>MU223860.1:1912502-1925270 GCA_018584345.1 Thuja plicata | reverse complement strand
AGGTCCCTAAATGTGGAAAAAGATGGGATTTTGAGTTTACCATAAATGATTTCATTGCTTGCATAGATTGAATTTATTTTTGTTCATAAGAGTGAAAAGTTAATCTAGGCGTGACAAAATTAATTACGCCAAGATGCATCCTTACAATCATAGCACAATGAGGTGCACATAAAAAGAAACCATTAAGTTTCCAGCTATTACAAACATATTCCTTCCACATGATTTACTATAACCATTTTGAATGGCAGTCATAGCATTTTTATATATCAGTTACAGAAAAATAGAAATTCCAATTCCACTTCCTTTCATGAAAAATTGTATATAATATATTTTGGGCATTGACTTATAGGATCTGAGTGATTGATTCTCTCGGTGATCGATTCTCTCAAGAGATTGTTGGAATTCGGCACGACCTGGTAAGAAAAGTGGCCTCCTTAAACTTAAACCATCTCTAAATTAAGTTAGATTATGCCCTTTCTAGTATAAAATTATGATATTTTATTGAACTGTATTGACATGGATAATAATATTCATAACTATATTGAGTTTTGTATATATACACTTAGGACGATTGCATTTGATGTGCAAGTTTATGGAGCCAATTTCTAATGGGGATTATCCTCTTGAGATGGAAAAAATGTTAGGGCAGAACCTACCTACATTCCCCACAGAAATGTATAGAATGTAAAGGGTTCCTATGATTCAATTGACATCAACCATTAGTCTGAAAATATCCTAAGGTGATGCAAGAGCATCCTGGGTGTAAGAGCAATCTTGCATCACCCAAAAAAATTTTTGGTTTCTTTTCAATAAGGGTTATTCTGTGCAGAGTTGATAAATGAAGAGAAGAGCTCAGATCAGAGCAAGAGCCTATTTCGCACTAAATGCAAGTGCGAGGATAAGTGTTGTGATGTGATTATTGATTGTGGAAGCACTGATAATCTGGTATCAGAAGAATGGTCAAAAAGTTGAAGATGAAAAGGGAAAAACACCCACATCCATACATAATTTCCTAGGCGCGGGATGACCACAAGGTCTTGGTCAATGAGCAATGCTTAGTAAAGTTTAAGTTTGGAAGTTACCGAGATGAGGTCCTTTGTGATGTCATCCCCATGGATGCACGCCATTTTTTGTTGGGAAGGCCTTCATAGTTTGACAGGCGTGCCATACATGATGGTCATGCTAACACTTATTCTTTGACAAAGGATGGAGTCTGACACAAGCTGAAGTCATTGAAAGAAATAAGAGAAAAGGTATGTAGTAATGCAAGAATATGTTTAGTTGATGGAAGAAAGTTCTTAGAAGGTATGAGACATGAGCATATGTGTTTTTACCTAATTCTAAAAGTGGGTAAAGAAGAAGTAGAAGATGTACCTAGAGAACTTGTAGGCTTGTCGGAGGAGTTTGAGGATATTATTTATGATAATGTACCTGATGGATTGTCACCAGTGAGAAAGATTAGTCATCAGATAGACTTGATCTCAAGGGCTAGTTTTCCAAACAAGGAAGCCCATAGGATGACTCTAGCAGAGAGTGAGGAATTAAACAGACAAGTGCATGAGTTGTTTCAGAAAGGATTTGTTGGATAATATCAGATTTGGATACTATTCATGTTGTTGATATTCATGATTTGTCACTAATGTGAACATATGTTTCTGTGAAGAGAAAAGACTAGTTATTTGACTGACAGAAGTGTACGGACACTGTGCGAATGATTCATAATTATCAAAGATAGGGATATGGAGACATTGTGTGATGACCTTATTCCTAAGGTCACTTGACTTGAGGTTACATATTGGTGATGTTACAGATTGTTTAGTGAAGATTGGTTTCTAGACTGTGACAGTAATGCTTACTAGAGAAGGTCTCTATATTTTGTGTATATCTTACAGATGAAGATGTTTTAGCATATGCAAGCTTATGGAATGAAAAATGACACATTGAGGAATGTTATTTATTGATCAATAATTGTGACAGTACTGGTAATGTTAGCTGTGGCGTGTATTCTAGAGGATACCTATTTTGGTGGCTGACTTCAGACATGTAGCATGTGTTATGAATTATGAGCGTGGATTGCGGATCTTGGAGTATAACTGATGGATTGTAATTAATGTTTACTTTTTATAGGTACCATGTGTATCTTAGAAAGGGGTTAAACAATTATTTGAATATTAGGAAAGCCTAATTAGCCGACCTAATTAATTATTTTTGTATTGGGAAAGCTTAATTGGCCGACCTAATGAATTATTGAAATAGGGTATATATGAGAGATCTTTTCTTTTGGAAAGGTGTGGTAGAGATTGAAAAGGTAGAGAAGTGTGAAAGTTGTGAGGCTTGTTAGCTGTTGGATGTAGAGCAGAGTTTGTGATAAGAATACTTTATTGGAACTAATCAAGGAAATTGATTTTCTATCAGATAGTTCACTAGATTGTATATTTTCTATATACACTTATTCAGATTGTAAATACTTGAGGGTTGCATTAACCTTCTTTGGGTAGTGCATCTGGGAAGTGAGCCTACTATTTCTCTCGATTCCTAATAGCTTTTGTCCTTTAACATGGACTATGTACTGTAATGTTGTAATAAGCTCCTAATAGGGCTAAATCTTTTAACATGGATACTATACTCTCAGTACATCATTTGTGGGTGCTAATTCCCACCGGGGTTTTAAATTTAAGAGGGATTCCTCAACAACAAGTATTGTGTTGGAATTTACTATGTTATCATTTGCATTGAAGTTTTGGTTTATAAATTTTAAAAATTAATATACTATATCACAACTGATTCACCCCCCCTTTCTCAGTTGTTCTTGTGGATTGTTATTCCTATTAATTGGTATCCGATCTACTGGTCCTTAGAGAGAAATTTTAGCATCTTGAGGTGATCCTGAAGATGACTTACTATTGGAAGGATAGTCTGAAATTTTATCCTAAAAACTTTGACAGTTGGAAGAACAAGATGAGAACACATTTTCTATGTTTGGGAATTGATTACAGGATGATCACGAAAAAGAAGGAAAAGATAGTGACTTAGCATGAATTGGGGAAGGATAATAAAGATGATAAGAAGTTATTTTCATGTAATATGGTCGCAATGGAATCATTGATCAACGTACTTTCTGAAGGTGAATTCATTGAAGTAAAAGACTTGGATTCTGCACATTAGATTTGGACAATATTAGAAGCACTCTATATTGGAGATAAATTTATTAAATAGGCAAAGCTACAAACTTGAAGAAAGATATGGAATCCATAAAGATGAGAGACGATGAGAAAATTAGGGCATATGCATAGATAATTACTAAGGTGGTTACTGGCATCAAAATCTCTGGAGGCACTTACAATGAGGAAGAAGTGATTGTGAAGATACATAGATCTTTAACACCTATATACAAAACTAAAGTATAGGCTACAAAGGAGATTATACCTTTGACACCGAAATTCACTAGAGATTTTTTGATTGGTAAGATAACTAATTTTGAGGTCGCAGAACTGAGAGACACTTTACCTATTAAATTTGAGTCAGCATTCAAGGCGACTGTCCATAGAAAAAAAATGATTTATCTGGAATTGAGAACACCAGCAATGGCGACTTGAGAGAAGAGCTTGGAGACTATGATGATGAATGGGAACAAATACACGAGGAAGAAAGAAAGCTATATGAAGTGGTAGACCTAATTGCTAGAAGAGAAAAAAGAGGTAAGGGTAAATTTGAAGGAAAATTACCTTTGAAATGTTTTTCATGTAACAAGATTGGTCATTTTGTATCTCAATGTCCTACAAGGGTTCCAAAGCATAAACCTCAGTTTTACAAATCTAAATATTCAAAAGACAAGAAATGTTATTATGCTAGTGAAGGTGTATTTAATGATTATGATGGTGACTATGATGAAATTGGATTTATTTCTATTAAGGATGATGATCCTATACATGAAGAAAAAGCCTTAGTATCCCATGTTAAAAATAAATCCGAATGGGTTATAGAAAATGGTTGTTCACATCATATGACTGGAAATAAAAATAAGTTTGTGAGTCTGAAAAGATATGATAGGGGTGTTGTTAGATTTGGTGACAATACTCCTAAGCTTTTCATTGGAGTTGTATCTATTTATCTGGATGGAAAGACTAATATTGACAATGTATAACTTGTTGATGGACTTAAGTATAATCTATTGAGTGTTGGGCAGTTAGTGGACAGAGGTTATCAAATGAAATTCATTGATGAGAAATTATATATCAGAAGTAAATCAGGAGACTTGATCATATCTGGTACTAAATCTAGAGGTGATGTATTTGAATTGAATACATTTGAAGCTTCTTGTTTTATTGCGAAGGTTGATGATAGTTGGCTATGGCATAGAAGATTTTTTCATGTTAACTTTGATAACATTGTGAAGGCAAGTATGACTAATGTTGTAAGAGATCTACCTAAGATTGTGAAGGCATCTAACACTATGTGTAGAGAGTGTGTTATGGGGAAGCAGACCAGAAGCAATTTTAAAAGAAAATCTTATTAAGAAAAAGGGAAGTTGGATCTAGTGCATACAGATCTATGTGGTCCTACAAGAGCAAGATCTGATTATGGTGAAAGGTACTTTATAATTTTTTTTGATGACTTTTCTAGTATGATGTGGGTTACATATTTGAGAGAGAAATCTAAAGAAATTGACAAATTCAAGTTATTTAAAGAAAAAGTTGAGAATAAATCTGGTTTGAACATAAAATGTTGAGATCAGACAGAGGTGGTGAGTTTACATCAGATTTATATAATACCTACTTTGAAGAGCATGGAATATACAAACAGACATTTGCACCTAGGACACCACAACAGAATGGGATAGAAAAGCGAAGAAACAAAATTCAGATAAGAGAAGGTACGAGTAAGACTCCTTATGAATTATGGTTTGATCATACACCTATTGTAAAATATTTCAGATTATTTGGAAGTAAATGTTAAATATCAAAAGAAATGATGAGATAGGGAAGTTTGATTCTAGAAGTGATGAAGCAATCTTTCTTGTTTAATCTACTAAGAGAAAAGCATATAAATGTTTCAATCTGAGATTGAGGAAGTTGATTGAAAGTGCCAATGTGAGGATAGATGAAAAGTTTCAAAATCAAGAGAGAATATATGACTAAGGGGTGCCAACAAGAAGTTGAGTCCACTTTTTGGCCAAAAAGTGGAACTATTTTTCCTTTTTTTTCAAATTCATCCTGTTTGAGATGAATAATTGAAGCACTTAGAGATTGAATCTTAAACAAATTTAGTAATAGAAGTTGTAGTACTCGAAGTCAAATTTCCAAATATGTAATTTATTTTAATACCTAGATGATTAAATTTCATTTCCAATAGACAATACAAAAACCCACATTTTAAAAGTCACTGTTTTAGGACCATACTATGTCTATGTACGACAAGCAAAATTTGACCTAAATGAAACTATTTCTCTCAATCCTTTTGGGATATGGTATATAACATAGCTAAGATTGATGATAATATTTTTTTGTATTTTTTGTTTAATATATATTTTTTTATTAATTTTTTATTAGGCATTATTGTTGTTTTTAAAATCTCTCGTGTACGACAAGCATAATTGGACCAAAACATGTGATTTTTTATTTTTTATTTATTTTAAAGTGTGTAGAATTGTCTCTAGTTTGATGTCATATAATTTGTTTTGTGAGAAACTTTCAAATAACAAAGTTATTAAAATAACAAATTATCCTATTATCTCTAGTTTATGGACCTATTTCAGTAGAAATTCAATGAAAAATAGAAATTTTAATCAAATTTAAAAATAAATTACATATTTGGAATCTTCATAGTTTGGTCTATAATGGGTTTTTATTTTGTCAAAATATTCCTTTGAATTTTTTTTTAGATATATGTCTAAAGTCCTTATTTTGTATGGACACTAGCACGACCTTCAAGTTGCAGGTTAAATCAGGTCCAAAGCTATGGTTCGGCTACCCAAGTCTCTTTCCAAACCAAAAGCCAACTGTAAAAGCGGGCTTGAAATTCAATTTTTTTAGAAACGGGATCTTGTTTAGTAAATGTTACCCTGTTTACCTTTTTTGAAATTCATAACATATAAATGAATTGATGGAAGGTTTTGTTTAAAAATTAATATTTTTTCAAAATGGGATCCCGTTTCATTTTTCAAAATAGGACCCCATTTTGAAACAGGATCCCATTTTTTTTTTTGAAACGAGATCCTATTTTGAAATGGGACCCTGTTTCTAAAGTTTTAGGCTTAAGACCCCGAAGCTAAATGAGACCCCGTTCATTCTAAGAGGGAACCAGTTTCGTTGAGTGTGATTTCACAAATTTGGCTAAGTATGAAAGTTCCTAGTTAAGTGGACTCATCTTCTTGCTTCAACCCTGTGGTCAAATTATAGAGATGAAAGAGGTCACTTCTGAACCTAAAGAACCTTTGATGGTTGATAATGAGATTAAATGTAAATTGGTTGAGGTTACTGAGACTCCTAAGACTCTGAAGTATGTTAAGAAGAACCATCCTAAAGATCAAATTATTAGTGATGCAAGTAACAGAATGATGACTAGATCTAGAGTTAGAGATGAAATTTGTTTGATTTCTCAAGTTGAATTGAAAACTACAGATGAAGCATGTATAGATGAATCTTGGACTAAAGCTATGGAAGAAGAACTTAAACATATAAAGAAAAAAAATACTTGGGATTTGGTCCCAAGACCTAAGGAAAAAAATGTGATAGGAACTAAATGGGTTTTTAGAAACAAGATGGGTAAGGAAGGAACAATGGTAAGAAATAAGGCTAGGCTGGTTTGTAAAGGCTACTCGCAACAAGAAGGCATAGACTTTGAAGAAACATTTTCTCTTGTTGCTAGGTTGGAAGTTGTGAGATTATTTCTTTCTTATGTTGCACATAAAGACTTTAAAGTATATCAGATGAATGTGAAGTCAACATTCCTGAATGGAGATTTGGAAGAAGTATACATAGAGAAATATGATGGATTTCCTTTGACAGAAGATGAAGACATGGTTTGTAAGTTGAAGAAAGCGTTGTATGGACTAAAACAAGAACTGAGAGCATGGTATGCAAGACTGGAAAAGTACTTACTTCGTCTTGGTTTTAGAAAAGGTAATGTAGACAGTAATTTACATTTAAGAATTGATGAAGATGGAATCTTAATCATAGCAGTTTTTGTTAATGATATCAGTTTTGGAGGCAATGATAATATGAGTAAGAAGTCCTCTAAAGAAAAATAAAAACAAATTGAAATGTCAATGATTGGTGAGACAAAAAAATTTCTTGGTTTGCAAATTAATCAGAGTAAGAATGATATTTTTATACCTCAGACCGGGTATCTTAAGGAAATGCTGAAATTTTTTGGAATGAAAGATTGTAAACCTGTTGGGACACCTATGGTGACTGGATACAAGCTAACTAGTAATGATGACACTCAAAGTGTTTTTCAAACAAAGTACAAATCGATGATTAGTGGTCTATAATATCTAACTCACACTAGATGAGATATTTCCAATGCAGTTAAAATTATGGCAAGATATCAAGTAGTTCCTAAAGAGACACACCTTGCTTCTATGAAAAGAATTTTTAGATACTTGAAAGGAGCAATAGAATATGGATTATGGAATGAAAAATCAAATGAATTTATTTTGCAGGCTTATACTAATGTTGATTGGGAAGGTAATGTAGATGATAGAAAGAGTACAAGTGGTGGAGCATTTTTCCTTGGGAAAAGGTTGGTTTATTGGTTAAGTAAGAAGCAAGACTGTATTGCTCAGTCTACTACTGAATAAGAGTAAGTTGCTACTGCAATAAATTGTACACAAGTCATTTGGATGAAACAAATGTTGAAGGACATAGGAATAATTTTGGAAGAGCCATTTTTTATCCATTGTGATAACACTAGCATAGTGAATATGTCAAAGAGTATTGTAATGCATTCAAAGACTAAACTTATTTATATTAAGTATCATTTCTTGAGGGAGAAGGTAGTAGAGAAATAGATATGACTGGAATATATTATCCCAAAGGAACAGATAGCAGATATATTTACAAAACCTTTGCCAAAAGATGCTTTTGAATATCTCAGAAGAATTCTTGGGCTGAGAGACCCTCTTAGTAATAATTAATTGATGTAGGCATCAATTAGTCCAGTGGCTTTTAGAGCTATATCATTATCTAGAATTGATGTATGGATCTACTCCTAAGGGGGAGTGATCATAGGAACTCTATGGAGCACATTTGGGTGATTTTGCAGCTGGTTGTTGGATATGAAGATTTGAAAAAGCTACACTTTACAAAAGATTATAGTTGAGTTATGACACCCTTTTCCATTGCTTCCAAAGGGCCAGGAAAGATTCTATGTGAAAATCCCTATTGTTTTGGGGAGATTTGTGTTGAGGATATTGAGAATATTTTATTGAGAGAGAATAGTTTTTGGGTTGATGGATTTTCCCATATGTTTCCATTAATGCCAAAGGGGGAGATTTTTTGATGATATCAGACTTGGATACTATTCATATTGTTGATATTCATGTTTTGTCACTGATGTCAACATATGTTTCTGTGAAGAGAACATACTAGTTATTTGACTAAAATAAGTGTACAAACATTGTACGAATGATTAAGAATAATCGAAGACAAGGATACGAAGATAGAGTGTGATGACCTTATTCCTAAGGTCACCTAACTTGAGGTTATATATCGATGATGTTACAGATGATTTAGTGAAGACTAGTTTATGGACTGTGACAACAATGTTTAAAAGAGCAGGTCTCTATATTTTGTGTATATCTTATAGATGAAGATGTTTCACCGTATGCGATCTTATGGGATGATAGAGGAAACATTGAGTTATGTTCCTTATTGATTGATATTTGTGAAAGTACTCGTGACGTTAGCTATGACATGTATTCTGGAGGAGACCTAATTTGGTGGCCAACTTCATACATGTAGAATTTATTATGAATTGTGAGCATGGATTGTGGATCTTGGAGTATAACTGATGGAATGTAATTGATGTTTACTTGTTATAGGTACCATGTGTATAATAGAAAAGGGGTTAAACAATTATTTGTATATTAGGAAATCCTAATTTTCCAACCTAATTAATTATTTGTGTATTGGGAAAGCTTAATTGGCGGACCTAATGAATTATTGTAATAGGGTATATATATGAGAGATATTTTCTTTTGGGTGGTAGAGATTGAAAAGGAAAAGAAGTGTGAAAGCTGCGAGGCTTGTTAGCTGCTAGATATAGAGAAAAGTTTGTGATAAGAATACTTTATTGGAACAGATAAAGCAAAGACGGGTGCTATCAGAAAGTTCACTGGATTGTATATTTCCTATATACACTTGTTCGAATTGTACATCCTTGAGGGTGGCATTAACCTTCTTTGGGCAGTGTGCTTGGGTAGTGAGCCTACTATTTCTCTTGACTCCTAACAGGGTCTATCTTTTAACATGGACTATGTACTATAATATTGTAATAAGCTCCTAATAGTGATAAATATTTTAACAGGGATACTATAATCTCGGTACATCATTTGTGCCCTGCTAATTCCCACTAGGGTTTTACCTTTAACATGGTTTCCTTGACAACAAGTATTGTGTTATTGTGTTGGCATTTACTGTGTTATCATTTGCATTGAAGTTTTGGTTTATAAAGTTTATAGTTTAATATTTTGTATCACAATTGATTCACCGCCCTCTCAGTTGTTCTTATGGACTGTTATTCCTAACAGGATTGATCTGGGAGATCTTGAGTCCATGTGCTGCACAAATGCTATTAGCACCAAAGAAAAATGTAGAATGGAGGATGTGTATGGATTCTCAAGCTATCAATAATATCACTGTCAAGTACAAATTTACCTTGCCAAGAATGGATGATATTATGGATTATTTGAGTGGAGCTGAGTATTTCACAAAGACAGACCTAAAGAGTAGATATGACCAAATCAAGATCAGAGAAGGAGATGAATAGAAGATAGCCTTCAAGACAAAGGAGGTCTTTTATGAGTGATTAGTCATGCCTTTTGGGATAACCAATGCATTGAGCACATTCATGCGACTCATGAATGAAGTACTGAAAGAATTTATGGGTAAGTTTGTTATTGTTTACTTGGATGATATTTTGATCTTCAGTAAGACATTGGAAGATCATATAATGCATATTTGTAAGGTGTTTGAGAGGCTAAGGGAAGAGAAGTTGTTGATTAACCTGAAGAAGTGTAGTTTTGTGAAGAAGGAATTAGTGTATTTGGGATTTGTAGTCTCAGTAGAAGGTCTAGACCTAGAGATGGTGAAGGCTATCATCGAATGACCTACCCCAAGGAGTTCTACTAATGTAAGATCTTTCATGGTTTGGCTAGCTTTTACAAAAAAATTATTCAAAGTTTCAGTAGTATCTTTGGACCCTTGATTGAAACAACGAGAGTGGATAGGAAAGAGTTTAAGTGGACTGCAGGGGTAGATAAGAGTTTTGAATTGTTGAAAATAAAATTTACAGAACATGTTTCAAGTAGACTATGATGCTAATGGTACTGCTATTGGAGCAGTTTGGAGTCAGGAAGGTAAACCCATTGCTTATTTTAGTGAGAAGTTGAATGATGCCAAGAGAAAATATTTTGTTTATGATCAGGAGTTCTATGCTATAGTTCAAGCATTGAGGAAGTGGAGACATTATCTTTTTACAAAAGAGTTTTTTTTAATTTACTGATAATCAAGATTTGCAATATTTGAATAGTTGAGGAAAGTTGAATCACAGGCATTTGAAATGGGTTGAGTTTTTGCAAAGTTGCACTTTCATTTTGAAACACATGAGTGGGAAGTCAAATAGGGTTGCAGATGCCCTTAGTAGAAGATTGATTATTCTGATAGAGATGTAGATACAGGTTGTTGGGTTCAAGGAGCTCAAGAGTTTGTATCCCGAAGATCTAGGTTTTGGCGAAGCTTGGAAAGCTTGTAGAAAACTTGTTACTCTAGACATAACCAAATCGTTGGATTTCATAATCTAGGATGATATGTTGTTCAGAGGTAGTTAGTTGTGCATTCTAGAGAGCTCAATGAGGGATAATCTAACAAAATAAAATCATAGTGGAGGAATTGTTGGACATTTTGGGCGAGATAAAACCATTTCTCCGATTAGTGAGAATTATTATTGGCCATAGTTGCAGCACGATGTTAATAAATCTGTACAAGGTTGCAGAGTATGTCAGATGGCAAAATGAGTGAAGCATAATATAGGGTTATATTAGCTATTACCTATGCCAAAGAAGCCATGGGAGGATATTAGTATGGTTCATTTGAGAAAGGAGAGATTTCTAGTAGGAAGATATAGTAAGTTGAAGATGAAGAAGTTTGGACCACGCAAAATACTGAAGAAGTATGATTTAGGAAATGCTTATGAAGTAAAGTTGACCAGTGAACTCAATATTTCACTAGTATTTAACATTTTAGATTTGATAGAATATCATGAGGGTGATGTTGAGGATCATATCACAAAAGCATAATAGAATATTCCAGAAACTACTTCAGCTACAAAGGAGATTGAAGACATTTTGGACGGTCGTGTTTGGTCAAATGGAAAGGATGACCTATAAAAGATTCATCATGACTATCCAGGGAGGAGGTTAACCATCTTGGTTTTCCTTTGACCACCTGAGACATGACAGGGTCACTTCTCAAATTATCCTGGGTGTAAGAGAAATCTTGCGTTAGGGTATGTGCAAGATCATGAGGGGCCAAACTATGCCCTTAAGTGGCAATGAAAAATCAGCAAATCAGGGTTAGTCAATCTGACGTGAAAATTTGAACTAGCTATCAACCTAATACCAAAAAGTTGTAAGAATAGAATCTGTAGGAAATTGAATATAGTTTCTAAACTACTAGGCCTTTTTTGAAAAAAGATTAATATAATTGGTGAAAAGTATAGATTTCAATGCAGTATTACAAAAAATTCAGGAAAAAAATAAGAAGTAGGTGTATGTCTGACCACCTTAATCATGATCAAATGATAATATTTTTTTATAATATTTTAGATATACATAGTAGACTCATGCCCGGATGTGACACATATTTTTGTGTAATTTTATTCCAAAAAAAAAATTAATTATGAATTTTGTGCTACAACGTTTTCATAATTAAAAAACTCCCGTGTTTGACCACCTTAACTCATTGAAAACTTTACCAAATTCAAAAAAAAAATCTCCCTTATAGTAGGCGAAGCATAGAATGTGACGCATTTTTTAGATTTCAAAAATGTTATACCATCTGAAAGTTATAGCCATTTTTCAATCAGTATGTAAATCAGCACTTTAGAGGTAACTCAATTAGAAAATAACTAATAATCACTTACCGAATTCAAAATTTGACAACAATTATATCGATAGAAAGTTGATAATCTCCTTAAAATACCCTTTTTGTTTCTCCAATTTTGGGTGAAGAAAAAATCGTTAGCTACATGGTTAAATTTTGAAGTTTCCCTCCCCTTTCTCCCTCTAAATTTGTTTTCAACCCCTTTCTCCCTCTCATTTTTTGATGTTATATATTAGATATATAATATTATATTATATATTAGATTATATATTATATATTATATTATATTATATATTATATATATATATATATTAAATTATATATTAGATTATATATTAAATATTATATAATATATACTAATATTAAATGTTACATTATAAATCATATATTATATATTATTTTATATGTATTATATATATTAATATGTATTTAACAATATATCACA
>MU223860.1:1863074-1885029 GCA_018584345.1 Thuja plicata | reverse complement strand
TTATGAATTACACTCTTTCTAGTTAGAAGGCAATAGGTTAGTTTTAGTGGGTTTTACATGCTTTTCTAACCCTTTTGGACTAATAGAATGACTTATTGAGTGTTTGTGTTGTTCTCAACAGGTTCCCGAATACACACGCACACCTATCACCTGCACACATAAAACAAGGAAATTGTTGGGAGAAAGGGGTTTTCATCAATCAAACCCTTGTTGAGGAATTAACCTTGAAATTGGAATGAAATTGTATAAACAAAAGAAACATGCTATTAGTAGTAGAGGCTTAACAAATTTTATACCTACTTAGACATTACTCTATATATTCCATGCTTGATGCTTGATTGTTCCTTGGACTAACTTAAATGCTTGAATTGATAGCTTGCCTCTTAATTCCTGGATTAACTCGCCTTAGATTCCAAAATGACGGAGGTAGGTTTGCATTTATACCTCTCCAAGCTATTTTAGTGTTCAAGAGTTGAGTAGGCCAATTTGAATCTAGAGTCCCGATTAAAATCGCAATAAAAAACTCCAATTCAAATTTGGGCCCAAGTTAGCTTGGAAAGGGTGACTTTAATGGCAAGACTATAAAATTTATGACCTGCTCTATCCAATATTCCCTTTTTGAGGCAAAAACAACTCAAATTTTAATCAGGGGTCAATTTTAATATAATAATTCTAAAAATATACACCAAATTTGGGTATAACCAAGAAAAATAGGCAAGGGAGATTTGGACACTAAAATAGGGCCTAACTAACAACCAAAATTGTAAGTTCTTACAATTTTGAATGCTACAAAAATTATTTAAAACATTAAATCCCAATTTAGTTAAATAATCATATGACATATTTGCAGATAAATAATAATCAAGTGCTAGACAATATATTTTATTAAATTTATTTATTATTTTATTTTAAATACTTAACCACAAACACTGTGGATATTGACAATGTACAAACACATGCTATTGGTCTATTATAATATGCAGGGGGTAACCATACACTATTACATGATAACTAGATGGGTGATTATCACCAAAAAATATAAATGGTAATTAAGTGAGGTAGTATTAATGGCCATATGACTAACATTAATTAACCAACATCGGGGATATAGACATTCTTAGACTTGTGAAGCCGGGTGGAGTCAATGTCTGGTACATGCTATCACTAAAATATTCACATGTCAAGTGTATCTACTCATATATGTATAAATAAATAAAGCACATATAAATCATCAAATAATGTATATCACTAAAAAGATAATTTTAAGGGCATAATCATTCTTATGTATATGAATGTTACATCACCCCTTTTCACCTATAATCATCATCTATACATTACAACCATAATCTCATCTAAACTAAATACATCAAATATAATTAGATATCAATAATTATGATTAAATAATATTAAATATCATCAATGGCAGTAAGGAGCATATAGTAGATTACTTGAACCAGAACAATAACATCACATGAATACGTACACAACATCTCATGAAATCAATGCCACCACATTAGTACAAATCATAAAGTCGCCACCAACTCAATTTGGCTAAAATACCATCTTTATATGTAAATATATCTAGACATCATCATATAACATCATGCCACATCACCGTAGAGTCATCATGCACATATGATCATCAATGAAATCACAAGTATAACCTACTATTCACATTGACATTGATATAACATGAACAAAAAAATATAATAGTAATCAGATACATCACCAAAATGTCAATAAATAGAATAATAGACAAATAATCACATGATAAACCATATATAGAGTCTATCTCCAATCAAAATAATGTGTAAATAACAGAATGCAAACTCGAGAGGCGCTACACTTAGTTATATTATTATATCATCCAAAAGTTCATTTCACTACTAAATATGGTAGCACATGTCCATAGTGATGGTATGTTCCTTGATGACATCATCCACTAAAATTAAAACCTTCATCAATATGATATAAGGGATGATGCCAAGATTGTACCTCTTCACTACATGCAACATATGCTTGGTGTTTATGGTGGCAATATTACAATGTGACATTAGCTGATTTCAAGTAGTTCTTTCACTCTATAGAGAAATTGGTATCCATTTTTTTGATTACACAACACACTATAAACTTTGACTTGTTTAGGTGGCTCATCTGAAATCACACTTTAATAGATGGGTCTTGTTGAAGAAGCTAGCATAATGGTCTTGTTGAAGAAGCTAGCATAATTTTAGATGAACCACCTAAACAAGTCAAATCTTAGAGTGTATTGTTTAAACTTGCCTCTATACAAAGGGCCAAAAATTTCTTCAATCAGATCTATTGGACAATAAACTTTGAGGCAGGCTTAAATAACACACTCTAAACTTTAAGTTGATTGGATGACTCATATGAAATCGCACACTCATAAGAACCCATCTATTAATGTGATTTGAGATGAAACATCTAAACAAATCAAAACTTAGAATATGTTATCTTAACACAAACTCAAATTTTCAATTTCACAAATCAACCATATATCTTGACTGGCTACTACAAAATATGGGCGATGGTGGTATCATGGTGGGGCGGTCGCCTTTGAGTATTGAAACAACCTGCCATACACAACGAAACATGGAGTGAATAGGGGATCTTTATAGTTTAATGGGGAAAGAGCATTAAGCAATATAATAACTATTACACAAACTTACTCGGCTCATAGATGGGCGTGAGCAAGGATCCTTTTGTATACAAAGTGATGACGCAGAGCACATACAGTAGAGCTCAAACATATCTGGTGACTCCCCCAAATCAGGATCTAGCAATTCATGAAATGCATGTACTTCAATATGTGGCCTTGCCTGCAATTCAAAGCACAAAACTCAGTGTTTCATAGGATTATATCATAGTAATGGCAAAGCCCGTAGAAGAAAAAGGACAGATTACCCATTCCAAAAGAGAGATTTGGTCCTGGGAGGAAGATAAATCAAGAGCTTTTCTACCACTTATGAGCTCCAGCAGTAACACTCCATAAGAATACGTGTCTGCCTTAACAGACAGAATTCCTCGTTCTGAATACTCTGGAGCCACATACCTTCACAAGCACATGCAAATATTAACTGGGGTTTAGAGAAAAATATGCTCTCAAAATAAATCTAAGAGGAGATGAAATACCCAGCAGCGCCCCACACTCTACTCTCCCTGCATACTTCATCAATTGCAAGCCGCTTTGCGGACCCAAAATTGCATATCTGTTGGGACGAAAATTGCGTTTGATATTAAAAAAACATGATATTTTCATTGAATAAAAAAGAAGGGTAAGAATTTATTCAAATAAAAAAAAAATATAAAATAAATCGTCCACCAGAGAATGGGCACTACACAGTCTTATTATTATCCACTAAGATTTTATTGACGTTTATAAACAACTGTTTGATTCTTCTCCTCTTCAAATTAACTTTATCTATCCAAATGACCATTTGTAAAGGATCAAGACTCTTTAACCCCGTTTATCTAATCAAAACGAGTGTTGAATAAGTCTCCTGATTTTTGAGACCTTATTCCTAAGGGTCTATTTCATAAGCTTAGGACTGAAATATATCTTCATCCAACCTAACCTGAATGTTCGACAGGAGGTGATAGTTATAATTTTATGTGAACACGATTTTGATTTTTGTGAATAGTTAGTGGCTTGTCTACAACTATTTTGTACTTTGTGGTTCTTCTCCTCATAAAATCAGCTTTAACTATCCTTCTAACACTTCGTAAAGGGTCCCAAAGACCCTTTAACCCCTTTTACCTAATCAAAACAAGTGCTTTAAGTTTTTTGAATTTGAGTACAACTGTTTATATATATATATATATATATATATATATATATATATATATATATATATATATTTGATTTGTGCTTTAGATCTATAACTAGTGTTAACATTAGTTTTTTTCACTATTTGTATACAGCTGATTTGTGCTTTGTAGTTCTACTCTTCTTGAAATCAGCTTTATTTATCAAGGCAACATTATTTGTAGAAGGTTTACCTAATCAAAACAAATACTTATTTTGAGATCTTATTTTAATATTTATTTTACACAATTCGAACATGGATTTTAGATGGTATTAACATCTAGAATTTGTTGAGCTTGTCATAGATCAGTTAAGACGTGAACTTAAAATCTTTCATTTATTGCTGGAGTTCACCACTGAATTAGTGACCCTTTTAGAACCAATAGATTTTGATCTGAAAGACTTATTTCTAACACCCCACCTATAAATAACATCTACTACCTTGCATGTATAAATGAATTTAATAAACAAAAAATTAACAAAAACTTTTGACATTAGGATAAAGTTGACATACCAAGGGCAAGAAATCAGGACCAAGCATGATATTAGAAGATCTGATGTCTCGATGCACAATGGTGCCTTCACCGCATTCCTTGTGCAAATACCTCAGTCCTTTGGCAACCCCTATTGCAATCCTTCGCCTCGCTGCCCATGACAATATGTTGGGACAAGAAAGGTGGCGATCAAGCCATCCATTGGAGGCATGTTCATAAACAAGGGCAGGACTCAATTTATCATTGCAAAATGCCAACAGAGCTAAGATATTTCGATGGCGAGCCACTTTTACAAAGTCCATTTCAGTCTTGAAATAGGTCTCAAAAGAGCAGGCCTCAAACTTCTTCACCATGACATTATATTCAGAAGACCCATCCTCATTTAGAATTCCCTTGTATAACTTCCATATTCTATTTTGGGCAAATAAGTCATCATTTGTTACTTTGGTTATTTCATCATAGGAGAGCTCTCGTGGAGGACACAATTTGGCCTTGACCTTCTTTCTGCAATCACAACCACAACAAGTTTTACTAATTTTCTCCTTTTTTGTTGGAGTTTGTAGAGTACTAGGAAAAGTTTTGGAGTCATGAGTGACACCAGCTCTTCCATTCATATACACATCAATTGGGACTCCAATGGATGGCTTGCTCTCCATTTGTCTATTGGCTTGAAAAGCTGCAGGGAAGGTAGTGATAGTGCCCTCTGCAGATATGTTATAGGAAGGAAGCCTATTATCACTAGATATAATACTAGCAACATTATTTCTCCCAATTGCAGCAACATTACATCCAGAGCTCTCAGATATGTTTTTCCTATATTTCTTCAATTCTCTGTTTCACAAGAAGAAATGCTAGTGTTAGTTTTCTTGTTGAACTGAAATCTCACTCTGTCAGTTTATACAGTTCTGTTTCAAACAACACATTCTTAAGTATTGATTTGTTTAGGTGATTCAGTTTAAATTATAAGTTTCAAATTGGTTTTTTTTAAGATAAATCACTTAGACAAATTAACACTTAAAGTGTGGTGTATAAGCCTAATAAATTTGCACCATGTTTGTAAACAATATGATGCAACCAAATATTATTTAAATGAAATTAAAGTAAAGACCCATCTAATACAATCTATGAAACTCTAGCATTGTTTGCTTTGGGTTTCATTTTAAATTACATTAATAGTTGGGTTCTATTGAAAAAGGAGTGTGATATCAAATAGACGATCTAAAGACATCATTGTTTAGAGGGTGCCATTAAAGTCCGATCAGTTTACATTAGAGATTTCTAAACAATAAGTATTAAATTATTTAGATGACTCATATTAAATCAAACTACTGTAATTTCAGATAAACCACTTAAATAAAACGATGTCTTGAATTTACTGTTTAAACCCCACCAATTCATTCCAAACATTTGTAAACTGTATAATACAACGAAACATTGTTTAAAATGAAATTACAAAAACAGACCTGTCTAATACAATCCATGAAGCTCTAGCATTGTTTGCTTTCTGTACTATGATATATGCTGGAGGATATCCTGCAGCAATCTTGATTTCCATCCTCACCTGTTATATGAGATCAAAATGAAAGGATATAGAATCTATGAGGTTTTACAATCAATTAATTAGCGTTTACTTTCGAAAGTGTGTTTTTTTTTTTATTTCTATAATTCTCCTACCAGAAAATGAACAAACATATATTATTATAGAATGATCTAAATAAAAAAAATACACAGCGTAAATATAAAAATGGTCAATTCATGATATTCCAATATTGAAGGTGAGGAAAAGATTGATGAGAACTGTTATTACTTTTTTCATATTATAACGATCGTAAAAAGGCCTGAGAGATTCCATATACATCTCTTTCTTGAGGTTGAATTCCCCTTGTAGATGTTCGAATGCAGCCACATCTCTATGCGAAGCACCCACTTGTTGTATGCCTCCAGATCTCCCTACAATACATTGAAAAACCCTAATTTTTTATTTATCACAAAATGTACAAATATAAAAATATAAATGTGAAATATAAATCTCATTAACAATTTTTTCAATGCAATAAGTAACTAGAAGGAAACTCAAATCTCTCAACACAATAGAAGCTACAAAGAAAATTAATCTTATATTAATACACGAGTGAAAAAATAATTGAAAAAGGGGATTGATCATTACGAAATGGCCGAAAAAATGACACACAGCCTGTTTGGGGCTGGTTTGCTTCTTCTTCATTGTAAAAAACACCAAGGACAATCACCTTATCTCCAGGGCGAGCAAGTTTAGAGAGCACCCAATTCAAAGAAGAAAACTTATTGTTATCATCACCATCTATATGTTCGATTGCATCAAGTCCTACCAAAACAGTCTCACACTCCCTTTGGGTGCTCCTTTGGATAACCTCTATACATGGCTCCTCCATTGCTAAACTGGCTTCACCAATTATAGCTTAAAACATTCACTCCAATATGGACCAGATGAAAAAAACTCTCAAGAAAAATGAAAGGAAGGGGAAGAAGAAGAATGAAATGCATCACATTTATAGTGAGTTATCATTGCTTAGCCCGTCACCTCGTTGGCACTATGACTTGGTATTCTCGTGATTGAAATCATTACAGACATAATTAACAATGTTTTGTGGCCATAGAGGGCATAGAACTAACAATGTTTTCTTGATAATATCCAAGACTCTTTTCCACAACATACCTCCTGATTTTTTAAGGGATGCTGTTTTTATCATTTACTATTCATACAAAATCAAAATCACGATGAAATATCTTTTTGACTTCATCGAGAATTTTGAATTCAGACAAGAGTTACGTGTTGCATCGCATTCATCTTGGAAATGACTGAACTCTATCAAATGAGGTCCAAAATTGTTTTTTAATAGTTATTGCTTTGAATTTATGAGAATTTAAAACTCGGGATTTCATTATTTATCCAGAGGATTCGAATGCAAGCTCTACTACATAGAGGGGGTTTGAAGACAATATTTAAGATAATTTTTAAATAAATTGTCTTAGGTTAAGACCAATAAAAATTTATGTATTGTCTTAAAAGTTGTCTTTAAATGAGTGTCTTAAATTATTGTCTTAATAAATCGTCCAGGTTCATATTAGCCATATTATAGATCGAAATCAATTTTCCAGCTTAGATGATCTTTGCATCACTATGAAACAGTTTTCCTCTTTTACTAAATATCCACTCTATATTCAAAGGAAGGATCATGTATCTCTAAGAAATTGAATTTTTTCTTTTGAGTACAAAATTGAACATAGAAAAAATTACTTATCAAATTAAAAGGAAAAAGTGAGTGGTTCCTCTCCCCTCTGGAATTTGATTGCAAAAAATCATCACAGCAATCACTGGTTTTGGAGATACAATCAGTTTTCAGTAGAATAAAAACCAAAAAACAAACAACTATGCAGAGATGTCTGTTTTTATACAAGGAGTTCAAGTTGTAGTTATCAAGGGTATCACAAGTTTTATGTCAAGGGAAATAAAAAAGTCTTAACTAAATGAGTCAACAAAGAAAGAAGAATGGAGTGCTTCAAATATAACCATCAGTTAAAATTTGTTGTTAGATTTTAGATCACATCATAAGATTCGATTGTCAATTTCCTGAAGAAAATGCATACTGTCATTGTTCATCATGTAGTTAGTAATTACAATACCATAGTGGACATTCTGCTGACTATTCTGTTCATATTGACTTGCTCATGGGTCTTGCAATATCGTGTACAAATGTACAGTGTAGTACAAATCCAAACAACATTGTTCTAAGAGAAATCAACAAGTGAACATAGTCATGATCCTATATAATATCATTTTTATAGAAAATGATCCTAGCATGATGAACTTGTCAAACTGGAATTCAACCCCTCATATCATTATACAATTCTTTCCCACTATTTCACATTCCCTTCTAAATTCATCTGCTCACAGTAGTAATTCCGTAGCCAATATTTATTAGACCACGATCCCACCGCCTTATTGTGTACCTTGTTTCATGTTATTTTGTAGTGCATATATTACTTGCAAGTTGTATTTAATCCCACTTTATACTTCCTATTTTTTCCATAACCTACCTTTAATGACTTTACGCTAGCATTTTTTTATGTGATAAAGCACAATCCTCTAAACACTAAAATATTTCACACAACTTATTGTTAGGGTCAAAATTAGATATGGAGAAATGGAGAACTACCTTAATTCATTATCATGAATATCCTCTTGATTGTATTGGAACTCAATGTTGGGAGAGGTGGAAACATATTCTACCAAAATATATAAAGATTAGAAATTATGAAAGAAACATCCCACCTAGTCACATTAGCTACTCGAACATGACTACTAAGGAACACTCGGATAAAAATTGCCAACTAACTATACCAAGGAATTCTATGAAGCAAGGGGAAAACACCTTGGCCAAAAGGGAAATGATGTCAGAGACTTGACTATTGACACATTTGTGTTAGATCATAGAATATTTGAAGACTGCCATACTTCAACAAAAATGTACAACTTCTGGAGAATTCAAAATCCTAATTCATTATTCCAAATCCCTGGTGCCCTTAGAAACAAGTAGTATCTAGAGAAAAAGTAGAAAATAGTGTCAAAGATAGCAACTATCAGAGTTGTAATCTTTCCATCCTATGAAAAGGGTTTGTTTTCTTAATAATGGTCATCAATATTACTCAAGGAAATAACACATGAGGATAGATAGTTGGAATTCTTCAACATGATAAGATCCTTGAAGGATGGGTAGAAATGACTTACCAAACGATGTCCATGTGACTCTTAGTAATAGTACACAAAGGGAACTCTCATATTCCACTGTAAACTAGAATGATCCATTGAAATTAATTACAAGTACTGGACTAGCACAAGTCACTTTACTAGAAAATTGTTTCAATAATTTTGAGGGTAAGGATTAGTTTAGGGAAGAAACAAATTCTTTGGATGATAAAGTCCGATAAAGAAGATAAGACAAATGTCAATGGTAGACCTAACAACAATGAGAAAACAAAAAATACTTTAATTGATATTGTTAGGATTAAGGACTTCCTTCAAATGTAGAATATACCATGTGGGTGATGGAACTCTTCACATTGCTAAACCAACAAACCTAAATAGTGAGAATGGTTAAATAAATATATATATATATATATATATACATAATGACAAAGATGTATAGCAAGATGTCATAAAAATAGACACCACTCTACAAGAGTGTCATAAAAATAGACACCACTCTACAAGAGTAAACTTAGGAACAAAACAAGAGAGTTTCATCCAAAGATAGGTTGCATGCAACAATACCAGGGCAGATTGTATAAGTTGCTTTCTTCAGGTTTGAAGATAAACAACCCTCAACATCTCACCCTCAACCTAATATTGAATGCAAAACTAATGACAAATGAAAAGATTGACCTAGACCATTTACTAGCACCAAGAATTTGGTAGAAGAAATAGCAGTAGTAGTAGCTAGGAAGGAAGAAATTTCTAGAAGTGGAAGTCTGCTTCTCTAATTGAATTGGCACATATGCAAGATGAATACTTGAAAAACTATATTTTAACTCCTCCGCTTGATGAATCATACTTGAGCATCATGGTCAAACATGTGAATTCATTGACTCTTTTAAGGGTATCCTTGGTGCAACAATGCAAAACATCAGTTGACCTATAGATAAACTAACACCAATAAGCATGGTATAGAATATTGTAGGATGTTGTATGCGAATCATTACATTATAGATTACAGTTCATATATAGGTTTTACAAATATCTTGGGTGCATTCTAGGTTTTAAACCCTATAAAGATTGGACTGGTAAAGATTCAACCTTGTTTAACTATGGTTTACAATTTTTCTCAAAGCTCCCAAGTGGCACAAGAAGTTTGATGTCATTGCCATTTTTCCAGCAAAGCAACTCAACATGAATTTAGGTGGTTGGCATCCAACTTGAAAGAAAACAATGACAAGCTTTTTGTAAATATTCTCTGATATATGCACAAGCAAAAAAAACAATGATCACTACCATTCATACCAGAGAACACCGTGAACCTTATTTTCCTCTAGCCCTCTAATATCTAATCTAAAAATACAACTGAGATTATAATTAGATTTTTTGTTACCACTTCAATGTGTTTTCATTTTATAATATTTATCTTAATATACATGCATGATCTTATTTATTTTACCAATAAGATTGAACATGGTGATATTCAGAAACCTTAATTCCTGCAATGCCTAAATATCAAATACAAAATTTGAATGGAGAATAAAAATTTCACTGTTAAATGAGCCTATGCTCAAAAATGTCTTAAACTAACCCTAAACCGCATAATGAATCACCAAACAAAAACTGAAATTTACTCACATTTTTTATTTGGAAACCTCTTTATTGATCTTATTAAATTATTTTCATAAAGTATCCAACTCATATTGTCCTACAGTGAAAAATAAAACCAAATCAACCAAGTCCAACCCAATACCAAACATCAAAATCCCAACCATGAATTAAAAACTTTCTAAAGAAAAGTTCAAATCTTTAATGTAAAGATGAATATCAAATATTCCCAGACTCAGTAAAATACTTTTTTTAAGATTTAATCCAATACAAAGCATGAAAATAAGAGGAATTTATAGGAGGAATGTAAGCGATTCAATTCAACTGCATAGAAAATTGCTATATTTACTTAATAGGAAATTGCCATACTTACTTAACAAGAAATTGCTATATTTACTTAGTAAGGGATGCCTACCTCTCCTATAGCCAATATGCCTTAATACCATATGGGACAACCTTCAGATAGGGGCTTTCATATTGCAAAAGATGCTTTGATATTGTCATTCAATAATAATAATGGACTTTTGTTCAATAGATCTCTTTGATGGTCTCAACACAATTGATATCTTTATCCAATCAGTCACACTTATACTACTCTTTTTACATCAGATTCTATTTCTTATCCTACAAAAACAACTTTCAAGACTTTCTCATCTTCCTTGACACTCCATTAATGAAATCACATCCAACCTAGCTCTAATGTCATGATGAAATTCTGAAAATTAATATCAGAATAACATGATATAGACATTGAATCTAAGTATGATGGTGAACTGACAGTCAGTGCTCTCTTGGGCACCTCTAAGACTTTGGGGCCCTTCCAAAACTCTTTTCTGATTCAAACTCTAGTATAAAAGTGTTTATCTAATGAAAAGAATTCAAATAGATTAATGGAAATTTGTAGTAATACATGTATTAAATGCCCTCTAAATTATAAAGTTTGTAGCTGCATAAATTTTTGCATGGAAAGATCGACAATGAGAAAGGATACATAAGTGTGTGATACTAACAATGATAGTCATAAAATCATAGAAAGATTTTGAAGCTACCTGGTATACAACACAAATTTCTAGCATTCTTTTTTTGAAGGATGACATTTAAGCTCGTGAACCTTTTCTATCTAGAGTTTCAATTTCAGTCTCCTAAGTTACCGATTCCTTCGATTCATGAGACTAAAGATAATCACACTTTGGGATTTATTCAATATTTTAATTTTACTAATGTTAAGATCAATAAGCATTGGGTTTATCTGATATACTTTTAGGCGAGTTGTTTAATATGAACTATAGTAGAAACCTTATAATATAAATTAAAAGGCATATTTACCTTGACCTTGAAATCTAAATTTTCTAGAATATGCATGAATCAGTTAAGAGAACCCTTGTGAACGAGGGTTGGTTAAGCATCAACACCCTTTAGGCCAGCATAGAAGATTTCATCATTCATGATATTGCACTCTCCATATTTGCTATCTAGGAGCAAGAAATATTCTTTATGAAATGAAGGGAAGATCACATATGCTACACCTTCATCTTTTATCACTAGAAAATTGTCTCTTTATTATTGGAAATACTACATATCCCCTTCCAAGCCTTGGGTAAGATCCCACAAGTACCAATAAAAGTTGAATGCAAGCTCCCAGCAAACATTGAACCTGTAAAAAAAATCCACTAATTACCACCACATGAGCATTACAAATACCAAGGCTCGTTCAGTTGAAAACCCCTTAAAGGTTTTTTTATTAAAATGGCAAGATTTTTCTCAAAAAAATTGATTTAGATTTCTATTGTCTTTTGAGCATACAAAAGACATTCTAATCGATTTTTATCAAACTAATTACACTACACCTAGTTTTATGATGTCTACATTCTCATGTGGATTAATTAACAATAGGGGGAAAATTGAGGTCATACAGATTAATTACAATAGGGGAAAAAATGAGGTCATAAAGATTAATTAACAACAGGGGAAAAGTTGAGGTCTACCTGCTCATGCAAATTAGTTAACAACAGGGGGAAATTAAGACATGAAAATTAAATATATTTTTGGAGTAGATTATGTGAAGAATTTTCTTCATAAATGTTTCAGATCACTCCATGATCTATCGTGGAGATGGATAAATAATATCCATAAGAATACAATCAGAGACATCAATTAAAAAGTATTTCACAAAACCTAATGTGAAAATCTTCAAATGAGAAGGCATGAAAAAAAGTCTTCAAATTTGTAGCCCAAATGAAAACTTAATGTGGAGGGTTTGTGAAATCTAAATCCATTTCTCGTCACCTGCTATTTTTATCACAACTCAAAAAAACAATCGAATGCAAGAAAGGAAGACCCACCATCCAAAACAAATCAAACAACTTTTGCCATCGAATAATCCAAAGCAAGCCCAAAATGAAAAGATTTTGCGTTCAACAATGGTGGCTCTCTCTGGATCTTCAATACCCACAAAAATATCAAACCCTGCAAGCCCACAATAATCTTTGCCCTCTTTCTCGTACCTCCAATCCAACAAGTTCTCTAATAAAATAAAAAATTACAAATTAATTAGAGTCCATAAGCATCCTTCATAGGCTTTATTATGCAGAAGTGAAAGAAAAAATCCAGAGTTATAAGTAATTCATTTCCCGTCGTTCACCTATTGGAAAATGCATGTCTTAATTTTAATTTAAGACCATTAAAATATTTTTAATTTTTAATTTAAAATAACTAAATTAACGAGTCATGTGTTTAAGAAAAAATATTAAATTTGTCTTAAAAAAACATCTTAATATGCCCTTGTATGTTGTAGTGTTAAGCTACATAAATTATAACAATAGATATTCAAATATAAGAGTGTGTTGCTATATAATATTGATAATGGATGGAGACAATAAACAAAAGTTTTACCAAAATTTGTTCAATTTGACTGAAAAACTTACTTTGTGCTTCAAATTTACATAAGACTTCATTATTGTAAAGACCGTAAATTCCAAAAAAATACCACATAAGCAAAAATGTTCAAAATTCTCTAATGTCAATTCCAAGTCATAGTCGGTCAATTGCTATAGACTTTTTGACAGAAAACTCAAACAAGTAATCATGAACACATAATCTCTAACTTGCATATAAATTCATTTCATCATAATCCCCAAAGAAAGTACATCAAAGAATAATCGACCATACTATCGATCTTAAAACATTATCCATAATCAATCAATTTACAAATATTCAATACATTAGGATGCCGACTAACTTGTCATGCACCTTACAACATAAGTGGAATATATATATATATATATATATATATATATATATATATATATATATCAAGTACAAGACCATAAGGTCATAAAAATCAAGTATCATGAATGTCATCGGACAACTGTCCATCTACATGCTCTGGTCTCCTCAGCCATCAGACACTTGTCCATCTACAAATCTCGAGATAGGAGTGTGGTTCAGGGGCTCAATCTACCCAACCATGGAGTGGTTAACTCCCTTGGGGCTCATCATGAAATGAAGAGCGCAACGACTCTGCCCAAGAAGTCTAGCTACTCAGCACTAATAGATCGGAAGAAATCTGGTGTGTCTGTGAAACTAACTACTTTCCACATATTTCTATGTAGCACTAATCACAGATTACAGGAAGATGAAACATAACCATACACATTTAAGAAAACATGTGCTACATAACTTTGGCCAAAGCATTTAAGTGCCAGATTTCTACTGGTAGGTAATGAATAGAAATATATTACCCTTTCCTGGTATTCCACATACTACACCCTTTCCTTAATTTTCAAAAAACCAAATGTATGCAATCATGATTTCAGACACAAGGAAATTATTTCACACACACACACACACACACACACACACACACACACACACACACACATATATATATATATATATATATATATAGTGGATTTAGAAAGTAAAGTATAGCTGAAAACTCAAGGAAAAATAAGTCAACAGATTTAACATTTCTAATACTAAGTTTAAAACCTAGTTTTGATACTTCTCTTGGCGTTTAAAACTGTGCATGTCCAATTTTAAAGAATGAAATGAATATATGCTGAGGTAATGAAATAAAAATCATGTTTCTTGAGTATCCATTCAGATATCTACCCAAAACATGTTTTCTATATTCTTCCTAAAATTTCACAAGAGTATAGTTTGTCATTCTGGCTGGATCCTAACAACCTTAGAAATATTAAGAAAATGACAGTCTGAAAAATACTAGAAAGAATAAACAAGAAGTTTTTATAAGAGATTTTAACAAAGAAAACCATTCTCTATTTGTTCAGATTATCAAAACTAAAATTTGTTGCTGATGTTTCAAGATTAGTTTTAATAATTCACTACCAGGATATAGAATATCTTTTACTAAGTATCTTTGGTTCATTTTCTACAATTTAATTTGAGCAACATGATTTTTGAGGTCACTGACCGAACCTATGGTTTGAAGAAAAATTTAATTCCGCAGTAAAAGAAAACACAGAGATATATGGTCATTCCAACAGAACTCTCATATAAGTCAAAACATATTCCTTGATAGTAACTCATTTTTGGGTGCCACCCTCAGGCTTACTTCGTTATTTTGATCCTTAAAACTACTATAAAAAATAGCCAAAGAACATGAAACACAGAGACACATATGCATATAGCGTAGGAAGCTAAAACACCACGCACAAGAGGGTAAGTAACTTGGCTCAAGGAAATAAAACTCCCAAATAAAATGGTTTGGGTGGCCGGTTATTGGATCCACTAGTCTACAATAGGATTAACCACCTTCAATCCATCACTTAGAGAGAGTGACCAGGAAATCCAGCCACTCAACCTTGGAGGTAAAACAAGAACTGCGTGGCTAAAAATTACACACTTTATAAAAACAACCCTCCTATAGACATCAATCGATGCTATTAAATCTGAACATATTTTTTTGATAGTCAACAAAATACAATCTTAAAAAAACCATTGGTGGTCAACATTCCTTACGAGCAGCTAATTTCCAACAAAGAGATAGAGAAATAAAGAAATCAAAGAAGAAAAACTTGTTTTCTTCTACCCTGCGCATGGGTCTCGGGTACTACTTTCTTCTCACCCAGCATACCTCTGTTACATTCTCTTTCTTCCTATGCCACCCTCTCACCTACTGCACCTCTCCTTCTCTTCTCTCTATCAATTTTTTGCATCCTTCTTCCTTGTTGTGCACTTCTTTTTTCCTTTCTTCGTACCCGTGCCCTTTTCTTATGTGTTTCTTCCTTTTGTCCCCATGCGAGTGGGGGGAACGGTTTTATTTCTCCTCTTCTTAACCTGCGCCCAAAAAATAGATGACAACTCTAGTTTCCCAACTATATGCTCCACATTCAATGTAAAACAAGTCTCACATGCGGCCACCAAGGAAAGAATAAGTCGATGTTAATTAAAGTTTTTTTTTTTTTAAACTTCCTCTTAATGTCACTTCTTCTTTAAAACGGTAACCAAGTTATGGTTTAAAATATATTAAAAAGATAGAGAATTTCTGAATAAATGAAATAAAAGATTTGAATCATTTAAATTTAACTAAAATATTGCTTCAAACATTTAAAAAAAAAAACATTCAGAGAGATTATTTTATCCAAATATCCATTTTTAATCTTCAAATTTTTTTTATCAAAAACTTCTAATAATAAGCAATTTGTCTCCCACTTACTCTTTTAAATAAGATAAAAGAAAATAATATGTTTAAATCTAAACTTTAGTTGTATTAAAGCACAATAACCTGTCATTTATTCATACCACACAAATGATTTGAGATATAGTTAGAAATAAAACTCCTTAATCCATCAAAAGTATAATGATCAAGTTAAAATAAAAATTACTACATGGTGTGTCAAAACCCAGATTTTCTGATCAACCATTATCGATTCTAGATTTCTCTACCTCAACCACACTCCCACCTTCAACCTATCTAACATCTCAACCCATTAAAGATTTTTATCAGTAGGTTAGTCCATAAACCATAATCAAAATAGACTAACATCCATTGCATTTATTATCATTAAATCATCCATAAATCATCATATAAACCACAAAAATATAATTACTTCCACAATATCCAAATCAACATCTAAAATGTCTACTACAATAACAAAACATAATGACTTAGTTCTAAAAACATCTGACCAAGTCAACAAAAGTCCAATAGAGTCGCTAAAAATCCTAAACAATAGGAGTCGATCAAATTGGGTTATGACAATTATCGATTCTGATGTTGAAATCACTAAGGAGACCAACACTCCCTATAGGTCCACCTAACTTATGGTTAAACCTTAAATGGAGATTAATTTCAAAGAGGCATCAGACTTGAACAATGGAAATGATAGTGAAAAGAAGGCCACTGATAAAAATGGTGATGAAGATGATACCCTTTCTGCTTCTAATAGTAGTTTGTATTATCTCTTAGCAAGCATTAAATTAGATTTTGGGGAGCCCATTTATGTACAAGTTAAAGAGAAAATGACGGTTCATGTGGCAATTGACAAAGGAAAGCTCTTACTGGATGGTGGTTGTAGCAAGAATGATCCGGTTTGGGAGGAGGTTGAAAATTTGAAAAAAATGTTGGTGGAGGGGGATGAAAGGCTTTACAGTGTTTGACACTTTGATTTGAAGGTTATGTATAGTTTTTCTACTATGTTGTGTATGCTCCAAACTGGAACAAAGGAACCAAGGAAGGGGAAGACCAAAAGGAGCTCTTCAAGTTTCTGGGGGAGGATTGGGCGACAATGATGCTCACCAGTGAATGGAAAATGAAAAAGAACTAGGGCAGATCCCTCTCTCCAGTTTCTTCATTTTGGCTATCCTTGGCCTTCATGGCCCAGTTATGTTATGTTTATGTTTATCTGGTTTCGTCTGGACTAATTATTTCTATTTTTTTGGTTATGACCCTAAGTACTTTACTATGTTAGATACTATGTTGAACTGAAGTGATTTTTTATCTCTTTTAGTATGGCTTACAATATCAATCTAGTTATTATGCATAACACTAGTGGTAGGTCAATTTTTTTTGGTTTGAAAGGTTCAATTCAGGTCATTTTTGTTTTTGATATCGATGCTAGGGTGGCTGGTTTTGATTCTCTCTGGGTACCATTAATGTGTTGATTATGTATAACTATTGATGATATTATTGTGCTGATAATGGCTGGTTTGTAAAGAGACAACACCCTTGTTTTGATACATTATTTTATCCAAAACAAATTATTTCATGTTTGTAATAATACATTTTTTAAAAACTTAATTAACATACCAAATTAGAAAGAGTCTACTGTTAAATATTAATGATATATTCTTGTATAGTCAGAAAATGGAAGCACTTCCATTTTGGTCTAGTTTAGCCCTCTGAGTAAGTGGTCTGGGGTCATGTCAAGTGCCTTGAATGGGTCTGTGACTTGGATCTGGCTTTTCCCCATATTCTGTCCCATTTTCCACTTCTCTCCGGCCTATTTTTGGCACTGTGGTCTGCAAATCTGAGTTCTTTGACCTCAGGGTCAAGGTTGACCTTGACCCTAACCTAGGTCAAGGGAGACCTTGACCCTGACCTTGGTAAAGGTTTACCTCAACCCTGACCTAGGTCAGATTCAACCTCGACCTTGACCCAGGGTCCAATTTTCATATTTTGGGGGTTTCCAGATGTTGGGCTTCGAAAAGATTTAATTCCCGCTTCTGGGTTGGCTATTTTGGTCTTCGAGGCAAAGAATATTGAAATTATATTTAATATAGGTCCACTTCTAAGGGTATAATTCTAATTGGAATTTAATTCTCCTATGTAGGCCTCTCTAGAAGATTGTGCCCTAGATTGGTATATAAGGAAGCCTTCTCCACTCATTTTCTCTAAGACTTGGAAAACTATCTAAGCAAGAAGTGAAAGACACAAGAAGCAATTTCATCCATCCAAACTCTATGAATGGTCTATTGAAGAAAGAATCTACTCTCAATCATTCAAGCATTCAAAGACATTCAAGCATTAAATTCATCAAGGAGATCCATTGGTAGCCATTGAAGGATTCAAGCTCTATGGATCCCTCTTGTTGAAGAATTCTCCAACCACATCCATGCAAGCCTCTTCCTATTCCAAGATCCATTCAAGATTGGTGTTGAAGATCTAAGAGCAATTGATTTGAGACATCCCACATCCTACATTCTACATTCTACATTCATTTTCTGCATATATACATGTGGATGCAAGGATTTGAATCCTCCACAAGCATTTTTACACAAGCAAGGTGAATTCATTTATTTACTTTGTTTATTTATGCAATTTCAATTATACTTTAAGGTTAATTCCAAAACTAGGGTTTGACCAAGGCAAACCCCTCCCCCCAACAAAAAAAACCATTTTTCTTGCATGTACAGGTACATGATTGTGAATTTGAGAGCACATTTGGATACCCTTTTTGGCCAACTTCTGGGATCCGCGAATAGAATTTATGTCAAAGAAGTGTAGCTCAAGGTCAACATTTTGGGGTATTATTGCACCCTCATGAGCTCAAGGTCAACCTAATTCATGAAAAGGAAAATATTTTTGGGTTTTGTCTGTCTTGCGTTTTTGTTCCAGATTCGGTTGCAGAATTTCCTGAAACTCAACACAGACATCATAAAATAGTCTTTTCCAGATCTGCTATATTGTGAGGTTAGTACTTGTCTTCAATTTATTTCAATTAATTTTTCAATCAATTCCATTATATACTCTTCATCCATTATTAAGGATTGTAAGGCTTTCTTCTTTCTTTTTATTTCGGATTGATTGATGCATTTGTGTATTAACCATTTTCATATGGTTGATCAAAGTGGATCTTTCCTTTGTGAAGTTTGGGGCTAGGAAGAGAATCTTATCTTCTCAATACCATCTCCATATCATCACATCAACATCATTTCTTCCTACACACATCCTATCATTCATTTCTTTCTTTACATTTTGGTGAACGCGCGATAGATAACTCTTTCTTTTTGGGGTTAGATTTAGATTTCATGTTAGATCTTGCTTGCATATTAGATTAGCCTTATTTTATGTTCTTGCATTTACATTTTCTCATTTTAGTTCATTTACATTGCATTGGTGTATGAGCTTTACTACCTCTAGTCCTACCTATAATATTCTGGTTAGAAGAAGTTGTAAACTTATCGGTTCCTTTGATCCTGGGTCTTCCTCTGCATTCCTTAGGATCCCAGATGATAATTTGATCACTCATGATTCTAATCCTTCTACAGAGCATAACTCTTCTCACTCATCTCATTATGAGGATGATTCTTTAAGTTTTCCTCCTGAACAAGTCCAAAAACTGTCAACTGAACTTGATAAAATGGGTATTCAAGAAAACCATAATCAAGATTCTATCCAAGCTATAGACGCTATTAAGAAAGTCCTTCGTGATAGTGATCAAGGTGTTAATCTCTTGCATGATATTACTCATCTTGTGCATTTAAATGTTAAACCTTTAGCTCAAGAGGCTCAAGATTTAGGATTTACTCCTCTTGTCACTAGTGTGGAACCTTCTTCTGTTCCTTTACCTAGCAATCCTACTTACACTCCTCCCTGAGTGACTAAATCTCTTACATTTTACAATCCTTTAGTTTCAAATATTCCACTTCCATCTCATCCTATGAGTGATCCATCGGTGTCTTTACCTACCTCACAACCTTCATATGATAGTTTTCCTTTTTCTTATTCTAATCCTCTTCCAACTGCGGTTCCAAGGGTTTCACCAGTTGTGTCTTCTATTCCTTCTGCTTCTTATACTTTTCCTAGTGTTCCTAATGTTTCCATGCCTTCTATTTCTTCTAATGATTCCACCATCATTAGTATGGCTCAAACAGTGTCGTCTTTACAACAAAAACTTGCATCCTTAACTCAATCCAAGTTTAGTATTCCTACATGTGACATGGGTAGTCCTTTATCCCTAAACATTATTTGTGCTCCTGTCCCTCAGCAAGCCGATATTCCTCATCTTGAGAATTACAATGGTAAGAGAGATCCTGTCACTCATGTTAAAATATTTCAAATCCCTTGTAGTGACTATGCTCATGACCATAGGATTTTATCCAAGTTGTTTACTAGAACATTTCATGATAAGGCCTTGCAATGCTATTGTTGTTGGATGATATCAGTTTTGGTTACTGATCATGTTGTTGATATTCATGTTTTTTCACTGATGTCAACATGTATTTCTATGACGAAGATAGACTGTCTACTTAACTGGATGGAGTGTACGGACACTGTACGGATGATTCAGAATGATCAAAGTTGGAATTATGCAGAAGGATGTGTGCTGACCTTATCCCTAAGGTCACTTGACTTTATATTACCTGCTGTGGATGTTATAGTTGATTTAGTGAAGACTGATTTTCAGGACTGTAACTGTGATTCTGGACAGAGTAGGTCTCTGTATTTCGGGTATATCTTTCTAGCGAAGATATTTCAAAACTTGCAAGCTTATTGATGGACAGCCGACATATTATAGACTAATGGGTTGAGTTATATTGTTGATTGGATACTGATGACGTCATATGTGGTGTGTATTCTGGAGAAGACCTATTTCCTGGCCGACTTTAGACATGTAGCATGTTAAATTAATGAGAGCATGAGTTGTGGATCTGAAAGTATATGTAATGAATTGTAAATGTTGTATACTTTTTTTAGATACCGTGTGTATCTTAGCAAGGGGCTATGTGTTAGGAATAAGGTGTCTCAACCTTGGATAATTCCTATTCTTATTATTTGTTTTGTAAAATGTATTTCTTGCAAATAATGTAATTAAGTGTGAGTGTACATGTCTATTTGGCATGTTGATGTGTCACTCCACTTGGTGTGTCAGCATCTTGAATTGTGTGTAAGGAGATCATGGCTGAAATAGTTATGACGGATTCCTATGACACGTAAGAGTTATTTCTAGAAGATTCAATGACGGGTGAAGACATGCAATGACATGTGGCAACTGATAAAGTTGAGTACTATACACTCTTCCACAATCGTGGGGTTCGGGGCATCACCCCAGAAAAAAATTTTGGGTTCCTATTTTCTCAGAGAATGGTAAAACCCTAATACGGCTATCTTTAGAAGTTTCCCTAAAAAGGAAAGTACGTGATATAAGCATTTTAGGGTTACAGAAGATGATAAGAAAAGATTGTATTATTGGTATGATCTAGTGCTACTGGATTAGTCTTTGTGTGTCAATTGTCTCTTGAAAGAACTTGCATTGCAAGTGTGTTGTAACCGTTGTGTTGAAGATAATACATTGTGCAGGTTTTGGAGTGCTGGGGTTTTTTACCGAA
>MU223860.1:1839904-1861989 GCA_018584345.1 Thuja plicata | reverse complement strand
TTTCACATGACCTCTCATCGAAACTGGTTCTCAAAATATGAAGAGTTTGATGGTGGAAAGGTGTACTTGGGTGATGATTCTCACCTAAAGATAGTTGGACGTGGAAGGGTCACTATCAGATTTCCTGGTGGACGAGTAAAGGGAATCAACAGAGTTATGCACATTTTGGGTTTGGCATGAAACCTATTATCTGTAAGTATGTTGAATGATGTAGGTGTGCAAGTTATCTTTTCAAAAGATGGATGTAAGATGATGAGAGGTTCTATGGTGCTCGCTAAAGGTACTAGGAGAGGCACTTTGTTTCAGCTTGATGCATGCATTTCTCAGTGCAATAGTTCTTATGTTTCAAAGAAGAGAGTAGCTATCACTTCATCCCCACCATTTGAACGAGCAGTAAAGAAGACTGTGGCAATGGGTTTTGATGGCAGTGCAATAAGTGTACCTAAGGGTGCAAACACTTTGGAAGGCAAGCTTCCTGTAGAAAAGACAATGTTGTGGCATATGACATTTGGCCACATTGGTGAGAAGGGTCTTAGGACCTTGAAAACTAAAAATCTCATCGAGGGGCTAAATGATTGTAATCTCAAATTTGATTTCTGTGAGCACTGTGTTTATGGTAAGAAAAATCGTGTTCAGTTCTACTCCAGTTCTCACAAGTCTTCTGGACTTTTGGATCTTATTCATTCTGATGTATTTGGTCCTGTAAAAGTTCCTTCTATCTCCAATTCTGTATATTTTGTATCTTTTATAGATGATTACAATAGAAGGACTAGGATATATTTCCTGAAAAGTAAGACACAGGTTTTCAGTCGGCTCAAGGAATTTAAGGCTCTCGTGGAGAATCAGACTAGTAAAAGATTCAAGTGTGTGAGAACTGATAATGGCGGTGAGTTTTGTTCCATAGAGTTTTAACAGTTCTGTAAAGAACAAGGAATCAAGAGACATAAGACAACTCCTTACACCTCGCAGAAAAATGGAATTGTAGAGAGAATGAATAGGACACTGATGGAGAAGGCTAGGATTATGCTTAGTGGAGCTGGTTTAGAACAAAGGTTTTGGGCTGAAGCTCTGGCCACTACTTGCTATCTGGTTAACAAATCTCCTACATCAGCTCTTGTTGGTAAGACACCCATGGAGGTGTGGTCTGGTAAGAAGCCTTCTATTAGACATCTTCATGTTTTTGGTTGTGAAGCTTATGCACGTATTCCAAAGGACAAAAGATCTAAGTTGGAAAACAAAGCTATCAAATGTATTTTCATCGGATACAGTGTTGGTGTGAAAGGATACAAGCTTTGGGATCCTGTGACTAGTAAGGTGTTGCATAGTAGAAGTGTTATTTTCAGAGAGCTAACATTTTCTCCTATTGTGCTACAACTAGATGAAAAATAAATGGAAAAAGATGTTGTTCAGTTTCCTCCTACCCCTGAGAAAACTGAACAGAGAGACCATGTTGGGTCTAATGCTGAGGAGAGCTCTAGCAGCTCTGATAGTTCGGAAGAAGAGGAAGAACAAACTCAACCTCAGCCCTTGAGGAGATCCACAAGAGAAAGAAAGAAACCAGAAAGGTTTGGTTATTCTATGTTAGATTCCAATTGTGCTTTTGCTTTGATTACTAACATTGATGAGCCTAGATCTGTGAAAGAGGATTTGGGCATGGAAGATGCAGGTTCCTAGATTGAGGCTATGGATGATGAGATGGCTTCATTGGAGAAAAAAAAAACTTGGGACCTTGTACCTTTGCCTAAAGGGAGAAAATATGTTGGCTGTAAATGGGTGTTCAAGAAGAAATTTTGTGCAGATAGCAGTGTTGAAAGGTATAAAGCTAGATTGGTTGCAAAGGGGTATTCACAGGTAGAGGGAATAGATTATTGTGAAATATTCTCTCCTATTGCAAAGTTGACATCCATTAGATTTCTATTATCTCTTGCTGCATCATATGATTTAGAGATAGAAAAGATGGATGTGAAGACAACTTTCCTTCATGGTGATTTGGAGGAAGAGATTTATATGTCACAGCCTGAGCACTACATTTTTAAAGGTAAAGAATCCTTAATTTGCAGATTAAAGAAATCTCTATATGGTTTGAAGCAATCTCCTAGGATGTGGTACCTTAAGTTTGATGCCTTTGTGTTGTCAATTGGATTTGTAAGATCGAAATCAGATCATTGTGTTTATTTCAAAGTTGAAAGTGATCGCCTTCTTATTGTTGCATTATATGTTGATGATATGTTGTTGTTTGGGAAGGGTAAGGGTATGATTTATGATTTTAAATCTTAATTGTCAGCACAGTTTGAGATGAAAGATCTTGGGGCAGCAAGGTACATCTTGGGTATGGAAATCAGTAGAGACGGGTCTAATAGAAAACTTTGGTTGAGTCAGAGTAAGTATGCGAAGTCTGTGTTGGACAGTTTCAGCATGGCAGATTGTAGACTACTATGTGTTCCTATTTCAGTGGGAACAAAGTTATCTGTAGATGATTGTCCAAAATCTCCTAGTGAGGTGGAGGACATGAGTAGAGTACGTTATGCTAGTGCATTTGGTAGTGTTATATATGCTATGGTCTATACTAGACCAGACATTGCCCAAGCAGTGGGAGTCCTGAGTCAGTTTATGGCTAACCCTAGATGGGTACATTGGGATGTAGTTAAGTGAGTATTCAGATATTTGAGGGGTACAACATATTACTCCATATGTTACCATGGTAACTCTTCTGGATCTTTGCATTCAGTTTGTATTCATGGGTTTGTGGATTCAGACTGGGCAGGTGATATTAATAGTAGGAGATCCACCAGTGCTTATGTGTTCACTATGTTTGGTGGTGCCATCAGTTGGATGAGTAAACGACAACCTGTGGTTGCTTTGTCCACTACAGAAGTTGAGTACATGTTTGTTACTCATGCTTGTAAGGAATCCATTTGGCTTAGAAGATTGTGTCTTGATGTTGGTGTTGATGAAGAACAAATTACTATTTGGTGTGACAGTTAGGGCGCTATTTTCCTTGCAAAGAATCCAACTTTCCATGCCAGAACAAAGCACATTGATGTGCAGTTTCACTTTGTGAGAGATATGGTGGAAGATGGTAAGGTACACTTGGAGAAGGTAGATACTGTGAATAATATTGCAGATGCATTAACGAAACCAATGGGCACTATGAATTTCAGATGGTGTTCGGAGTCTATGGGCCTTTTGGCCTATAGCGGTTAGTTCATGTTATGTTCCTATTGCTCTTACAAGGTGTTCGACAAGTGGGAGAATGTTAGGAATAAGGTGTCTCAACCTTGGTTAATTCCTATTCTTATTATTTGTTTTGTAAAATGTATTTCTTGCAAATAATGTAATTAAGTGTGAGTGTACATGTCTAGTTGGCATGTTGATGTGTCACTCCACTTGATGTGTTGGCATCTTAAATTATGTGTAAGGAGATCATGGTTGAAATGGTTATGAAGGATTCCTATGACATGTAAGAGCTATTTCTAGAAGATTCAATGATGGGTGAAGACATGCAATGACATGTGGCAACTGATAAAGTTGAGTACTGTACACTCTTCCACAATTGTGGGGTTCCCAGAAAAAAATTTTGGGTTCCTATTTTCTCAGAGAATGGTAAAACCCTAATACGGCTATCTTTGGAAGTTTCCCTAAAAAGGAAAGCGCATGATATAAGCATTTTTAGGGTTACAAAAGATGATAAGAAAAGAGTGTATTATTGGTATGATCTGGTGCTACTGGATTAGTCTTTGTGTGTTGATTGTCTCCTGAAAGAACTTGTATTGCAAGTGTGTTGTAACCGTTGTGTTGAAGATAATACATTGTGCAGGTTTTGGAGTGCTGGGGTTTTTTACCGAAAGGTTTTCCCCAGGGTAAATCTTTGTGTCATTCTCTATTTTCTATATACATGGTATATGGCTGCATTAAATTATATAACGAATCTGAAATTGTAAGGATTTAAAAGAATTTGCACAATACTTTCCTTTAGAGATTAGTGTAGGAAGTTGTTTCTGCACCTGAGTTTCCTTACACTATGTAATTATTTGTATGATGGAAAGCCTTAATTGGCTAACCTAGTTAATTATGTATTATGAAAGCTTAACTCGCCAACCTAATGAATTATTGTAAGAGGGTATATATGAAAGATAAATTCTTGAGAAGAAATTTGACAGAGAAAAGAAAGAGAAGTGTGGAAGCTACAAAGCTTGTTGACTGCTGGATACAAATCAGAGTTGATACATCATTGGAACTGACCAAGAAAAGATAGTTGCTATCAGACAACTCGCTGGAATGTGTATTTTCCTTATACACTTGATTCAGATTGTAAATCCTTGAGGGTGGCTTTAACCTTCTTTGGGAAGTATACCTTGGTAGTGAGCCTACTATTTTATTTGACTCCTAATAGGGTTTGTCTCCTAACAGGGACTGTGTACTATAATGTTGTAACAAGCTCCTAACAGGGCTAAAATATTTTAACATGGGTACTATACTCTCAGTACATTATTTGTGGCTGTTAATTCCCACCAGGTTTTTACCTTTAATAGGGTTTCCTTGAAAACAAATATTGTTTTATGGTGTTGTCTATTACTGTGTTATCATTTACATTTGCAGATTTGGTTTATAAAGTATAAATTTTAATAATCTAGATTACAATGGATTCATCCCCCCTCTCAGTTGTCTTGTGGAGTGTTATTCCTAACAATTGGTATCAGAGCTATTGGTCCTCAGAGAGAAAATTTAACAGCTTGAGGTGATCTTGAAGATGACTTACTATAGGAAGGATAGTCCAAAGTTTGACTGTGAAAACTTTGACAGTTGGCAGAACAAGATGAGAACACATTTTCTATGTCTGGGAATTGACTACTAGATGATAACAAAGAAGAAGGAAAAGATAGGGAATGAGGATGAATTAGAGAAAGATAGTGAAGATCAAAATAATCTATTCTCATGCAATATGGTTGGAAGGGAATCTTTAATCAGCGCATTATCAGAAGGATAATTTACTAAAGTAAAGGACTTGGACTTTGCACATGAAATATGGTCAAGACTGGAAGCACTATATGTTGGAGATAAATTTACAAAGTAAGAAAAGTAATAGAAATGGAAGACAAATATGGAATCACTGAAGATGAGAGAAGATGAGAACATCTGAGCATATGCACAGAGAATTACTAAGTTATTTACTGGTATTAGGAACTCTAGAGGAACTTACAGTGAGGAAGAAGTTATTGCAAAGATACTCATATCTTTGACATAGAATCAAGGTTCATGTTATAGAGGAGATCATACCTATGACACCAAACATCACTAGAGAGATGTTGATTAGCAAGCTTACTACATTTGAAGCTGTAGAATTAGGAGACACTCTACCTAAGGTTGAGTAAGCATTCAAAGCAACCGTGCACAAAAGCAAAAGAATCTTACCTGGAAATGCAAGCATGAGCAGTAATGATCTAAAAGAACTTGGAGCCTATGCTAATGAATGGGAATAGATAGAGGAAGAAGAAAGAAAGCTAGATGAAATTGTTGCATTGATTGCGAGAAGAGAAAAGAGAGGTAAGGATAAGTTTGAGGGAAAATTACCTTTGAAATGTTTTTCATGTAACAAGATAGGTCATTTTGCATCTAGATGTCCTACAAGAATTCCAAAGCACAAACCTAAGTTTTTCAAGTCTAAGTTCTCAAAGGACAAGGAATGTTATTATGATAGTGAAGGTATATCTGATGATGAGAATGGTGATTATGATGAAATTGGATTTATTTCTATCAAGGATGATGAACCTATGCATGAAGAAAAAGCATTAGTATCCTGAGTTGAAAAAAAATCTGAATGGGTCATAGATAGTGGTTGTTCACATCATATGACTGGAGATAAAAATATGTTTGTGAGTTTGAAAAGACATGATGGTGGTGTTGTTAGATTTGGTGACAATACTCCTAAAATTATTATTGAAATTGGATCTATTTCCTTGGATGGAAAGACTAACACTGACAATGTATTACTTGTTGATGGACTTAAGCACAATTTGTTGAGTGTTGGACAGTTAGTGGACAAGGGCTATCAACTGAACTTCATAAAGGTAAAATGTTCTATAAAGAGAAAAATAGGAGACTTGATATTATCTGGTACTAAATCTAGACGTAATGTATTTGAATTAAACACATTTGAAGCTTCTTGTTTTGTTGCAAAGGTTGATGACAGTTGGTTATGGCATAGAAGATTTTTTCATGTTAATTTTGATAACATTGTGAAGGCAAGTATGAAAAAAGAAGTAAGAGATCTACCTAGAATTGTAAAGCCATCTAACACTATGTGTAGAGAATGTATTATAGGGAAATAGGCTCGAACCACTTTCAAGAGAAAAGATTATTCAGCAAAAGGGAAGTTGGATTTGGTGCACACAGATCTATGTGGTCCTACAAGAACAAGATCATACTATGGTGAAAGGTATTTTATACTTTTTGTTGATGACTTTTCTAGAATGATGTGGGTTACATATTTGAGAGATAAATCTGAAGCATTTGAAAAGTTCAAGTTATTCAAAGCAAAAGTTGAGAATGAGTCTAGTTTAAAGATGAAATGTTTGAGATCAGACAGAGGAGAGTTTACATCAGAACTATTTAGTACATACTCTGAAGAAAATGGAATACATAGAAATGGGATAGCAGAGTGAAGAAACAAAACCATATTAGATGCTGCAAGGACTATGTTTCTGGAAGGAAATGTATCACATGTTCATTGGAGAGAAGCAGTTGGCATTATTGTGTACACATTAAACATAATTTAGATCAGAGAAGGTAAAAATAAAACTACTTATGAATTATGGTTTGATCATGCACCTACTGTGAAATATTTCAGAATATTTGGTAGTAAATGTTATATCAAAAGAGATGATGAAATAGGCAAGTTTGATGCTAGAAGGATGAAGGAATCTTTCTTGGTTATTCCACTAAGAGTAAAGCATATAAATGTTTCAATCTGAGACTGAGGAAACTAATTGAAAGCGCCAATGTGAGGATAGATGAGAAATTTCAAATTTAGGAAAGAATGTATGATTATGGTCAAATAATAGAATCAAGAGAAGTTGTTGCTGAACCTGAAGGACCCTTGATGATCGAGAATGAGATTAAAGAAGAAGAACAGGCCGAAGCTACCGAGACATTAAAGACACCAAGGTATGTAAAGAGAAACCACCCTGAAGATCAAATTATTGGTGATGCAAGCAAAGGCATGATGACTAGATCTAAAGTTTGAGATGAGATCTGTTTGATTTCTCAAGTTGAACAAAAGACTACTAATGAAGCATGTAAAGATGAATCTTGGACTAAAGCCATGGAAGAAGAACTAGAACAGATAAAGAAGAACAATACTTGGGAATTGGTTCCAAGACCTAAGAACAAAAATGTAATTGGCACTAAGTGGGTTTTAGTAACAACATGGATGAGGAAGGCACAGTGGTAAGAAACAAGGCTAGACTGGTATGTAAAGGCTACTCACAATAATAAGGCATAGAATATGAAGAAACATTCGCACTTGTTGCTAGATTAGAAGATGTGAGACTATTCCTTGCTTATGCTGCACATAAAGACTTCAAAGTGTATCAGATGGATGTGAAATCAACATTCTTGAATGGTGATCTAGAAGAATAAGTGTACATTGAGAAACTTGATGGTTTTCCTTTGACAGATGATGAAAACATGGTTTGTGGACTGAATAAGGCACTGTATGGACTGAAACAAGCATCGAGGGCATGGTATGCAAGACTGGATAAACATCTACTTCATCTTGGTTTCAAAAAAGGTAATACAGGCAATAATTTGTATTTAAGAACTGATGAAGATGGAATCTTAATTATAGAAGTTTTTGTTGATGACATCATTTTTGGAGGAAATGGTCAAATGAGTAAGAAGTTTTCTAAAGAAATGGAGAATAAGTTTGAAATGTCAATGATTGGTGAGATGAAATTTTTTCTTGGTTTACAAATTAGTCAGAGTAAGAATGACATATTTATATCTCATACCAAGTACCTTAAGGAAAGTTGAAGAAATTTGGAATGGAAGATTGTAAACCTGTTGGAACACCCATGGTGACAAGGAACAAACTAACTAAAAATGATGAGACTCAAAGTGTTGGACAGACTAAGTACAGATCAATGATTGGAGGTCTACAATATTTGACACACACTAGACCATATATTACCAATGCAGTTGGAATTGTGGCTAGATATTAGGCAGATCCTAAAGAGACACATTTTGCTATTGTGAAAAGAATTTTCAGATATTTGAAAGGAACATTAGAGTATGGATTATGGTATGAAAAATTTAATGATTTTACAGTGTAGGCTTTTACTGATGCTGATTGGGCAGGTAATGTGGATGACAGGAAGAGCATAGGTGGTGGAGCATTTTTCCTTGGAAAGAGGCTGGTTTCTTGGTTGAGCAAGAAGAAGAACTATATTTCTCAATCTACTGCTGAGTTAGAGTATGTTGCTGCTGTAATAAATTGTACACAAGTTTTTTGGATGATAAAAATATTGAAGGACATTGGAATAATTTTCAAAGAACCAGTGGTTATCCATTGTGATAACACCAGCATAGTGAATATGTCAAAGAATCCTATAATGCATTCAAAGAATAAACATATTTCCATCAAGTATCATTTCTTAAGGGAGAAGGTAGCAGATAGAGAGATTAAACTAGAGTATATTAGCACAAAGGAACAGATAGAAGATATATTTACTAAAGCTTTGCCAAAAGATGATTTTGAATATCTTAGAGGCATGCTTGGGGTGATGGCCCCTCCCAGTGAAAACTAAATGATGCAGATGTGCATCAGTCCATTAGATATCAGAGCTATATCATTCTCTAGACTTGATGTATGGATCTACTCCTTAGGGAGAGTGATTGCAGGAGAATACTATGGAGTACATTTAGGTGATCTTGCACCTAGTTGATTGGACATAAAGATTTGAAAAATCTACATCTTACAGAAGACTATAGATGAATTATGGAAACCTTTTCCATTGTTTCCAAAGGGGGAAGAAATCTATGTGTAAATCCCTACTATTTTGGGGAGATTTTTGTTGAGGATATTGAGAATATTGTATTGAGAGAGAGTACTTTTGGGTTGATGCATATGGATTTTCCCATATGTTGCCATCAATGCCAAAGGGGGAGATTGTTGGATGATATCAGTTTTGGTTACTGATCATGCTGTTGATATTCATGTTTTTCACTGATGTCAACATATATTTCTATGAAGAAGACAGACTGACTACTTAACTGGATGGAGTGTACAGAAACTGTGTGGATGATTCAGAATGATCAAAGTTGGACTTATGCAGAAGGATGTGTGATGACCTTATCCCTAAGGTCACTTGACTTTATATTACCTACTATGGATGTTACAGTTGATTTAGTGAAGACCGGTTTTCTGGACTGTAACTGTGGTTCTAGACAGAGCAGGTCTTTGTAATTCGGGTATATCTTTCTAGTGAAGATATTTCAAAACTTGTGAGCTTACTGATGGATAGCTGACATATGATAGAGTAATGGGTTGAGTTTGATTGTTGATTGGATAATGATGATGTCAGTTGTGGCGTGTATTCTAGAGAAGACCTATTTCTTGGCCGAATTCAGACATGTAGCATATGAAATTAATTAAGAGCATGAATTGTGGATCTGAAAGTATATGTAAAGAATTGTAAATTTTGTATAGTTCTTTTAGATACCGTGTGTATCTTAGCAAGGGGCTATGTAATTATTTGTATGATTGAAAGCCTTAATTGGCCAACCAAGTTAATTATGTATTAGGAAAGCTTAATTGGATGACCTAATGAATTATTGTAAGAGGGTATATATGAAAGATAAATTATTGAGAAGAAATGTGACAGAGAAAAGAAAGAGAAGTGTGGAAGCTGCGAAGCTTGTTGACTGCTGGATACAAAGCAGAGTTGATACACCATTGAAACTAACCAAGAAAAGATAGTTTCTATTAGACAGTTCTCTGGAATGTGTATTTTCCTTATACACTTGATTCATATTGTAAATCCTTGAGGGTGGATTTAACCTTCTTTGGGCAGTGTGCCTTGGCAGCGAGCCTACTATTTTGTTTGACTCCTAACAGGGTATGTCTCCTAACAGGGAATGTGTACTGTAATGTTGTAAGAAGCTCCTAATAGGGCTAATATCTTTTAATAGGGATACTATACTCTCAGTACATTATTTGTGGGTGTTAATTCCCACCGGAGTTTTACCTTTAACAGGGTTTCCTCGACAACAAATATTGTGTTATGGTGTTGTCTATTACTCTGTTATCATTTGCATTTGCAGATATGGTTTATAAAGTATAAAGTTTAATAATCTAGATTAAAACTGAATCACCCCCCCCCCCACCTCTCAATTTTCTTGTGGACTGTTATTCCTAACAATTATTCCTTGCCTCCTTATTCTATCGATTCTTTTCCAAAACTTGTTAATACCTTTATTCAATAGTTCCAAAACAACATTGGTTTGCAACTGTCCTTAACTAATTTGGTGCATTGTAAATAGAATAATAAAGAAAAATTAACTGAATTTATTGGTAGATTTAAGCATTTGTATGCTAAAATTTCTTATCTTGTTCCTGATATTGATATTCAGCATATGTTTATTTCAAATTTGCAAAAGGATATTAGAGATAAGATTTTGCTTACTGAATTTACCTCTTTTCAACAAATTTTTGTAGTGCTTCATCATTATCAATTACAAGTGAGTCAATTTGAGAGCAACACTCCAATGGCTCATGTTCCAGTTGATAAGACTAATGTTGCTCCTAATCCCAACAAGTTTTAGAAGCCTAAAAAATATATCAAAATCAATTCACAAGAAAATGCAGTTGCTGATCAAGTTGTTGTTGCATCTCACAATGTCACTTCTACATCCACTTCTTTTCATTTAAATCATACATTTACTCCTCTTTCTTAATCTTTATATTCTATTATGAATAAATTTTTGACTTCTAATATGATTACTTTGCCTCGTATTTGACCACTTATTCCTACTACAATGGCATCAAAATCCTTTGATCCCAAAGCCTTTTGTCAATGCCATCGTCAGAATGGCCATGATACTGAGAAGTGTTATTATCTAAAACATAAGGTTCAAGATTTAATTGATTCTAATGCTTTATCTATTGATAATTTTGATGGTAATGGGAACAAAAGTGTCTCTCCTCCTAATCAAAACCTCCAAATCTATACGAACCCTTTTCCTACACATGATACTAATACGAATGTTCAGCCATCTTCTATGGATATTGTTTATGATTCAAAGATGGATGATCTCAATCATATTGTTAACCATGTGGAGCATGTTGTTTTATCTCAACCTGTCTCTCCACCCCAACCTCAATCTCAACCTTGTATTCAAGTTCCTCTATCTCAACCTCAACTTCAAGTTCCACCTCAACCTAAACTAAAACCTCAATCTAAAATTTCAAAACAACCTAAGGATAAAATACCTCAGGAACTCTCGATCACCTTTGATGATTCTGAGACCATTAAAGCTTCGGATGGTCCCCTCTACATTTCTGCTAGGATTTCTAAGATACCTACGCATGCTTGTCTTGTTGATTGTACTTCCTTAGTCAATGTCATCACTAAAGAAAACCTTTTTATGAAGAACTTACAATGTGATTATTATGATACATTTGATGTGTGGATCCAAACTTGTAATGGTTTTCTCTATCCATCATTTGGCTCTATTACCTTACCTGTTAAACTTTGTGGTAAAGTTGTGGACACTTCCTTCATTGTTGTCCCTACTTCTGATCAATTTCAAGTTAAGCTTTGTTTTCCGTGGTTGACTGCCATGTGTGTCTTTGCTTCTCCTATCCACAAGTGTATTAATTTTATTCATGATGAAGATGATTAATCATAGTTTATATCAACTTTCTAGGCCTATAAAAATCACAAGATTCTTGAGTTAAGCATGCCTCGGATGGATCTTAACTGTGGTCTTTTACCTACACCTTCTATACCTCCTTTATCCATTGCTTCTATTTCTTTTAATCAAACTCCTAGTATCACTTTTAAGCCTACTGGGAGTCCTCCTAATCCTCCTATAGAACCTGTGAAGGAACCGATTGTTTTTCCTCCTAGTTCTCAACATATTTCAAACAAGAAAAAACATAAAAAATCTGCCAATGAACATCGTAAGAAGGGTCGAGCTCATGCTAGGGCCTGTGCCTCTATTCTTTGAAATTATTTACCTTCTTTTGACCAGCCTATGCATGATGTGTTGGAGGAAGTTAATGTTGATAGTGATGTTAAGATGAATGATAATGATGATTCTATTTGCATCTTAGATTCTATTTTGATTAATCTTGATGAAGAAGATACTCTTGATGATCCTATTGATGCTAATGATGAATATGAGACTATTGATCTTGATATTTATTTACCTCATATGCTTTCCACACAACTGATAATTATACCTAGTATTGAACATCACGATTCTCAAGAGGATCCTTATTTGGAACTTGCTATTATTCCTACTATGTTGGATATAGTCCCTCTTGCGAGTTGCCCACCTTTCCTAAATGATATAAACCAAGATGGGGAGAGTAGGTGATGCACTTGATTGGCTTATCCTCCATGGTAGCTTTTTATGTGTTTGCCTATTGTATTGTGCTTCTTCGGTAATTTATTTGCTAAATGTTTGTTAGATTCTTTTATATGACCCTTGTTACTTTGTTGGTGCAAGGTGATAAAGGAATTGAACTTGTTGTACAATTCCTCTATATGTATCCCTATTCTTCTATATATTGTTTTCATCTTATGTTGTACCTGTGCTATTGTTTGTAAATGTTTTCCTTATGTATTCCTCTTGGATTTGTGGCATGGTAGCACTAATTCTTTTTGGTCTCTATGTTGTGGTCCGAAAAGACTCTTCTTTGTAACTCTTGTGTTTTCTTTCCTCCATTGTGATTGTAGTTCTACTTTCTTTAGGGAATGATGTGAATTCATTTGCAATAATATCATATATATATATATATATATATATATATATATATATATATATATATAATCTTATGATCATACTGACTCCATTGTAGGTAGATCCCTTATGTGTTCTGATGACATTATTTTTCCATTAGTATACTCAGTGAAAAATATTGACAAATCATTACCGGCAGACAGCAAGCATTACCGGTGAACCACAAGCAGTACCGGTGAAATGCACGCATACCCAATAGAACAAAGATTTTGAGAAAAAAATACTAAGTATAAAAGTGGCAAGCATCACCGGTGACCACAAGCATTACCGGCGACCACAAGCATCACCGGTGAACACAAGCATTACCGGCGACACAGTTTTCAAAACTGACCCGACAGGAATAGAAAAGGCATACCCGACAACAAGTTTAAGAAAGGAACACTGACGACCAAGAAAATCGACCATCAGAACCGACAGATAGATAAAGAACCTGCGAATTGTGGATCTGATTTTTACACGACGGATAAAGCAATGTAATTCTATTTATAGAGTTTTATTTTGTTTTAAATCATAATTTGATGGTCATGCAAGCTTTATGTAAATTCTTTAAAGCATCCTAATGGATCTAAAGCATATCTAACTAAAGACCAAGGTCAAGTTGTATACCTTGGCTCTAGAGTTAACTTGTGATGCATGAATCAAGAATTAAACCTAAACTAGTATAAATAGATGTTCATACTCAACTGTGAGTACATGAATTCTTATTATTGATATCCACAAAGAGCATCTAAAGAGTAGAAGGCAGAATTCATGCAAAGATCAGAAACAGAGTACATCAGTTATCAAGAACACACAGAGGCTACTGACGAGCAGATAAAGGTATTATTCAATCATGGAAGGATGATTACTAATATATATGAAGCTTTATATGATCTATTATCAGAAATTGAAGATTGCATTTTTCATCAGATCAAAGACTTATGTAGTTGCATTCTAACAAGTGCATCACATCTAAAATCCTTTTGTAGAAGGTGGACTTAACCGTTCTTTCCAAATCTCTTAACAGATTGCACACTTAATAGTGTTGCTAAAGCTTCAAACGAAGTAGATCTTAACAGGTCTCCACTGTAATACTCCTAATAGGGTAGGTCATTAGAAGTGACCAATTGTAAGCCTTAACTGGCCCCTTCTTATCTACAGATAGTGAAGTTTGTGGGTAACAATCCCCACCGTAGTTTTTAATTCCTTAACAGGAGTTTTTTGCGATATCATATCTTGTGTCATGTGTTATCTATTTTCATGAATGTTTCTATTATGGTTACATACTAAAAAGAATGTATGATATGATTACATATGCATAAAGAAAGACGAACAGTTAGATAAGATAAATTACAACTGATGACTAAGGGTTAATGGGCTAACCAAGAAAAGTTTTAGAGGTACTGATTCACCCCTCCCCTCTTAGTACATCATCTCAATATAGTTCCAACAATTGGTATCAGAGCTAAGTCTCTCTCTTGAAAAGCTTAAATATTTGAGAGAAAAGATCGGAGCAATAGACAAGTTCAGACTGGACATGACTATTGAGAATGAGCAGTTACAAATGCAAATAAACTATGAGCAATAGAAGGAGACAAAAATAAAGCTTAGACAACTTCTTGATGAAATAAATATTATGGAAACCAGACTGAATGAGAAAGACTACAAAGAAATGGAAATACAAGAGTACTTTGAAACAGAAGAATCATCATTGAGCAAAACTTCAGACGCATCAGTTGAAGAAATTACAAGTATGAAAGAGATCAATCTACATCTGACAGATCAAATCAAGATGCTGCAAATTGGTCAAGAGACTCAAATGGTAAAAATGATTGATGTTATGAACGATGCAATAAAAGCAGAAAATGAAAGAACACTAGCCATTGATGATGGGAGGAAAATTACAGAAAAACTATAAGAGAAAGAATTAGAAATTCTAAGACTCACTGAGCATCACCATGAGATTACCAACTAGATTATTCTCATGAGTCAAGAAGCAAATAGATTAAATACAGAACTCATTGAAAGAATACAGATCATTGGTGAGCTAAGAGAAGAGAACGAGAAATTGAAGCATGAAATCAAAGTCCAAAAGCAACACAATGAACTGATCAAAAAGGCTAAGGATAGCAACAAAAGGATGGATGATTTTCTTGATGGACAAAGAAGAGTCAACTACACAGGATTAGGGTACAATGAGAATGGCGAATCCTCAAATCAATCAGATCAGAGAAATGCTTTCACAAACCCAAGATCCAAGAAGCTATCATGCAATCACTGTGGAAAACCAGGACACACCTCAAACATCTGAAAAAGCAAAATGAAAGGTATTTCTCAAGCACAATCTACTTTTATTGGTAATTGTTATAAATGTCAAAAGAAAGGACACAAGGAACATGAGTGCAGATCCAAAGTGATGAATCCAAAGAGAAAAACCTATATGGACAAGTATTGTCCTACATGCAAGATGAATGGGCATACACATAAGGAATGCTGGAAAAATAATAACAAGGCATGGACTCCAAAGGAAACTAATAAAAGCTACAAACCAGCAAGAGTGGGTAACTCATATGTTTGGAAATATAACACATGGGTAAATTGCACATCATGTGGAAGGTATGGTCATATTGCTACCAACTGTATGAGAAAGTGGACCAGAAGGTCAAGAGGATGGTCCAATCCAGGTATGGCATGTTTACATTGTCATAAGGTCGGACATGTGATAAAAGATTGCAAAGACCGACTGACAGATACAAATACACATCCCAATGGAAATACCATTGATGATTTCAAAAGAATGAGAAACAAGATGTGGGTAAAAGCCACAAACACTGAAGGTGCTAGAACAAGCAACGCAAATGGTGACACCCCATCCACTGGATCTGGTACCTGTTAGAGTAATCATTAGTTTGCTTATTAATTAAATCATGTTGATTTAATTAGTTAAGTCATTACTCTTTAGTGCTTAAGCTTTCTCTTGGGTGCATTAATAATTAATTCTTTTATTAATTATTAATGTGCAACCTAGCTTTTACCTTGTAGGGTTTCATTCACCTTTTTAAGGTTGAACTTTGTAATTATTGTTCATTAATTCAGATTATAATTTCGCTCTTACATTTTGAGCAACTTCTGAGTTCTTCTTTTTCCTCCTTCTGCTTCTCTCTTGTAACAGGTTATTTGCATGCAGGTATTCTTGGCATTGTGTGGATTTGTATTTCTCAAATCCTACATGGTATCAGAGCCACACTGTTGTTTCCTGGTCTGGTGTTTGTGAAGCAATGTTTCGAGGGCAAAAACCACAGCTTTTCTAGGGTTTCTTCTTCAATCTAGAAGAGACACTTTTTTCTGGAGCACATTGAGCAAAAACGGACACCACCATCACACTCATAAGGCCTAGGACAGTCATTTTTCATATGCATTTTTCTATTTTTTGTCATAATAGCCTCTGGGAAAAAATTTCTCTCTCCGGCTCAAATTTTGAGGTGAATTTTTTTTTTAAAAATCACTTTTTAATTGATTTTTGCGTTAAAAACTAACGCATGCAGTGTTAAAAATCAATGCTACTTTCTAAATGGGCACCACTGTCAGTTAACCACTAGTGGTTAACCTCTAGCGGTTAACCTAACCACCAGGGTTTACTCTCAAACCTTCTTTGGGGCAGTTTTGAGCACTTTTGGTATTTTGGCCATATCTTGAGCATACGGTATCGGATTTTTGACTTCCTTATATCATCGGAAAGCTATTTCCGAGATCTATCTCATTATGAAAGTTTTATTTTATAGTTTTGCATTTTTTATGTCTATTTTTCCAGTCAAAGTCAGAACTTATGTTTTTCAGCACTCAGTTTGTTTCATGTGAAGAGTTATCATGGCTTTTTCTTCTCACCCTTCTATTGTTATTCTAGAACGGGGTAATTATGAGTCATGGGAAAAGGGTATACTTACACATTGTAGGTGGCTTAATATTTTGCCTTATTTGTATGATCTCATACCTAAACCAGCCACTTCAAAGGGAAAATTAGCATGGGATATTAATAGAGATCACATAGTAGAAATTATAGTGTCTAGTGTTGATCATGACACTGTGTTGTCTATATTAGACATTGATTGTCCTCACCCACTTTGGACATGTCTTTGGGAGATACATGGAGACTCTAATCTCTCTCCATTCCCAGAGGATCCTGCTTCAGATTGTCTCATACCCATTGCTTGGAGAGAGAATACACCCTTTGATTGTGATACTTTAGTGGAGCTTGAGAATTTAGACACCCTTACATGTTTTGATGGATCAGAGGCTTGTCTCATATTTCCCATTCTTCAGACTAAGACTTCATCAGCATCTTGTTTCTCCTGATTCTATGCAGTAGGAAATCATACATCTTCTAGACATAGATACATTGGACTCTTATGTTGCAAACATATCTTACTTGTTTGTTGAGTCTTATACTGCAGATTTGGAGGATTATTTTGAGGACATTCATCTCCTCTACCTTGACAGTCAGGTTATCACTGTTTGCCCACCATTATCCATGCATTATGTGGTTGCATTTTAGGATTCTCCACATCAGTTTGGATTTGGCATCAGTTGTTTTAGTTCAGACAGAGAGATTCTTTAGCATCTGTTCATGGCACACATCCTGAGACAGATTGGTTCATCACTCTTCACAGGGTTTCTTCGACATCGTCCTTTGGATTCATTTCTTCCCAAGGGGAGGAATATCATTTTCCGCTTTAGGATCTCCTTTTGGATTCTACATCAGGCATCTACCATTGTGACAGGAGTTTCTTCATTCTAGGGGGACTTTGGTGTCTCATCCCTCTCTCATGGGGGGGCTGATTGTACTTATGGTCTTGAGAGAGTCTCTTGAGCCATTTCTTTTCTACATTTTTCTATCTCTTTTTGGAGAGGGTTTTTTCCCACTGGGTTTTCTTCTTTGTCTCTAATTTACAGAGATTTCCTTGTATTGGGTACCTGATCAGGCCTTGTTGCTGGGACCCATTTCCTGCTTTCATAGTTGTGCTAGGTTAGCTTACCCCCTGCGCTTAGCTTAAGGGGGGGTGTTAAAGTAATCATTAGTTTTCTTATTAATTAAATCATGTTGATTTAATTAGTTAAGTCATTACTCTTTAGTGCTTAATCTTTCTCTTAGGTGCATTAATAATTAATTCTTTTATTAATTATTAATGTGCAACCTAGCTTTTACCTTTTAGGGTTTCGTTCACATTTTTAAGGTTGAACTTTGTAATTGTTGTTCATTAATTCAAATTATAATTTTTCTCTTACATTTTGAGCAACTTCTAAGTTCTTCTTTTTCCTCCTTCTACTTCTCTCTTGTAACAGGTTATTTGCATGTAGGTATTCTTGGCATTCTGTGGATTTGTATTTCTCAAATCCTACAATGACATCACTACATCTAACTAGATTGCACAAGTAAGTATGGAACTGCATTATGACAAGTTATTACTATGCATCGGTTCCATTATGCATAGCTCATATTGTAATATTAGCATGAATAAAGATGCAATACATTGTTATGCACTAAACTGTTGAAAAGCAACCATCGGTTATTGGGCACAATATGCATCGGTGAACACACACAGAAAAGTTAGTAAGACTTACTGGAATGTATCAGTCATTACACAAGCTACATGTAACCTGACAGATATCGGTAAACATTGAATCAATGAAATCTGACATCACAACCTCACCGACAAACATCGGTGAAGTCTCCAAAACCGCTAGCCACCCCAACACTTTTCACAGACACCGGAGATGTTATGAATGTCTTTACTGACAAAAGCAGTCTTCACAAACTAATGAGTTGGTAAGCACTGACGACAACTTAGGGCACAAAAAGGTATAAAATCCCGATGGGTAAGCTCATTTATGCACCCATGATTTTCGAGCAGAGCAGAGCGATTTAAGAGAAATTTGAGAAGCGACCCTGCAGAAGTCAATCACTAAGCATTTAGATTCAAAAACAATCACAGACATTCAGTAAGTTAATCCACTCATCGATAGCACTATTTTGATTTACGAAAAGCCCTAAATTTCAAATATGATGGCATCAACTTCTAAGGGTAGAGAAAATCAAGGTTGACAAGAAGAAACCTTTTAGACTTGTCAATAGAGGAGTGTGTGCTAAACCTAAGTATAAACTACACCCTAAAATAGCTTCCCAACCCGATGATTCTGGAGCATTCTCCCGAATCCCACCTAGGGTTTTGCTAGTAGAGAACGTAAGGTCCTACATTCACTACAAGATATCGGAAATACAAGACCTAGACCTTGATACCGCCTATGGAGCACTTTGTGATGAAGTTGGAAAGCTCAGAGAAGAGCACAAACACTTAGAGGTAAAAGGACTCACAAATGCACTACATTTTCCTAGGGTTTTCAAGATAGAATGGATTAAAATCGTCCTTAGCAGAGTTCACGACAAGGCTCTATGGCTAAACAAGCCAAAAACTATAACAAAGGATGTTATACACACCGTGACTGGTTATCCAACAATCGACAAACCTCAAGCTCACAAACACCCATCTCTAGCAGAAGTTGAAAAATTAACTGGTGCAAAATCAGACAAGAGGGCACTAAAAGTAAACACCATAACCGAAACAGAGCTAAAATTTGGAGCATGTGTGGTTTGATACAAGATATTCTAGGCAAGAAAAATGAACAACATTTCTATCACTGCCATGAGCACATCATATAAGATCATCAAATAGGGGAAGAAGATGGATCTCGTAGAGATCCTATTACATCAATTTGAGGAGAAAATGTGCACAATAAGGTCTTCAAGGACAAACACATGTAATTTTGGTTCCCTAATAATGTGTATATTCTTTTACTTCAAAGAGTATTTTCCTTCCATAGGAAAAGTAGCATGGGACACAAGTAGACCGATTACCATGCAAATAAGTGAATTCATAGAATCACTTGGTACAGACTTTGACAATGTGATGCATGAGTATTTCAAGACCATTAAGGAAATGGTGCAAGCTAGGAACAGAATTCCAGAGAGTCTGATAGAGGAATATAGAGAAGAGATATGTTTTATGGTGGACACAGATTTCACTTACATACAAGTTGTAGTTCCGAGGAAATCATGGCTTGAAAATTTGGATTATGAAATTAAAATAGGATTAATAACAGAATGCATTCAGGCATTGTTAAATGAACCCATTGACAACAAACAACTGAGATTTGGTACCTATGAGGAAGCCAAACTAAAGATTAAATAAAATCTTGTTGTCAAGAAGGTTGTAAAGTAGTCTAAAAGAATGGTCAAGAATCTGAAAAAGAACTTGAATATATCTTCTGATGGAGAAGAAGAAGAAGAAGAAGGTAAGGAGGAACAACAAAGTAAGGAGGAAGACACCAAGGAACAACTTCCCATCGGTAATATAATAGAGACAAATGAATCAGAAGAAGAAAAGTCTGATTCACCACCTCCTCCTCCACCTAAAAATACTAGAACTAGAAGCCAAACAACACAAGATGTTATTCCTTCTCCCATGGTAAAAGGGAAGGTTTACAAAAGGAAACCTGCACCTAAAAAGGCTAAACAACCAGCTAGGGCACCTGCAAAGAGGAGAAAATATTTTTAGACTGATGAAGAATTAGAAGATTCAACAATGGATGAACCTGACACTGTCAAACTAGCAAAGGAAAAAGCAAAGGTTACATCACCATCTGATGACATTGAAAACATATGTAAGTACATTTCTAAAGCTGCATCTGTTGGACATCCAAAAATAAGGAAATGGTTACAATGGGATACAGTAGAACAAAATAATATTGAAGATGCACTTATTGCTAAGATGTGCAAACACTATTATGTCCCACTGCAATTCACAAGACAAGATGTTCCACAAGAACTTTTGGATAAGATATCCTCTCGATTCACTTTTGCACTCCATGAGGAGAAGAGGATACGAGAAAGAGTACTAGTCTCTCTTATGCCTCCTGAATCAACAAAAAAGGAAATCAATGAAGTCATGGAGAAATATACAAAGAAATTCTCACCAAAACTGAGAGCTTAGAAATTTATTCAAGGAAAGCTTATAGAGCTAGAAGAAGACACTCACAAAATATGGAGTGGAATACTAAAACCTGATGAGGAAAGCAGTCCTGAAAAGGAACCTATCAACACAATAGGTAACTCAACAGTTGAGTTGGAGAGTGAAGAGATACAAATCACAGACCAAAAAAAAATAGATATTATAGATGAAGATTGGTCAAAGGATGGAAAAGATGATCAAGTACCCAAAAACCCCATCCACATTAACTTGGAGGATGAAGAAGTTACCAAAGAGGAACTTTCAATAAAGGGTAACTTAGATGTTGATATGAATGATGATTCATGGCTAGACAACATTGTCGACACCATTATAGGAAAAGACCCTGCAGCGGAGATCCAAAAAGATGAAGACATCAATGCTACTGCATAGGGTAATATCGACAAACAGGACATAGCTATTGACACTGCAACTGTCAATACACTGACAAATACGAATATATTAATAGTTGCTATAGATATACAGTCAAGTCAGGATCAATCATCTAAGAAAGATGATGATATACCCAAAGACATGTGTACCAATGAAAACCAACGTGCATCCAACACTCCTAAGGATACAGACACTGAAATGAAGGCTGCCACCGATGAGCAGCAGGATGTATCAAAAGAACAAAGCAAAGAGGCAGATAAAATAATTGATGATACATTAAGAAAGGTTGAAGAGAAAGATAAGAGTGAGGAAGTTAAGAGAAATGAGGAAATAAAATAAAAATAAGATTCATCTGTTGATACACCCAAGGTACGTGGGGAGACGTCTTCACCAAACCGGTCGGTGAACACAAAATAGATACAAAAGGATGCCTCATCCTATCGACACTCACCAACTAAATCAACTGAGTCACAAGACTTACAAATGGTGGTACATCAATCTGCCACCCAGCCAAAGAAGAAGAAAAATAAAATAGTAAAGAAGGATATATTGGCTGTGACACTTGATGAAAACATTGAAGTTCTAAACTGGGACATTACCACATTGGACAGTGACAAACTTCAAGAG
>MU223860.1:1809729-1837853 GCA_018584345.1 Thuja plicata | reverse complement strand
GTTGCTAAAGCTTCAAATGAAGTAGATCTTAACAGGTCTCCACTGTAATACTCCTAACAGGGTAGGTCATCAGAAGTGACCAATTGTAAGCCTTAACCAGCCCCTTCTTATCTACAGATAGTGAAGTTTGTGGGTAACAATCCCCACCGCATTTTTTTACTTCCTTAACAGGAGTTTTCTACGATATCATATCTTGTGTCATGTGTTATCTATTTTCATGAATTTTTCTGTTATGGTTACATACTAAAAAGAATGTATGATATGATTACATATGCATAAAGAAAGATGAACAGTTAGATAAGATAAATTACAAACTGATGACTAAGGTTTAATGGGCTAACCAAGAAAAGTTTTAGAGGTATTGATTCACCCCTCCCCTCTCAGTACATCATCTCAATATAGTTCCAACATGTTCTCTGTATGTTTATGTGGCATTTCCCTTGATTTGTGTTTTCTTGGGGACATCTCATAGTGGAAACGTAATCAGTGGAGTTGTTTATGTTTCTGTTAAAGTCATTGTTCCTGTTAAAGTGTTAGCAATGACTTTAACGTGGGGGCATACGCTCTACTCACATTTTTTGCACATATGTACTCTCAAAATATTTTCAAAACTTAACACTTTTCTCCCTTTATGGATTAAAGACTAATCCTTAAAGCATATATTTTTACCTTATAGGATCTCTTGATCCCTCCAGTTTCAATTTACAATACTTTGATCCCTTAAGGATAGAAGGTGTCCTTTAGACTGGATCTTTCTATGTTTTGACTTTTCTCTTGTGGAATAGAATATTCCTAAGGGTAAAACCTTGATGGGTTGACTAGTGAGTAGCCACATTAACTAGGCAGTTCAACTACATCTTTCCAGTTGCAATTGTTCGTTGTGTGATTCACAATGGGACATAGGTTCTCATTGGGCGAGGTAATCACACCCTCTCTCTTTTTCTCTTTGACTGGTGATGTCTCTCTTATCGTGTTCTTAGGTTTGATAAACACTTAAGTCCTTGGGAGCTTGAAGATTCCTTTGTCCCTTTTGATTTCAAAAAGATTATCTTGTCTGTATGATCTCCTTTACCAAGAGTTTGCATCGAGTCCATACTCTTGCTAAAGTAGGGGCTAATTATGTATAGTCAAAAAATGGAAGAACTTCCATTTTGGACTGGTTTATCCCTCTGAGTAAGTGGTTTGGGGTAATGTCAAGTGCCTTGAATGGGTCTCTGACTTGGATCTGGCTTTTCCCCATGCTCTACCCTATTTTCCACTTCTCTCCGGCCTATTTCTCGCACCCTAATCTGCAAATATGAGTTCCTTGACCTCAGAGTCAAGGTCGACCTCAACCCTGACCTAGGTCAAGGTCAACCTCAACCCTAAACTAGGTTAGAGTCAACCTCGACCCTGATCCAAGGTCCAATTTTCATATTTTCGGGGTTTCTAGATGTCGGGCTTCTGAAAGATTTAATCCCCACTTCTGGGTCGGCTGTTTCGGTCTTCGAGGCAATGAATCTTGAAATTATATTTAATTTAGGTCCACTTCTAAGGGTATAGGTCTAATTGGAATTTAGTTCTCCTAGGTAGGCCTCTCTAGAATATTGTACCCTAGATTGGTATATAAGGAAGCCTTCTCCTCTCATTGTCTCTAAGACTTGGAAAACTATCTAAGCAAGAAGTGAAAGACACAAGAAGCAATTTCATCCATCCAAAATCTATGCATGATCTATTGAAGAAAGTATCTAATCACAAGCATTCAAAGATATTCAAGCATTCAATTCATCAAGGAGATCCATCAGTAGCCATTGAAGGATTCAAGCTCTATGGATCCCTCTTGTTGAAGATTTATCCATCCACATCCATGCAAGCCTCTTCCTATTCCAAGATCCATTCAAGATTGGTGTTGAAGATGTACAAGCAATTTATTTGATACATCCCACATCCTAGACTCTACATTCTTCATTCATTTGGTTCATATATACTTGTGCATCCAAGGATTCAAATCCTCCATAAGGGTTTCTATACAAGCAAGGTGAATTTTTTTATTTACTTTTTTATTTATGCAATTTTAATTATACATTAAGGTTAATTCCAAAACTGGAGTTTGACCAAGGAAAACCCATCCCCCCAACAAACAAAACCTTTTTTATTGCAGGTGCATGTACATGATAGTGAATTTGAGAGCAGATTTGGATACCCTTTTCGGCCAAATTTTGGGAACCGCAAACAGAATTTCCATCGGAGTAGTGCAGGTCAAGGTTGAAATTTTGGGGTATGATTGCACCCCCACAAAGAGTTCAAGGTTGACCTATCTCAAAAAAGGAAAATATTTCTGGGTTTTGTCTGTCTCTGTATTTTTGTTCCAGATCCGGTTGCAGAATCTCTCGAAACTCAACACAGACATTAGAAAATAGGCTTTTCCAGATCTGGTATATTTTTAGGTTAGTACTTGTCTTCAATTAATTTCAATTAAGGTTTCAACCAATTCCATTATATACTCTTCATCCATTATTCGGGATTGTAAGGCTTTCTTTTTTTTTCTTATTTCTGATTGATTGATGCATTTGTGTACTAACCATTTTCTTATGGTTGATGAAAGTGGATCTTTCCTTTGTGAAATTTGGGGCTAGGAAGAGAATCTTATCTTCTCCTCAATACCATTTCCATATCATCACATCAACATCATTTCTTCCTACATACATCCTATCATTCATTTCTTTCTTTACACTTCTATTTCAAAACTATTCAAACAATTATTTAAGAATATTCTCTATTTTTAAAGTACTTAAACAAGAAAATATTTATATAAGGTGAAATAATTAATATTTTATTTTGATGCTTCATCTTATTATATATTGCTAATTGCTTCGGCTTCAATAATATCCAAATTATGTCTTACTGGCACAAACTCTCCTTTGCTAATGCGTTTATAAATATATCTACCAACTAATTTTCAAAAATTAAAAAAATTTAAATGGACTCCTTCAGTGTTTACTAACTCGCTATTTAAATCATGCATGCTATCAATGTGCTTAATATTTTTATAAACAAAATAATTCTTTAACAATTTTCAATTCTTAATTTGTTATTACAAAATACTAGTGTTAAATATTCTTGTTCGTGGAATAAATATAGTGATACTCTATGCATCTAGACTAATTGACATGATGAACATGAACATGCTATTATATACTCTACTCTAGCTAATGAAATTATTGCTATAGGTTTCATATTTGATGTCCATAAAAAATACTTGATCCCAAGTGAAAAGCATATTCAAAAACACTTTTTTTCATGTGCACCACGTTCAAAATTAATGTTAGTATAACCAATCGAAACAAAATAATTAGTTGGGGAATATAGTATTCTATCTCATATTGTTCCTACTACATACCTCAATGTTCTCTTCTCATCTCCCTAATGTAAAAGTTTTAATAACTCCAGAAATCTTAAAATTAGACACACCAACATAATATACATCTCCTTGAGGTTGTGATGTACATCAAATTTATAACAAGTCCTTTGTACATTATGGATCAGTATTGGACCCTTTATCTTAATTCTTGAATTAGGTTCCTATTTAAACTTGAGTTGGTACTAAATTAAAATTCATCATCCTAAATCTCCTTAACATATCCTCGCTATTAGCTTTATAGACGCATTTGACTTCTATGCAATCTTTACCTTTAAGTAGATCTACAACTTCTCTTCATTCATCTCAATAGAATCCATCTCTTCATGTGTACCTTTGATCAAATTTTCTTCTTAAACTTCTTCAAATATAAATGATCATGTGAGATAGTAAAGAAAAATCTAAGTTGAAATCAATTTTTGCCTTCTTGATCATTAATCTCTTTCAAACTTCTTATTCTCTTACCACTATACCTTGATCTTAGTGACCTAATTATAAATATTGGATTCATTGCTTACTTTTGAGTTGAGTGTAGGATGACATACATGGCCTAATGGTACTTTTTATTAAAAAATGTAGTGTTCTCAAATATTTTGAATTGATTCTTTAAATATTCCATATTGAAAGGCTCACTCTTTTTTATGGATTTAGTTGCAAATTTCATTATTTTGAGGTATTGCTTCTATAACTGTGAGTGATCTATCAATAATACCCTCTCATGCCTCTTCTTAATTACATTTAATATCTCTATTGATGTTACCCTATTTATAGTGGAATTGTATAACTTGTAGTCTTCTAATTGCTCTCTATAACTAATATTTAGATATATTCCTACCTTTATTATCCAAATTTGTTATCTCTTTTTTTAAAAACATGTGTACATGCAACACACAAAAAACTAAAATCAAATAAGATGCATTATAGTTTTTACCATTCCATTATTCTTATGGAATAATATCTTTGACACTAATTGTATTAAATTTATTTAAATTGTACACACAAACACACATGTACACAATTATATTTTTAAGTAATATGCATTAGATGGGTGTTTGGCTTAAACATTCTCCTTGTAAAGAAAGGGATTTTCTTACCCTTAGGATATCAAGATCACAAAGTGAAAATGTATCTTATGATACCTCACTTTACTAGCATTATAGTGAGCTAGGGGACCGGTAAACTTAAAAGAACTATTAAATAAATAGAAGAAGTAAAATACCAAAATAATTGGCAACATAGAAAGCTAAAACTATTCTAATTACAGGAAATGAAGGCTAGAGCATTGGACTTCTTACACTAATAGGTATAATTTTAACCTCAGATAGAAAATAGAAAGGCAAATTCAGCTAAGTCTTGTATGAGTTATTTTTCTCCATGACTCTTCACCACCTACAAACACATAAATATGGAAAAGTGCTGGGGTTGTATAAGGGCTTGTCATAGTCAACCCCCATTACATGGTGTTTTCACCTCCATAGATAGCCAGATAGATAAATTTAGAATTAAACCAATACATATAACATAATAAAAATAAACTGTTGGCACCTTCAAACTCTGAAGGAATCTGAAGTGATTTTGAAGTAATTTGACTATGACACCTAAGCGCACCCCTATGAAAATTTTTCTAAGTCACCTAGTTAGATGACTGATAACTTTATTTCAACTTATGACCAAAATGCCCATAGAATCATGTTTATTTCCTATCATTAAACATGTTTTACAAGGTACCCCATCCCATGATCATTTTTGATAAATTTTTCAAGTACCTAGTTTGAGGGTGCAACATAGATCTGCATACTGCACATTTTCATATTAATCAAAGTAGCGCACTTTGGAGGCTTACATTTTGCACCGAATTGATTGTCATAGACAAAATATTGCAAAATATTGTTTCCCTATGTTGTAAACATGTCATTCAGGCCCCATGTGCATTTTGAGACCTCAGTGACCTTGTTTGATACATTTACCAAGCCCAATGCAAATGAAATTTATTCAGTTTTCAGTCTGCACTTGATAGGTCATCCAGAGGGCCAACTTTGCACATTAATATTTTAATGTTAGATGACTGATATGATGACCAAGTTGGTTCCTTGGATTCTCTACATGTAAATGTAGTTTCATGATCAGTTTCAAAGCCTTAGGGTAATAATTGATATTTTTCAAGACTGAATCTAAATGCTATTCATAGTTTTTTACATCTACTCATAAATCTTCAAAATGGTCATCTTTGACTATTGATATATAGCACTCAGGATGGATTCAGGAAAAACCCTTTTGCACACATGTTCATTGGACTTGAATGAATTAGCATGCGAAGTGGATTCTAGGGGCTACATTTGATATTTATTCAAATCATATTGTTGGAAGGGTTTGCATATGTTTTGACATGTTTAGTCGCAAAATGAATCAAGTGGCTTACTTTGAATGTTGATATTTCTTAGCTCTGATGTCGTCAAGCCAATCTATTTGGTGATCATTCTCACATTTAGAGGTGAGTACACCTTCCAGATTTCATGGCCCTAGGGAGTCGTGTGCTCAATTTTAAAGTCCAGTTCCTGAGGTCACTTGGCATATTTCAGGTCAAAATGTAGAGATATCAGAGGTTGATTTTAATGGCCACAAACTTAATTATTTTTGCATGGTGCCCAAGCGACCAAATTCAGGCAATTAGAATGAAAATTGGTTTTAGTTTGAAAATTTTTAGGTCAGGCCCACAAAGGGACTCATACTCATCGAAAACTAAAGGCCCAGATAAGCAAACATAAACAATAAAATTTTATTTAGGTCATTTGTAATGATTTAAATAAAAGCATTAACAAATAATTTCTCATTTTAATGTCAAGAGTGATATTAAATGAAAATGATTTAAATTATTAAATTTTAATTGATGTAAAAATTCTTACAAAATTTATGCCTAAAGAGGCGAAAATACAAATTTATGTTAAATCATTTCTACAATAATTTAAGATATGTAAGACTTTAAATAAAAGTGGAAAATGGAGAAATTGAAGGTGAGCCCATCTTTTTTCCTATGGAAGAGCTTCAAGAGATTTAAATATTTTTTTTTAAATTTAACCACGTGGCACATCAACACTCATACATAACTGTGTTTGTATATTTCCATATTATAATGTTTCACAGGAACTTTAAACATTTGTACGTAAATATATGTGCAACTAATGCATGCATCTTGTCAGCCTATTCCTACTCTACTCCTGTAAGATGGATTTGTATACCTGAATGCAGAATCTGATACCATTTTTGAAACAAATTAAGTATATTAAAGAGAATAGAAAGAAAATAGCAGGATGGGTGGGAGAGGAAGAGGCCATCACCATAATAAGAAAGGCAATATTTTTCATTACAGTAGGCTCCAATGACTTGGGTGCCAACTATTTCCTATTCTCAATTCATCGACTAGAATTCACTGTTCAAGACTATATAGTTTTTCTCTTCAATACATACACAACTTATATCAAGGCATGCTTATAACTTGTCTCTGCTCTTTGAATTTAATTGTTTCCAAGCATATTTGCAGTGAATTCTGATTTATGTGTCTGAATTGTGCAAGAATTATAAAATCTGGGTGCCACTAGATTCACTTTGATTAATGTTCCACCATTGATATGTCTACCAATAGAGAGAACACTTACAAGCTTTTTGAACATGTGATGAAGAGATAAATCAAGATACAGATGGATTCAATTCAGGATTAAATGCCATGGTAGATGGATTGAAATCTTCTTTTCGTATGCTTCAATTGTTTCTCAGGATTATAAGAAGCTGATTTCGGAATTCATTGCAAACCCTAGCAAATATGGTATTTTGCATTCTCATGATTAATCACAATACAAATGTTATCATGCCTTGATTTTTTGGTATATTAATATGTCTAATCTTGCAGTTTTATATTACATGGCAGATTTGGAGGTGATTGCAAGGGGTTGTTGTGGGACGAGCACAATAGAAACTTTTTTTCTATGTAATGAATTGAGTCCCTTTACATGCCTCTATGCTTCCAATTATCTCTTCTTTGGTTCCGCCCACCTTACTCTAAAGGCATATAAAATCATCTCTAATATATTTTTAACCATACACGTTCCTCAACTACTTTGAACTTGTTTACATATTTGTTTGTAATTGCGTATTATATATTGTAAAGGTTCACCACAGTTTTTTTATTTTTTTCAAAAATCAGAGAAAAATATTACCGTTTGATCTATCAGATTCTACATAAATGTTTTTAGTCATTTTATGTTGCTAGAAATAAAAAACAGAAGTATCATTCAATTATCAAAAGGTTATGGTAAGCCATTAATTTTAGGTGTGCCTAGAAGTTTTGAGATTGTGATGTTGGTGGTCTGTGCTATTTTCATGGCCTAGCCTTGTTTCTCTCTTTTGTGTCATGGATTTTTTTCTTCCTTGTGTTGCGCTCTAGGGTAAGGCGGTGTTTGATCAGTGGTGTGGTGTTATTTCAATGGGTTTAAAGTGTGGTTGTTGGTGTGGGGGTTTGCAGGGAGTTTTGGCATGGGTTTGGCTAATTTGGAAGTTTGCAGGGGCGTTTTATGTTCGGTGGTGTGGAGTTTTGTCATTAGTTTCTCTTCTTTTAGACCCTGATGGTTGGATGTGAGGTTTCCAATAGCTTGGTGGTTGTTGGAGTTGTGCTACTTGGTGGATCTTCTTTGGGGTTGCATGCACAGACGTCTAAGTATTTTTATGTGGGGTCGAGTTCAAAGTTAAATAAAGTTAATGGTTGTCTTTCGAGGAGTCATGATCACCATATCCTTGTCATTCCTCCAGAGTCGATTATCGACAATTTTGAGTATTGGAACAAACATATTTTGATTTGCAAGTTTCTAGAAATTCATATTTCTTTGTCGGCTCTCGAAGCTTGGATTCGTCGATCTTGGCAGGTGGAAGGTGATATTGACAGTATGTTGCCTACTAATATCTATTTCTTGGTTGTGTTTTATTGTACGTTTGATCGGGATCATGTTTTTGAGGGAGGCCCATATTTTTATATTTACATGGGGCTATTTGCTAAACCCTGGCATATGGGGTTATATTCTGCAAAGGAAATCCCATCATGGGTTCCTCTCTTGTTTTGATTACGGAAACTTCCTTTGGACTTCTAGCAGGAAGACATTTCCACCAAATAGTTGTGTTTCTTGGGAAGACAGAAGCGACTGCTCATCAATCCCTAGATAAAAAAAGGTTATTCCTTTGCTCGAATCTGTGTTGAAATTAATCTAAATAATCCTTTTCCAGGCTCTTTGGAAATTTACCTTAGCTCTTCTTCATTGGGGAAACAATTAGATTATGAATCTCTCCCTTTACAGTGTCGGATATACCATGAGCATGGTCACTTGCAGTAGTACCGTGCCCATATTTCTATGGGGAATACTGGATTTGTAGCGGTTCCTTGTGAATCTTCTTCTTCCACATGCACAAAGATGGATAATGCAGGTAAGGGGAAAGCCCCGATGGATAATACAGGTAAGGGGAAATCCCCGATGGATAATACAGGTAAGGGGAAAGCCCCGATGAGTGAGACGTGCCCTAATAAGGATGGATTTTCTCCTACTAAACACCAGGCTAAGGGGCGCAGATAGAAGAGATCCTATAGGGACTGACAGCCATATGCAGATTTTAATTGGTTTGAGGTGCTGGAGAGTATGGCCATAGAAGAAGGGATTCCTCCATATTTGTTTTCTGGTACGCAAGGCTCAAATGAGGGAATTCCACTACATGATTCTTGTATTTTCAACCAGAGTGTGATCGTCCAACAGAAGAGTGACACTGCTACTGACCCTAGGTCTGGAGCTCTCACAATTCCTACTATGCTACAGGATAATGATATTGTTTTGGAATACTTGGATAAGGAGGTGTTAGCCTCTTGATATAGGATAGGGGTCTTCCTCAGCATTGGGATTGATGTGAAGACACCTTAAAAAAAGTCTCTTTTGACACTCCTTCGAAGGGTGGTCGCAAAAAGGGACAGAAGAAAATTAAAATAGCAAGAGATTTGTTAGTAGAGTTTGGGGTTGTCAAGCCCATGGAAGCTAATTCCCTTCACTCTACTCAATTATTATTCTCTCATTGAATGTTAGGGGGTTGAATAACATCCCCAGATAAAAGGTTATTCATGAGTTTATGGTTGATCATTCTCCAAATATCTTTTGTATTCAGGAGACTAAGCTTTCAATGGAGTCTATGTCTCGATGTGCTTCTAGTATTTGGTATTATGGGAAATATCAATGTATTGGGTCTCTGGGACCTTTGGAGGATTGGTTTTCTTTTGGGACCCAAGGAAGATCACTCCCTCTGGTGGATATCTATTCGCTCATCTCTTTCTATGGTTGCTTCTTACCTAGACACTCGTGAAATGATTCTAATCACTAATGTATATGCTCCTATTGATCTCTCTGGCAAGATAGGGCTTTGGTCTCATATAAGGTATGTTAGAGTTTTTACTCCTTTCCTTCCTTAGATTTTAGCAATGGATTTCAATTCAATTTTAAGCCTGGGGGAGAAAAGGGGTGGATTGTCTCGTTTGGGACCTTCTTCTGAGCTTTTTTGTGAAATTGTAGATCTCTTGCATCTTAATGATATTAAGCGAGTTAATGGGCTCTCTACTTGAAATAATAGAAGAGATAATGGGCTCTTTACTTGGAATATTGGGATCATAGTGAAATTTGCTTGTATGAATTTAGATGCAATGGGTTTTTTTAAACAATTTCATTTGAAACTTTTTATGTGATTAGCCTAGTTAGCAACCACCTCATCTTTTTTCATTTTTTTTTTTACTTTATATTTAAGCTTAATACATATATAAGTATAAATATACATATACATATACATCTATATAAACTTTAAGATTTTTACAATAAAAATTTAGATTGATTAGAAAATGAAAGAAAACATTAAAAAATAGTCAAAATAATAAAAAGAAATTAGGTAAAAGAAGTTGTCAAATGAAAATTATTAAATTATGATACTAAAAAAAATGATGAAATATACATATCCATTAATTAAGAAAGGTTAATATAGGAATTAAAAAATAATAGTAAGGAGGATTAAAATGTTATTACAATAAAAATATTTATACTAAAACAAAAACATTTTTCAACACACATAAAAGTCCATTGGGAGTATTGCTATTCTTACAGAGTTTATAACACATACAAGAAAGTCTTGCATTTACAAATCCAGTCCACACACAAGTTCGAACAAGCTTCTAACAGGATTTATATCAGATACAAGCAATTCTAACATTTTACAAATTCAATCCACACACAACTAAAACTAGATTCCTTTCTTAATTTAAATACATGAAACATGATTTGATATACAAATAATAATTAAAAATTGAAACCTAATCTTATCAAAGTCAAATGAGTAGTGATCAAGGTACTTATTTATTTATCATCTATATGTGCTCTCCATGACAGATAAAAGTCCATTTGAACAGGGATTATAACAGAGAAATAGATCCATGTGACAATCCAGTCCACACACACTCTCCATATTCGGCGTGATCAGAATTTCTACAGGTATCATGGATTGCATGATCCACTATATGCACCACTTCAAAATCCATAATACTTTACCCCGTCATATACCGTAGACTCTTTGTAATTACAACTAAATTCCAAATTAGTAACTCGTGTATTTCACAAGATAATTATTGATTGAAGGAGAATGTATTTTACCAGAAGCAAAATCAGACGAAGACTAAGAAAATGCATTTAAAGGATTCAAGGTATACCAGATGGATGTCAAATTTGCATTGCTAAATGGAATACTCGAAGATGAAGTATACATTGAACAACCAGAAGAGTTTGTTGATCCAAACAAGAGAAACATGGTATGTAGACTACATAAAGCCTTGTCTGGATTGAAACAAGCACCTAGATCCTGGTATGAAAGACTTCACTCCTACCTCATTAGCATAAAATTTGTTAGAACAAGTGAAAATAGCAATCTGTACTTAAAAGAAGATACCGATGGTAATATTCTAATTGCTGAAATTTTTGTTGATGATATCATTTTTGGGGGAAATGAATTATTATGCAAATCCTTTGGTAATGAAATGAGAAAGGAATTTGAAATGTCTATGTTTGGAGAGATCAAATTCTTTCTTGGTCTACAGATTCTTCAACAAGATGCAGGCATATATATCACTCAGTCCAAATACATCAAGGAAGTGTTGAAGATAATAAAGATGAAGGATTCCAAACCAGTTGGAACACCTATGGCTATCAGATGTAAGCTGACAAAAGAAGACAAATCCAATGAGGTAAATCAGACCTTGTATAAATCAATGATGGGAAAACTAATGTATTTTTTTCATACCAGACTAGATATAGCACATGCAGTTGGAATAGTTACAATATTCTCTGCTAATCCCAAAGAATCACATATGACTGTTGTCAAGAGAATTCTGAGATATCTGAAGAACACCGAGGACTATGGCTTATGGTATAAAAGAGAAGGAAAATTTGAGCTACAAGTCTATACAGATGCTGATTGGGCTGGAAACATTGATGACCGAAAGAGCACAACTAGAGGAGCATTCTTCATGGGTGACAAACTTGTCACATGGATCAGCAAGAAGCAAGGATGCATCTCTCAGTCTACTGCAGAAGCAGAGTATGTTGCTGCTACTGCAAATTGCTCCAATATTGCATGGATCAAATAGTTGCTGGAAGGTATGAATATGAAGATTCCTGAACCAGTAATTATCTATTGTGACAACACTAGTGCAATTAACATTTCTAAAAATCCAGTCATGCATGCTAAGACTAAGCATATTGCTATCAATTATCACTATCTGAGAGAACAAGTGCAAGCAAAGGAGGTGATACTGGAATATGTTCAATCAAAGGAACAATTAGCTAATATATTCACCAAGCCATTATCGAAGGATACATTTGACTACCTAAGACAGAGACTAGGGGTCCAACCCTTGTCTATCGATTAGTAAGCTGACTACGAGGCTGCATTAGCCTACACATAATCTGAAGATCATTCATGTTAATGCAAACACCGAGATGAACAACAATAGATACATTTGTACAAAATAAGGTACAAGTATGCACTGAATACCAGAGACATTTTATTGTTGGTGGATAAGGAAATTAAAGGAATATATTATATAAAGGGATGGACCATGATATAGATGACTTTTGTTTGGCATTGTTGTCAAAGGGAGAAATTATGTCACTATCATCAGGGAGAGATTTTTTTTTCTTAATCATAAAGGAGAGATTATCTCATTAATCAGAAAATATTATATCATTATCCATGAAGTGGAGTTCCTGCGAATCATAAGGAAGAGTTAATCAATATTCAAAGGGAGAGAAATTGATTACATATGAAATATCCATCTAAGGGAGAGAAGTAACAAAGGGAGAGAGTTCATACAAAGAGAGAAGATTGATTTCCAAAGAAAAAGAGATTATCGAGAAGAGGAACAGCCAAGGAAAAGCACCTATTAGAAAAGAGACATTAGATGCTACATCTATCCTGTGAATGGATTGAAGATTGAAGACAACCATTCTGCAAGAAACAAATCCAAGCTATATTTGAGCTTACCAAAAGCCAGACATTTGTAATAGTTACAATAGGAAAGCTTGATGAAAGTGTTATATTTCATATTGTATTAGTAATAGTATAGTATGATAATGTAATATGTTTCCATCAATGCCAAAGGGAGAGATTGATGACATGTAACTGATTGAATATTTGAAGATGTTAAGTTGATCACCGAAATGCAAAAAGATAATGCAAGACATTAAATCATTTAATGGATTGTATTTTTATTCATGTCAAATTGATATAATCTAATCAGTTATAATCAAAGTGTTAAATTCTTCAAACAATCAGAGAGATAAATATTATTCTTGCAGTAATGCATAAAAGACAAGCATTCACTATGTGACTTCAAACATCGACGGCTAGTGGAACCCGTCGAACGGAGATCATCGAAAGTTAAGTCTTAGTGATGCCCAAGCAAAAACACCGATGAGCATTATCGAGGAACAGAATCACAAGCATACCCGATGACCAAAATCATAGTGTAAACTGACAGAGAAGCCTGAGGAAAACTGAAGTGATGACAAAAGATATCAAAGAGTTAAAACACTGAAATAAACTTGAGTTCAGAAATGAAAAAATATCTAGCTGGCAGAGTTAAATATAGACTTAACTGGTAGTTATCATTGTTTTCATCGGCAATATAAAGCCAAAGATAATTAAAGGATTTAAATTTGTTCTGTCCATTTGGCAAGAAGATCTCTGCGAGATAAAATAAGAGTTTTGTTTTAATTTTGATTGGCTAAGATTGTGGATCACGCCAAGATCAAGAAAATCAAGAACCTAACAACGGTGATATCATGTCTATAAAGAGACAACTTAATTCATTTTGAATTAAGTGGATTGAATAAAAAAGAGGATGTTGAAGAGAAATTGATGAAGAGAAAATTCATACAATCCTAATCAATCAAGCCGAGGAAAGAGCAAAAGTTTTTTGCAGACACTGAACTCACTTCAGAAGAGTGAAAATTTTGGGTTGCTGGTCCCAAGTGGGTTTTTCCCTTAACAGGGTTTCCACATTAAAAATCCATGTGTCAATGTGTTTATGATTCATTACTTTAGTGTTTTTCATTACACATAGCTAATTTGGATTGATCAGTATACTCTAAGTAATTTACTATTTTTTGGTAAATTAACAGACTGTTATTTGATAAGTATATTTGAATGCATTCATATTATAGGACTAAAGATAACTAGAGGCTTAATAGTGTGGTACTAAGTGTTTGGGTTGATTAATTGGAATATTTTTTAGGCCACTGATTCACCCCCCCTCTCAATTATTACTAACATCAACACATCTGTGTTGAAATTGATCTAAATAATCCTTTTCTAGGCTCTTTGGAATTTTATCTTAGATCTTCTTCATGGGTGAAAAAATTAGATTATGAATCCTTCCCTTTACGATGTCAGATATACCATGAGTGTGGTCACTTGTAGTGGTACTATGCCCATATTTCTATTGGGAATGGTGGTTTTGTAGGGGCACCTCGTGAATCTTCTTCTTCCACCAGCCCAAAGATGGATAATGTAGGTAAGGGGAAAGCCTCGATGGATAATAAAGGTAAGGGGAAATCCCCGATGGATAATACAGGTAAGGGGAAATACCCAATGGATAATGGAAGTAAGGGGAAAGCCCCAATGAGTGAGACATAACCTAATAAGGATGGATTTTCTCCTACTAAGCCCTGGGCTAAGGGGCGCAAACAGAAGAGATCCTACAGGGACTGACAGCCATATGCAGGTTTTAATCGGTTTGAGGTGCTGGAGAGTATGGCCATAGAAGAAGGGATTCCTCCATAATTGTTTTCTGGTACGCCAGGCTCAAATGGGGGGATTCCACTACATGATTCTCATATTTTGAACCACAGTGTGATCATCCAGCAGAAGAGTGACACCGATACTGACCCTAGGTCTGGAGCTCTCACAACGCCTGCTATGCTATAGGATAATGATATTATTTTGGCATACTTGGTTAAGGAGGCGTTAGCCTCTTGATATAGGATAGGGGTCTTCCTCAGCATTGGGATTGATGTGAAGACACCTTAAAAAGTCACTTTTGACACTCCTTCGAAGGGTGGTTGCAAAAAGGACCAGAAGAAAATTAAAATAGAAAGAGATTTGTTAGTAGAGTTTGGGGTTGTCAAGCCCATGGAAGCTAATTTCCTTCACTCTACTCAATGATTATTCTCCCATGGAATGTTAGGGGGCTCAATAAAATCCCTAGATAAAAGGTTTTTCATGAGTTTATGGTTGACCATTCTCCAAATATCTTTTGTATTCAGGAGACTAAGCTTTCAATGGAGTCTATGTTCCGATGTGCTTCTAGTATTTGGTATTATGGGAAATATCAATGTATTGGGTCTCTGGGACCTTTGGAGGATTGGTTTTCTTTTGAGACCCAAGGAAGATCATTCTCTCTAGTGGATATCTATTCGCTCGTCTCTTTCTATGGTTTCTTCTTACATGGACACTCGTGAAACGATTCTAATCACTAATGTATATGCTCCTATTGATCTCTCTAGAAAGATAGGGATTTGGTATCATATAAGGTATGTTAGAGCTTCTACTCCTTTCCTTCCTTAGATTTTAGCAATGGATTTCAATTCAATTTTAAGCCTGGGGGAGAAAAGGGGTGGATTGTCTCATTTGGGACCTTCTTCTGAGATTTTTTGTGAAAATGTGCATCTCTTGCATCTTAATGATATCAAGAGAGTTAATGGGCTCTTTACTTGGAATAATAGAAGAGATAATGGGCTCTTTACTTGTAATATTGGGATCATTGTGAAATTTGCTTGTATGAATTTAGATGAAAGGATTTTTTTTAGACAGTTTCATTTGAAACTCTTTATGTGATTAGCCTAGTTAGCAACCACCTCATCTTTTTTCATTTTTTTTTTTAAACTTTATATTTAAGCTGAATATATATATAAGTATAAGTATACATATACATATACATATATATAAACTTTAAGAATTTTGCAATAAAAATTTAGAGTTTAAGATTTTTACAATTAAAATTTAGATTGATTAGAAAATGAAAGAAAATATTAAAAAATAGTCAAAATAATAAAAAGAAATTGGGTAAAAGAAGATGTCAAATGAAAATTATTAAATTATGATACTAAAAAAAATGATGAAATATACATAACCATTAATTAAGAAAGATTAATATAGAAATAAAAAAAACAATAGTAAGGAGGATTAAAATTTTATTACAATAAAAATATTTATACTAAAACAAAAACTTTTTTCAGCACACATAAAAGCCCATTCGGAGTATTTCTATTCTAACAAAGTTTATAACAGATACAAGCAAGTCTCGCATTTACAAATCCAGTCCACCCACAAGTTTGAACAAGCTTCTACTAGGATTTATATCAGATACAAGCAATTCTAACATTTTACAAATTCAATCCACACACAACTAAAAGTAGATTCACTTCTTAATTTAAATAGATGAAACATGATTTGATATACAAATAATATTTAAAAATTGAAAGCTAATCTTATCAAATTCAAATGAGTAGTGATCAAATTACTTATTTATTTATCATCTATCTGTGTTCGCCATGACTGATAAAAATCCATTCTAACAGGGATTATAATAGAGAAACAAATCCATGTGACAATCTAGTCCACACACACTCTCCATATTTGGCGTGATCAAAATTTCTCCAAGTATCATGGATTGCATTGTCCACTATATGCACCACTTCAAAATCAGCAATACTTTACCCTGTCATATACCGTAGACTCTTTATAATTACAACCAAATTCCAAACTAGTAACTCGTGTATTTCACAAGATAAGTATTGATTGAAGGAGAATGTATTTTACCAAAAGAAAAATCAGATGAAGAAGAAGACACTGCATTTAAAGGATTCAAGGTATACTAGATGGATGTCAAATCTGCATTCCTAAATAGAATACTCGAAGAGGAAGTATACATTGAACAACCAGAAGGGTTTGTTGATCCAAACAAGAGAAACATGGTATGTAGACTACATAAAGCCTTGTCTGGATTGAAACAAGCACCTAGAGCCTGGTATGAAAGACTTCACTCCTACCTCATTAGCATAAAATTTGTTAGAACAAGTGAAAATAGCAATCTGTACTTAAAAGAAGATACCGATGGTAATATTCTGATTGCTGAAATTGTTGTTGATGATATCATTTTTGGGGGAAATGAATTATTATGCAAATCCTTTGGTAATGAAATGATCGAGCAAGGAATTTGAAATGTCTATGTTTGGAGAGATCAAATTCTTTCTTGGTCTAAAGATTCTTCAACGAGATGCGGGCATATATATCACTCAGTCCAAATACATCAAGGAAGTGTTGAAGATAATCAAGATGAAGGATTCCAAACCAGTTGGAACACCTATGGCTATCAGATGTAAGCTAACAAAAGAAGACAAATCCAATGAGGTAAATCAAACCTTTTATAAATCAATGATGGGAAAACTAATGTATTTTTTTCATACCAGACTAGATATAGCACATGTAGTTGGAATAGTTACAATATTCTCTGCTAATCCCAAAGAATCACATATGACTGTTGTCAAGAGAATTCTGAGATATTTGAAGAACACCGAGGACTATAGCTTATGGTATAAAAGAGAAGGAAAATTTGAGCTACAAGTCTATACAGATGTTGATTGGGCTGGAAACATTGATGACCGAAAGAGCACAACTAGAGGAGCATTCTTCATGGGTGACAGACTTGTCACATGGATCAGCAAGAAGCAAGGATGCATCTCTCAGTCTACTACAAAAGTAGAGTATGTGGCTGCTATTGCAAATTGCTCTAATATTGCATGTATCAATCAGTTGCTGGAAGGTATGAATATGAAGATTCTTGAACCAATAATTATCTATTGTGACAAGACTGGTGCAATTAACATTTCTAAATATTCAGTCATGCATGCTAAGACTAAGAATATTGCTATCAAGTATCACTATCTTAGAGAACAAGTGCAAGCAAAGGAGGTGATACTAGAATATTTTCAATCAAAGGAAAAATTAGCTAATATATTCACCAATCCATTATCGAAGGATACATTTGACTACCTGAGATAGAGACTAGGGGTCCAACCCTTGTCTATCGGTCAGTAAGCTGACTAGGAGGCTGCATCAGCCTACACATATTCTGAAGATCATTCATGTTGATGCAAACACTGAGACTAATAGCAAAAGATACATCTGTACACAGTAAGGTACAAGTATACACTGATTACCAGAGACATTGTATTGTTGATGGATAGGGAAATTCAAGGAATATATTATATAAAGGGATGGAACTTGATATAGATGATTTTTTTTGGGCATTGTTGTCAAAGGGATAGATTATCTCACTATCATCAGGGAGAGATTTTTTTTTTCTTAATCATAAAGGAGAGATTATCTCATTAATTAGAAAATATTATATTTTTATCCATGAAGTGGAGTTCCTGAGAATCATAAGGAAGAGTTAATCAATATTTAAAGGGAGAGAAATTGATTACATATGAAATATCCATCTAAGGGAGAGAAGTAACAAAGGGAGAGAGTTCATACAAAGAGAGAAGATTAATGTCCAAAGAAAAAGATATTATCGAGAAGAGGAAAAGTCAAGGCAAAGCACATATCAGAAAAGAGACATTAGATGCTACATCTATCCTGTGAAGGGATTGAAGATTGAAGACAACCATTTTGCAAGAATTAAATCCAATCTATATTTGAGCTTACCAAAAGCCAGACATTTGTAAAAGTTACAATAGGAAAGCTTGATGAAAGTGTTATATTTCATATTGTATTACTAATAGTATAGTATGATAATGTAGTATGTTTCCATAAATGCCAAAGGGAGAGATTGATGACATGTAACTGATTGAATGTTTGAAGATGTTAATTTGATCACCGAAATCCAGAAAGATAATGCAAGACATTAAATCATTTAATGGATTGTATTGTCATTGATGTCAATTTCATATAATCTAATTGGTTATAATAAAAGTGTTAAAGACTTCAAAGATTCAGAGAGATAAAGATTATTCTTGCAGTAATGCATAAAAGACAAGCATTCAATATGTGACATCAAACATCGATGGCTAGTGGAACCCGACGGACAAAGTTCATCAAAAGTTAAGTCACAATGATGCCCAAGAAAAAACACCAACGAGATTTACCGAGGAACAGAATCACAAGCATATTCGACGGCCAAAATCATAGTGTAAACTGATGAAGAAGCCTGAGGAAAACTGAAGTGATGACCAAAGATATCAAAGAGTTAAAATACCAAAATAAACTTGAGTTCAGAAACAACAAAATATCTAGCTGGCAGAGCTAAATATAGACTTAACTGGTAGTTATCATTGTTTTCATCGACAATATAAAGCCAGAGATAAGTAAAGGATTTAAATTTTTTTTCCATTTGGCAAGAAGATCTCTACGAGATAAAACATGAGTTTTGTTTTAAATCTAATTGGCTAAGATTGTGGATCATGCCAAGATCAAAAAAATCAAGAACCTAACAACGGTGATATCATGTCTATAAAGAGACAACTTAATTCATTTTGAATTAAGGGGATTGAATAAAAAAGAGGATGTTGAAGAGAAACTAATGAAGAGAAACTTCATACAATCCTGATCAATCAAGCTGAGGAAAGAGCTAATGTTTTCTGCAGACACCGAGCTCACTTCAGAAGAGTGAAGATTTTGGGTTACTGGTCCCAAGTGGTTTTTCCCTTAACAGGGTTTCCACATTAAAAATCCATGTGTCAATGTGTTTATGATTCATTACTTTAGTGTTTTTCATTACACATAGCTAATTTGTATTGATCGGTATACTCTAAGCAATTTACTATTTTTCGGTAAATTAACAGACTATTATTCGGTAAACATACATAATAAGGTTTAACAAAGCATTTCGAGCAGTAGTAATTTGATAAGTATATTTGAATGCATTCATATTATAGTATTGAAGATAACTAGAGGCTTAATAGTGTGGTACTAAGTGTTTGGGTTGATTAATTGGAATATTTTTGAGGCCACTGATTCACCCCCCCTCTCAGTTATTACTAACATCAACACATCTTCCATCCTAATTTCCATATAAAAACCTTTTGGAAAGAACAAAATGAAGCACTTTTAATTACAACTATTAAACTATATTTCTCTTTTTATTGAACCACATCATATATATGTACCACATATTCTTTCGGATATAAGAGTATAACATTGAAGCACTGTTAAACATCAACTTCACATGATCATATAATGCATAACTAGCATCCACTATCCTGACTACATACTTTGATTATACTACATTGTATCACTATTCTGAATACATACTTGGCTTCCACTATAATGTAGCTTTGAATGCATACCTATCTTCCATTGTTCTAAATACATACTTTTAGTCCGCTATTCTAAAGGTTCACTACACAAACTTACTTCAGGCATCCAAACCTCAGTGTTTGAGCAACCAAAAATATCTCCACAACACAATATTTGACATCAATGACAAATTAAAACCAAACATATATTTCCACCAAGAAGTAAGAGAAAATATGAACCTATAGCTTATGGTGGTGCAGATGTTTCTTCTAAAAACTAAATAAAGAGAATTGTCTAAGAAGATTTTTAATCAAAAACATATCAAACCCACCTTATGGTTGGTATGTGTTGAATGTCTTGGATAACTAAGAGGGGGGTTGAATCGGTTATAAAATGAAACTTTTAGCAATTTCACGGGTCCAATTCTGAGAACTTAAATTATTGATTAGTTAGCTAAATCAGATATAAATATAAACAAGCACAATCATGAACTATACATAATGAACACCATATTTTTACATGGAAAACCCAGGCTAGGAAAAACCATGAAAAATCTAATTCTCATGAATAAAAAATCATTGGTTAATGTGACACTAATTAATGTTATTTTTACAAAGGGTGGCTCACTGCCAGAATGCTTATTGTAGGCGGGCTCACTACCCTGAGAAAGAAGAGAGAAAAGAATACATCCCATTGTAATAGAATAGATGGAAGAAACCCTCAACCCATTTCCAAGAAAAAGAAAAATATGAACTGAGAATATTGCCTCTACATATGCATGATTTCAGTTCCAATCAAGCTCTAAACTCAACACAATTGGTTGCAATAGATCATGTTAAGATCCTCTGCAATAGTCTTCCACTCTGTGTGCACCAATTTTTTTATGCCACTCCTTTCACATTCCCTTAATACACACCTTATTTTCTACAATACCATCATTATAATTTTACACGCATATGTATATAAATCTATGGTGTATATACTAAGTTGGCCTAAAAAAATATGTCAGCACGTTTCTAATAACACGCCACAATCTCCGAAGAAAACCAAAGTCAGCCATCAACAAGAACCATAATTTTAAATAGGTCCATAAAAATAATTCCAGATGAGAGAAGGAATGTAAAATGGAGCACACATTATCAAAACACTAAAATTACTAGAGCCCAAAAAGATTGTTACAAATGTGGTTATCGTTGCACCAAAAGATCAACCTCTCAATGCTTGATACAACCGCAATTGATGTGGACCAAAAAATCAACAAGAATACGATCCAAGAACATCCATAGGCACCATGAATAAAACATAAATATTCAAAGCCACCCAAATCATCGGATTCACTAGAATCTCTCATGCCAAACCTCAAGAACACTGTCAGCATCCACTCATACACTTGAAAATTCCTACTAGACCTCTGAACTATGAACCAATTGAATTGAGATCACATCAGAATGTCCCAATCACACTACATAGGTCCACAACCAAAAATCTCACCATACAGAGTAATTCAGACCATAATTCAGCAATATTGTCAACACTGGTAAACAATATCAAAACCAGTCACCATATCTCATACACAGACCTCAATTCATCATGCGGACCTTTGTAACTTGTCATGCATCATTTAAAGACTATCTTCAATACCTATGTGATGTCCACAACCACTTATCTTCACTTCCTGATGTCCACAACATCACACTGAACATAGTGCACCACTTTCATACTACACCACATATATGTTGACATCCAACAATCATCTCTACAGATATGTTGACATCAATTAAAATACATCCAACTTGCCAACAATCTCCCCATCTAGTATTTATGGGAACGTATAGTATGAAAAATAAGAAATCAACAATTGTCCCTTTGATCTTACACCCCAAGGTTTTTTCACATGACCTCTTCTCCCCATTTGACATAAATGAAAAAGACCTTGACATCACATCTTCCACACTATTCTTCTTCTCCTGTTGAGAAACATAAGGCCCAATTGAAAATTTTAACTAACTACTCCCCTGAGTAGAAACCTCCACACACCAATCCAAATCTTCAAAAATTAGATTATGAATCCCACCAGACTAATGCAAACCTTTGCATCTTAATTCTAATTAAGAGGGGAAATCACCCCCTACTTTCCTCCGAGATACTCAAATGTATCCTTAGGAAAATTATTTTTAAAAATATTAGCAAGTTGTTCCTTTGTAGGAACATAATCCAATCTCACCTCTTTCTCATTTTCCTTCTCTCTTAGAAAATGGAACTTGATTGATATGTGCTTTATCTTTGAGTGCTACATAGGATTATATGAAATATTAATAGCACTTGAATTATCATAGTATGACTATAGGCTCATCAAAGAAAAATCATATGTTTGATAACATCTACTTAATCCAAACTACTTTAGTACAATTTCCATAAGTAGCAATGTACTATGCCTCTGTAATAGATAAGGAGATTAAGTTATGCTTATTTTTCATCCAAGAAACCAATTTTCTTACCAAAAATAAAGTGTCACCACTTTTAATTTTCCTTTCATAAACATCACCTACCCAATAATCATCAATAGATGAACACAATGTGAACTCATCTCCTTTAGGATACCATATCCAAAATTCCATTGTCCCTTTTATATTTCTAACTATCCTTTTCATAGACACCTCATGAATTTTCATAGGATCTCCTTGAAATTTTTTCATTAGACATAAAAGGTTCATGACTTTTCTTTGGATCTACTCCTTCTAATGACTACACTTAACTTCAATAGAACTCACAAAACTACACTACTCTCTGTATTTATAAAAGTTGGCACAAAAATAAAAGTCAAGAATTAAATAAAACCAGGCAAGGAATGCCTATATTCACTTAAAATATTAACATAATAATATAGTGCTACAAATGATGAAATACATCCAAATAATAAGGCGGAAAGACTACGCAAGTTTATTTGGGTCAAGAGTAGGTAAAATAATATTAGTTTCTATTGAATAAGGTGTATATATTTACAGAAGAAAAATTTGTAAAAGAACTAGAAAAAGAGATCCTAGGAGAATATACAAACTTTTCCTTTATAGGGTTTAGGAATAACCCAGATTGCTCATGAAGTTCAAAACCTGACCAAGGTCGAGTTACAAAAGAAATATGATCTCAGCAAGCAAATAAAACACCCAGAAGTGATAGAAAGAAGGAATATAAATGTCCCTACAAAAAAATTCACCTCCAACAATAACTATGACTTCAATAAGCCTTCATGGTGTACTCTGTTGGCATGTAGATCTTTTGACAGTCATTTGGAAGTGTAAAATTGTCATGGAGTGGTTGGAAAGATTTGATTGAGACCCTAGGGATAGTAATGGTGCCATTAAAAAAAGTAGATAGTTGTGGATAGATCATTGGGTGTATCTAAGAGCATTAATGCTTTTCTCTCTATCATTCCTTATCCCAGAAAACATCTATGATATCATCCTATACTTTTTTGGCACTCAATTTCCTCTCTCCTTATCGGCAATAGCTTCCCTGACAAGTTCACCCTCTCTTTGGCATTGTTGAGGATCTCTTTGGCCATTGGGGAAATTTCTCCTGATATCCAAAAATGTCTACTGAGTGGGTTGCTCTTTGGTAAAAATAAAAATCAACATCATGGATCCCTCAGAAAGTCTTTTCGACAAACTCTACGTCGATTTTTATTTGAAAGTGTTATCAGTAAAACAAACTCGTCATCCTTCCAATGCCAAACCTCTTCAAAGTGTTGATGAGAACTACCTATCAGTGAGACCCCTATCAATAACATTGTTGAGATGCCTCCCAAAAACCCATCAGAAAAACTTATACTGATGGAATCCATCAGAGAAACCATAACTATTGGAATGCACAAAAAAACCTTCTTGGATGCCCCGATGAAACCCTGTCGGCAAGACTCTTAGCAAGGAAGCTATGTCTTTTGGTTCTATGTCTATCCACCACCTTCGCAAATGAACCTCATCAATGCAACATGTAATGTTGAGACACTGAAAAATTATTTTTTATGCCCCAAGTTATGTCGATAAAACCATCGGCAAGACCTCCACCGATAAACTCCATGAGTGATTATTTTTGTAAGACCCAAAGATGTCTAGCTGAAATTATCATATGTCAGTGCTACCCAAGTGTTTATCAATGAGAGTTACCCTGATGTCATCCATGAGGGTAACATAGTCCATCATAGCATACCATTTGTCTATCTCTGATCACTAATGAACCATCCTTCGGTCATACACTTGCCGATGAAACTCATCACTTGGCCTTTGTTATCAACCTCGACAAGACATCTGCCAATGATTTTCATCAACAAGACCCTTGACCTATTGTGCCAAAATTTATTATTAATTCTTGATCAAAAAATTGATTGGAATTTCATGGAAACCATAGACATAATACCCTAAAAAAAACCCTTTGGTCCCTGTTGAATTATTGGATGTCTATTTTTCCAAAACATGATGAATGCTACACTAAAATCTTTGTCCTAAACCATTTTGACTGATTTATCTCTTCAAGATCTGTTCAACTGGAACAAGGTAAAATAAAATGATGTAAGGATTTGATGGTGGTTTGAAAAGGTTAATATTATTGTAACTTTAGGGGAACATACCTTCTACAACTAAACAAAACATCAAAACTCATTGTCTTAAAGAAATAACAGTTGTGCTTGTTAACTTTTTAGAAATATGGAAATCTACTTACTGTATATACAATCTTATCTTTCCTTTAAAATAAAATCTTAAGATGAATCGCATTTACTTTGATTGGGAGAATCTCCCCATCTAGCCTAGATAGCTGAAAAGTGTTGGCCTCTTTACAACTCATTATAACATATGGCTAACTCCACGTAGCATCAAATTTGGAGTGTTTGCATATTTTATCTCTATTTTTATCCCATTTGAGAACAAGGTCACCCTCTTTTAAGAATCTATGATTATCCTTCTTTTCAAAACTATTGTTGACTTGTTACTAATGTATCTTGAGTGTATGCATAGCTTGCTATGTTATTTCTTCTTGTTTCTTCACTTCATCCATTCTGACGGACATTGCATCACCTTCAACTAGCTCCAACTAGTGAGCTAACTCAAGGAAGTGAAACTCAAGTGAAAGAGGAATCCTTTCTTCTCTCCCATATCCTAACATGAAAGGTGAGTTCCCTATGGCTCTTTTGAGTGTAATTCTATCAACCCATAGATTTATCCTTATTTTGTGTGTCAATCCCTCTGATTATCTTCAATTTTTCTCTTGATGATCCTAATGAGGTTTTTGTTGGAGGATTCATCCAAACCATTCCCTTGGGGATAATGATTTTAAGAATTCTTCAAATATATTCCATGTTCAACTACCCAAGAGATGATATGAGTTTGAACAAAAGACTTGGCATTATCTGATATAATGGTTGAAGGAGCACCAAATCTATTTGTAATTTCATCAAGAAACTCAACCACTGAAGTCTTTGTGGAATCCTTCAAGGATACTTCCTATGTTCACCATGTAAAATAATTTATGGCTAACAAAATCCATTTGTGAATAAAACTAGAAAGAGGGTTGATTGAAACAATAAAATCCAAACCCCATTGTGCAAAAGGTTGGTTTGATTGAAGAGGATGAAGAGGAAGGTAAGCCAATCTTTATTTCCTAAGAAGAAGGCACAATTCTTATATTTTATCACCCATTTGTGGGAATATCTAAATAATATCAGAAATAGTAACTGTTGAGGTTTAGAATTGTCACCCCAACTCAGGCATTAGGGTTGCACGACAATTCCATCCTAACAATGGAAACCTTCTCTAACTATGGGTAGAGTATGTTTGAGAAGGAATCTCTGGATTCTAGGCCGGTTCCTATTTAATTTGGGTATCAAATTTATACTATCGTTTCCTGATTCTGGGAAGGAAAGAGAGAAACTCTAACTAAAAATGTATGAACAAAACTTGAAAAGGTGATACACCAAAAGATTCAAAAATTTTAAAGGTTCAAACTGACATTCGCATGACATACCCTAATGGCTCCTGCAAGCTCATTCACTATCCAATACATAGGCTAACTTGAAAATCACTACTTAGGGATCTTACCACAAATAGTAATGCTCCTGTCAATATACATGCATATTCTGCAAAAGGCTATATTCTAAAACCTAGAATAGGAATTAAGCTAATTCGCTAATCCATGTTATAGATACACTACACTTGAATGTAGAAAATTGAATAGGATTGATAACAAAAGATCACAAAAAGATCCTCTTACACAAAATCAACACTCAACATGAACTAATATGGATACAAAATGCATAAACAGATAGCTATAGGAATAAGAAATTCACTAAAGCTCTTCTCTTCACAATCTTGACCCCCCTAACATGAAGCAAATGATCCATTATATAGCCAACATGGCTTATTTCAAAAATATTCCCCCCCCCAAAAGCCCTTCATAAAAGCAAACTACACTAAGCCAAAATAGTTTCACAAATGCCCTAAATCTAGCCTTAAGACTAGCTCCCCTTTCTAAAGTTGACAAATAAAACCTATATCATTGTAAACTTTATCAACTTTAACTTAATGACATTCGAATACATGACATTAAAATCTTAAATGCATAAACAATAATTAAGAACATGAATACCTAACTCAAAAGGGATGCAACCCCTAGCAACGCGGCACCATAGAAAATCCTAACTCTGCCAACACCATACCAAGGTAGTTGATATAATTGCAGTTTGTTTGATCACCATGGTTTGCAGTCGACATGACCATTTCCATTGAAAGGGATAGTTGTTATACTTTGTGGCACCAACAGTACCATCGTGGCATTGTGGAGGGGATGTTGATAGACTGGCAACTGACATAGCATTTACTTCACTTGTCAGCGGACTCCAGTCTTGGGTAAAACATAGGGCATTTACTTATCGGTTTCATTTTGCATCTTAGGGTTTTCTTGGTGGCGCCACCATGTTGAATCTAAACCCTGATCTTCTACAATGAAATCTGCCTCCACTTTGTGAAGAAGCTCAGTATTCATGAGCTTTATGAGGAAGAAGATATGTAGTTTCTGATTTTCCATAATACATGGCATCTTCTTGTTGTTTTCTCCTTCGAAAATGCCGCAGCTTTTGGTCTTATGTTTGGCTCAAACTCATCTTTAGATAATGAGTCAACTCTAGCTTGATGAGTGCTGGAATAACTCAGAGATGAAGTGTATCAAAGCCATGACAAATTGTGCTACATTCATGCTTGTAACTCAGGTTTTTGGTTTGAAAAGGAACACCTGGTTTGATCTCAGTCACCAATGCTTGTCTTTGGCTTTGATCGTGACACTCCAGCTTGATGTTTTGACATAACAACTTGTTTTTTTAAAATTTTATCAAAGCCATGAAAAATGGCACTACATTCATGCTTGTAACATGGAGTATTAGGTTTAGTTTGACCCCTCTTTGTGAGCTTTGAATGAACAAGGCCATGGTGTTGAGTTACTCATGAAACTCGGCCTTGAACTTGTAGTGCATCTTGTAGTTATGGAAGAGAATACTTCTTGCTTGCGTCCTTCACTACTTGTCTTTGGCTTTCACCAGGACACTCCAGATAAGTTTCCTTTATTTTTTTCATTGCAGTTATAATGTAAAATAGAGATGTTGTTGGGGCCGATAATAATGGGATTTCTTTTGCTTCATTTTTGTTGTTGACTCCATCATTATAGCACTATTTGATGTTTAAGCTTTGTTGTCAATTGTTGTGTTGTTGTCACTTTGTTAGAATACCCACATGGTTTTTTTCTTTTGAAAATGCATTAGCTATTTGTCTTG
>MU223860.1:1761380-1782333 GCA_018584345.1 Thuja plicata | reverse complement strand
GTTTGTGCAGAGCATAGAGGCGTCGACAAGTCCTCAAATCTGGAAGGTAGGATGATAACTTTGGCAAAGATCTTGCAAGGAGCTTACACGACGGTAACGAGTAGCTCGTTCTCTAGACGGGGATGTAGACTTCCAGATTCTCTTGAGCAGAGTCTGTGGGTGAGGGAAGCTAGGGGAGCCGATTTGGTCAACTTGTTTTAGCTAAAGAATGAAACCAGAGAGGCCGCCATGCCTTTCAGATGCTATGTATAAATTGGGCGAATTGCCCTTATCAACTATGGCCCATACTATGGCAAGCTTGTTGTGATTGTGGATATTGTTGACCAGAATTGGGTATGTACTAGTTTTTGTTCTTTCAACATGACAAGCTCATTTTTTTTAATATTTTTTTTATTAACATTTAGGAAATGCAGAGATACTGATCTGAATTAGGTAACATTATCTTCATGGAATGCCATGCTTTTGCATATTTGTCGATAAAGGTTGTTTATGAGATAATTTTGACTTTTTTTTTTTAAGTACACTTACCCAAAGGAGGATGCAGTCAGATGAATCCATTGACCCATCTTGTAGCTTGTATCTAGTCTTTTACCAAATTCTACAAACATTTAAATTTGAAGAGTAATTTTTTAGAAATTTAAAAGTTAAAACTAAATTTTAGACGCAAAATGCTTCCTAACACTTACAAGATGCTTCAATCTGTAAGTATTTAGTGTATTGATTTGTGTTTTACTACTTTCAGTTCTGGTACGTACTGTGGACCTCTCTATGGTTCGTTTCACTTCCAGAATGAGTAATTGTAATTGGGACCCCTCTCTATGCAGTTTTGTAGTTAAAATCTCTTGAAGTTTGTTGTTCTTTAGTATTTGATATAATGCCCTCTAGCTACTCACCAATTCCAATAGTTCACTTTCTTTTCTTGAAAGTGTTCAAACTCTATTTGCACTTTGATCAGTGAAATAGGGTGTCAAATGTGTATTCTTTCTTTTACTTGTTTAATTACAATGATTATAGAATGCAGGGTGTAATCGTTTCTGGACAAATTTTAAATGAGGTGTAAGGAGTTCTTGATTTGGAAACCATGTATGCAACTAATGGAAATAATGTTACCTTGTGTATGCATTGTCTTTTCTTAAAATTGTATTCCCTTTTTACTAGTTAGAGTTTAATTTCTTATGGAAAAGGTATAATACTACATTGTGGATGGAAATAAATAAAATAATTAATTAGTTCCCAGTTATTATGGACGACAAATTTAGGAATTGAAACATATGTACCCCTTTAGATTTATGTTGTATTCTATTCTTTTCTATTTGTTAATGTAGGTCATTGTTGTGAATCAAGTCTTTTCGTTATCAAAATTCATGTATTAGTTTTATTGTTAATTAAATTATTACCAAGGAGAATGCATATAGTGTTATGTCGTTTATAAGTTTAGTCTTGTTATTGAAGGAATTTCTCCAATAGATTTATAAATAGTTTTTCCATGTCATCTTAGGAACTTGTTAGGAAATTTTTTATAAAAAAAAAAAATAAGCTACTACACTATTTTATTAGTCCTTGTCAACAACTAGTTAGGTTGTTTATGTGCTAATGAGAAGTAAAGAAATGCAAATTGTGTTGTATATTGATTTTTCCCTAGCAATTAATATATTATGAGACTAATTTAATTGTTTTGCGTTATGGTACCTTAAGGAGGATTTTAAGGATGACTGCTTAACATTCTGAGTTTTGGGACCGTGATAGGTAGGGTGGTCATAGATTTGAATAATTATAAATATGTCAATCCTTATATGATTAAGAGTGGCATTGGAATAATTGGATGTAGTCAGATTAGAAACGATGGAATACTATTCTACCATTCCTTACAAGATTGGTTTTAAAGTTTAACCTGAACTACGATGTCTCTACGAGTTATGTAGGAAAGGCCATCAATGATGAGCCCTCGAGGTATTAGGTTTGGCCCTTAGGTCTTGTTCTTTTGAGTCCTTCCTTGATCTTGACACCGGTTACCAATATTTTTGTATAGCTTGCATCTCTTTACGAAACTAGTTTGAAATAGCTTATGATTGATTTTGCTATGATATTGTTGTAGCTTATCTTTTGATCATGTATGTAATCAGAAATGAATTTTAACATCATGCATCTAGTTGTGTAGAAATATATAAAGATGCAGGAAATAGAGAGGCAAGGAGAATATTATACACAGGCAAGGAAGAGGAAACTCAGGTATGCAACATCTTCTTATGATTTTCATTTGAATACTATGAATGGATATTGTTTAAAGTTGCTCCATTTCCTTCTTGTGTAATTGTTAAATATTATAACTAGTAGAATTATGAATTGCTGATGTAGTTAAAATGGTATGTTATATTTCTTTAAAAAAACAGAAAAATTGTTGCGGTTTTGGATGTAAATTTTGGGCATTACAGAATCAGAATTCAAGGTGACTCTATATAATAACAAAAAGACTTTATCAAGCCTTGCAAGCACCAGCAGAAGTGACTTGCATGAAAATCTTGGTGAATATTCCTATGATTAAGAAAAGATACATGAAGAAGAGAGGAAGTTAGATTGAATAGTGGCCCTGATTGCTAGAAGAGAAAAGAGAGGTAATGGTAAGTTTGAAGGAAAGTTACCTCTGAAAAAAATTTCATGCAATAAGATAGGTCATTTTTCATCTAGATGTCCTACAAGGGTTCCTAAACATAAATTTAAGTTTCATATAAATAATTACTCCAAGGATAAGGAATGTTACTATGCTTATGAAGGTGTGTCTGATGATGATGTTGTGGATTTAGATGAAATTGGATATATTGGTATTAAAGATGATGAACCTGTTCATGAAGAGAAAGCCCTAGTTTTATGTGTTGAAAAGAAATCTCAATGGATCATAGACTGTGGTTGTTCATGTCATATGATTGGTGATAGAAAAAATTTTGTTTAGCTAAATAAATATGATGGTGGTGTAGTTAGATTTGGTGAGAATTCTCCTAAGTTTATCATTGGAGTGGGATAGATTTCTCTTGATGGTAAAACTAATATTGATGATGTATTGCTTGTTGATGGACTTAAGCAGAACTTGTCAAGTGTTGGATAGCTTGTAGACAAGGGTTAGCAATTAAAGTTCAATGATGGGAAATGTTCTATCAGAATTCATACATGATATTTGATGGCATTAGGTACTAAGTCAAGAGGTAATGTATTTGAGCTAAATACTATAGAGGTTTCTTAGTGTGTTGCAAAGGTTGATGACAATTGGTTATGGCATAGAATATTTTGTCATATAAATTTTGATAACATTGTGAAATAAAGTATGAATAATGTTGTTAGAGATCTACCAAAGATTTTAAAACCTTCTAACACTATTTATAGAGAATGTGTGATGGGGAAATAGACTAGAATCAGTTTCAAAATCAAATCTTACTTAGTAAAAGGGAAGTTGGATCTGGTGTATACTAATGTGTTGTGTCCTACAAGAACAAGATCTTACTATGGTGAAAGGTATTTCATACTTTTTGTTGATGGCTTTTCTAGGATGATGTGGGTTTCATAGCTTAGAGAGAAATATGAGGCTTTTGATAAATTCAATATTTTCAAAGCAAATGTTGAGAATGAATCAGGTTTTTAAGATAAAATGTTTAAGGTCAGATAGAGGTGGAGATTTTACATCAGATATGTTTAATACCTACTGCAAAGAGCATGGAATATACAGGCAAACATTTTCTTCCAGGACACCACAACTGAATGGGATTACAAATCGAATAAATAGAAATATATTAGATGTTGCAAGAACTATGTTGCTCGAAGGAAATGTGTCGCATGTTCATTGGAGAGAATTTTTTGGTACTGTAGTTTACACTTTGAACACAATTCATATCATAGAAGATGATGAAGGCATTGTTTGCAAATTCAATAAAGCTTTGTGTGGACTAAAACAAGCACCTAGAGCATGGTATGCTAGATTATATAGGTATTTACTCTATCTTGGTTTTAGAAAAGGTAATGCAGACAGTAATTTGTACTTAAGAACTAGTGAAGATGGAATCCTAATATTTGAAGTTTTGGTAGATGATATCATTTTTGGAGGTAATGATGAAATGAATAATAAATTATCTAAGGAAATGGAAAATGAATTTGAGATGTCCATGATTGGTGAAATGAATTTTTTTCTTGGGTTGCAAATTAATCACAACAAAAATGGCATTTTTATTTCTCACACCAAGTATCTTAAGAAAATGTTGAATTTTTTTGGAATGGAAGAGTGTAACCCTATTGGAAAACCTATGGTTACTGGTTACAATCTTACTACTACTGATGGATCTTGGGGTTTTTTTTTCATACAAAGTACAGATCCATGATTGGAGGCTTACAACATCTCACTCACACTAGACCAGATATTGCTAATACAATTGGAATTGTAGCAAGATATCAAGAAGATCCTAAAGAGACACACCTTGCTATAGTAAAGAGAATATTTAGATATCTGAAAGGGCCATTGGAATATGGTTTATGGTATGAAAAATCTGATGCTTTTTTTTTGCATGCTTGTACTGATGATGATTGGGAAGGAAGTCTTGATGATAGAAAGAGAACAAGTGGTGGTGCATTTTTCCTTGGGAAAAGGTTGGTTTCCTAGTTAAGTAAGAACCAATATTATATAGCTCAGTCTACTGCTGAATTAGACTATGTTGTTGCTGCTATAAATTGCACACATATTGTTTGGATGAAGCAGATGTTGAAGGACATTGGGATAACTTTTGAAGAGCCAGTGGTTATTTATTGTGATAACACTAGCACAGTGAATATGTCAAAAAATCTAGTTATGCATTCAAAGACTAAACACATTTAAATTAAGTATCCTTTCTTGAGAGACAAGGTTGCAGAGAAGGAGATTAGATTGGAGTATTTCAGCACAAAGGAACAAATAGTAGATATATTTACAAAACCTTTTCCAAAGGATGCCTTTGAGTATCTCAGAGGTATACTTGGTGTGAGAGCCCCTCCATGCGAGAAATAATTGATCCAATAATGCATCATTATAGTGGATTTAAGAGCTATATCATTTCCTGGACTTGATGTATGGATCCACTCCTTAGGAGGAGTGATCATAGGAACAAAATATAACACATTTGGGTGTTTAAGCACAAGGTTGATGCAAGCATGAAGATTTGAAAAATCTACACCTTGCAGAGGTGAGATGGTAAGTGTGTGTGAATAATATACACTTTCATGAAATTGATTTATTTAACTACAATTCTATGGAAGAATAATGGAAATTTAAACTAAGAATTTCAATTAAATCAATAAACATTTCATGGATCTCTATCTAAGCTTTGTTAATAGAGCTCTCCGCCTTAAATCCTAGAATGAGAAATTGATGATAGTAAATGCCTAATCTAGCTCAATTCTCTCAAAATTGCTATGATATGTAATCCAAATGCTCATAAAATGATCTAAATCTCTCAATTTTCTATGAAATCTCTCAATATTTCTCAATATGCTATGAAATTGACAAGAGGTTTGATGCTTTGCATTCAAATTTTCTAGGATCCTTATGCTCTCAAAATGGCTTCTATTTATAGGATTTTCCCAAGTATAGGGTTGGAGTTACTTGATCATACCTAAGCCATGGTTGAGTGAGAGGATTTCAAATGGTTTCAAATTGGGGGACAATTTAAATTATTGTCTCAAAGGTTTGGGCAAAGGGACAAATTTGAGTGATTGAGATTCAAAGTTCAAAATGAGTGATTGAGATTCAATTTTAGGAGTGATTTATGTGCTTTGTATTCTCAATTCCCATTGGTTGATCAAATTTATGTTGAAAGATATTAGGATTATTTAATTCAATCAATTAATTAAATTATCCATGTAGGGATGAATAGGTTCGATTTGATTTTTTATTAAAACTATACAATTAATTGATTAAAATCAATTATATAAATTTGATTGATCATTTTAAGCTTATATTTGATCATTTGATGTCATGGTTAATTAATCCTTTGATTTACTTTGATTTTGTCCAATTTGATTGATAAATGTCCATTTGATTTGATTTTGATCCATTTTGATGCAATTTAATGAGATTAGGAGCAATCTTATGAAAATGCAGATTTTCTTTATTATAGAACACCTGGTCAATTTTAGGTGTCTGCAAATGCCCCTCTTTGAATTGATGTGTGAAGCGCATTGATTCAAAGAAGAATTGATGTCCTCATCATTGATTCATTTCTGATTGATTGATGCAAAACCTGATGCAAAAATTGATAACCTGAATAGAAACTCTGATGTGAAACCTGATGAGAAACTGATGCAAAATTCCCGATTTTATAGATGTAAAATCTAATGTGAAACTGATGTAGAATGCCCCACTGATAAAACTTTGAATTTTTACTGCCCCAGATTTGATGTAAGATATGATGTAGAACCCTGATTTGATGATATGATGATGCCCCCTTAGAAATGAAAGCATGTTGAAGTCCAGATGCAAAATATGATGAGACTGATGTAAAATAAGATCCAAGATGATTTCATTTCTGAAAACATTGATGATGATGATTTCATCACATGCCCCAGTATGCAAAAAATGCATATTTAGGTCTCAATGGGTCAAAAATCTCTCCAAAATTAGGTCAAATAGCTTAAATAGGTTGAAAAACCTAAATTTACTATTCATTTTCACTTTTTACTATTGATATTTTGCTCTGGTCCTTGTGAGATTGATAGCTATGGTGGTCCTCATTCATGAGCATCAGTTTGAGAGAGGTCAATGGTATCAGAGACCATTGGATTACAGACCTCCGGTAAGTGGTTTGACTTTCCTAGTGCATTTATTAAATGTATTTGATAGCATTTATGACAATTTTTTATGCTTTTTAGATTAATTTCTACAAAATGTCACCTAGGATAGATGAAATATCACCTAGGGTAGTTAAACATCGCCTCCGCACTATGAAATTATGCGTAGGAATAGTAAAACCATGCCTAGTACTTAGGTCAAAATTAACAAACAATGTATAAAACACCACGTAGCAAACCCTTCTGCAAAAGTATGTTTTTAATGCCACCTAGGAAGTTTTAATTGTCACCTAGGTTTGTGAAATGTTGTGTATACTATGAAGTAATTCCTATCATGCTTTAAATCACACATATGATGTCTAAAATGATGAGTGGTTCTTGAAACTATGCATACACGTAGCCAAGTGACGCCTGCTAGATTTTTGATTAAAAATGGGATTTTAGGATGAACAAACTACTTTCGATTATTCTCTGGATTACCGGATTGATTTCCAATATAGATAGATGTGTTTCCATGATGCTAATAAGTTTTTAGGATGTTAGGATAATCATATAAATGGATTTTTGATGTGTCAATTAGATTGGATAGAAAACTGATGTAGTGCTCCCTTCTCAAGATCTAGAGGTTAGGAACAATAGGTTGATGCACTCAAAATAAAGCAAGGATAGATTTGATCTAGTTGATTGACATGAAATAATCCACTGATATAAAGATGCTAATATAATTCACTTTTTTTGCAAAATGTAGGCACATTTTCATAAATTGTATGTACGGAATGTCACACATTAGATTTTTGATTTAGTCGATGAACTGACAGATCTGGAGAGACAGATTGTTGAGCAGTGTGGATTAGGATTCCTTCTTGATCTCCCTCAGTTTCAGCTAAACTGAGGTCTTCTTATAGCTATGGAAAAGCGATGGCATTCTAACCATAATACCTTCCATCTACCCCTCGACAAGATGATGATCATGCCTAAGGATGCATATAGATTATTGAGTATTTTGACCTGTGGTGAGAGATTTTATTATGATCAAGTTTATGATGGGAACGCATGAAGACGAGTGTTTGGAGATGACACCATCATGTGGGCACAATTTTCTTTCTTTCCCACTTTGCCAGTGATCTTGGGTGCATTTATCGGTGGGTTACTTCTACCAGATCGACAAGGTCATGGATTTTCAGTTGAATGGGGCCGGATTCTGGAGGACTTGATCACTCATCCTCAGAGATTGGATTGGGTATCCTATGTATTGGCACAGTTATTTCATGATTTTAATGATGTTGTGTACAGGGCTAGTGCAGATATTTCAGCAGGTGCAATTCTATTGCAGTTATGGACCTAAGAGCATATCCCGATTATGAAACTGATTGCTGCTTGAGTTTAAGGCCGAGGATGGCCTTATGGATTTTTATATGATGGGATGGTTGTCCAACATTTTCTAGGAAATATTGAGTATTGGCAGAGGATCATTGATGATATTTACTAGGTCATATGGAGACCTTATCTAGGCTGTGAGGGATGGTGGGAAGATGATGATGAGGTCCCTTACATGTTTTCACCGCAAAGGATGATTGGACAATCACCACTTGTTATTGAGAGGTTCTACTTTGGGAGATTTTCACGGTAGTATGGAAGAGTGCAGGACATGCCTCAGGGTATGGCTTTATACGCCCAAGTCCAAGATGAGAGATTGATGTGGGGTGCACAGGTAGATTACCAGTTTGTGTGTACAGGGATTGATTTATTTATTTATATCATATGGGACATGTTAGACCACATTGTTGATAAGGGGATGTCTATTGAGTATTGAGAGTGGTTTTCTCGTCATAGATTTATGAGATTTAAAGATCCAGTGGAGCCTATCTTAGATGCATATGAGACCTTGAATGATGATGGTGGAGATGGTGGTGATGGCAGTGGTGGTGGCAGGAGGAGAGTACAGAGACAAAGAGCTCCTCGGGTACAGAGAGTTGTGGGACCTTAGATGCGGGGTAGTCATATTAGAGATCGAGGTGGTGGTTTTGGGCAGCCTAGGAAGAGACAATTATAGGTACCTCTACAGAGACAGGCACATCATAGATCAGCTATAGTTTGGGGCATCTAGAGACATATACAGATACAAGTGGATAGATAGGTTCCCTTACAGGTTCCTTTACAGGGTCAGGGTCATCCTCAGAGACCAACATCTCCACAAAGATAGGTGCCTCCTCAGGTAGATCCACAGGTTGTGACCTCATAGGTGCATGTTTCCCCACATGTACCTCTTGCTCCTCAGGCACTGCAAGATCCTCAGATTCCTCCAGTTGTGGATGTTTTAGTACAAGATGTGAGGACTTTGTAGGTAGGGATGACTAGCCGGATGGATCAAGTTACTACCATGCTACAATAGTTTATGATGATGATGGCACTGTTTCCAAATATTGCTAGTACTAGTCAGGCACCATCGACTACTCGGGATAGATCGGGTGACAAGGATCCAGATGGCATAGTGGGTATAGGTATAGGTGATGGATTAGGTGCTATGACTGGTGATGGATTAGGTTGATGTAGAATCCCAAGTCTAGGTGTTACCAAGAGTCAGCTTGACTCAACTTCAAGGTCTCTGAATGGACCTTATAGGGTATTATCAAACCCCAACTTGAGGAAGTCACTAATATCTTCACCTCAAGTACTCTATACTTGGTTATCACCGTAAAGTTACTATTTTAGGTTATTGAATCTAATAGGATAGATCCACCCTCCAAGCTAAACTGACTAGTTCAACCTTAATAACACAATAATACACACTGCACATGGAATCCATCACAAAATGCTCAAGATGATTCTCCAAATGCTTTCTGTATTCACAAACTCTATTCTATTACAATACATTCCTCTCTTCTGTCTACTCTTACTCTTTTACAAAAGCTTTCAACTATATATCTATCTCTCAGAAAATATCTCCAAAATATCTCATGCTCTTTAACAACTTCAACCACCTTGTACCAATGGCATGGTCGAGCCATAAATGACCCTCCCATCACTGGAATAGGTATCACTGTCCATGAAAGACAAAAATGACATGATGAGAGCCATTGAAGTTGACCCAGCTGGTCATAAATGTCACATACTATGTTTTTGGGGCCATTAACTGATATAATTGAGCAACAGACTGACATTACTGAGCAACAGTCTTGAGCGTCAGAATACACTTTGCCTTCAATACCTGAGTGGCAGCCAACAACCCAAAATCTACAAGCAACCCTGAGAAACATCACCAAGAAACAACCCCAAGTACCAAGTGCAACCCGAGAGACATTACCGAGTGACATTCCCGAGAATTCTGCACAGAATACCCAAGCAACCTAGTGTAAACCGAGCAAGATTCCTGAGTAGCATTACCAAGCAACATATTTTATTGACCGTCATTATAACTTGAGCGATAGTATTGCTTGAGCACCAATATAACGTAGTGCCACTTTACCAAATCTTGACAACTAGAGCTTTAGTTGGATTTCCAGAGGTTTATAAGCTACATCAACACACACTTAAAACATAAAACAACTACTTAGCAACTATGGTGTCTATTCACCGATTGACCACGGTCATTACAAGAATGGTGGAACAAAACACCTTACAAATTAAAACAAAACTTAAGCTAGGTGCTCCTGCACCATACTCCCGGGATGGAAAATAATCCAAGTCCCATGGATTCGGTGACCTCTTTCTAGTCTTCCAATTTGGGGGTACTGCTTGGTGACCTACAACAAAAGGATATGCTATGGTCTTTATCTTGGTATACCAGCAACCAAATAGCTTGTACTTGTGCCAATTACTCCACCATGCATCATGTAACTTGGTGCCTTCACTTTGATGAATCAGAAGGCCATCAACAATCAACACTCTGTCCTTTGCAAGGACCTTCAATGGGTCCACCACTTTTTCATGTGAAATTTCTTGTTTGTTTGCATCCTCCATAGGACATATGATTGTCCCAACTGGAGTCTCCTTGGTATTATCATGACTCATATCCCTGCTACTTTCAAAAAAATCCTTTGTAAACATCTTCTCACCATCTTCATGACCCCTTGCACCATGATATTCCTCCACTACCTTTTGATACTTAGTCTTTACTATCAGATCTAATTGCTCCTCTTGTCTTGTTAATAGACAACTCTGCACTTTATCTTCAACTAGGACCTCTACCTAATCCTCATCTTCACATACCTCTTCAAGATACTTCTGCTCCAAAGCATCCCCACCTATCATATCTAATTCAAAACTAAGAGCCTCTGCAAAATTTGGAATCTTCTCCTCAATAGGTGCTTGGTCATCTTGTTGTTGCTTGCATAAGAACTCATCTCTTTTATTTTTCTCAGAGTTCATGTAACTTGCTCTGACTTACCATTATCTTGGCTTCATTATCCTCTATCTTTTTTCTTATGTTTCTCATATCTTCTAATATTTGGTTTCTTACTTCCTCTTTCCTCTTTGCTTCTTCTCTTTGCTCTGATACCAATCTGATGTAGAATCCCAATTCTAGTTGTTACCGAGAGTCATCTTGACTCAGCTTCAAGGTCTCTGAAAGGACCTTATAGGGTATTATCAAACCCCAACTTGAGGAATTCACTAAGATCTTCACCTCAAGTTCTCTAGACCTAGTTCTCACCGTAAAGCTACTATTTCATGTTGTGGAATCTAATAGGATAGATCCACCCTCCAAGCTAAACTTACTGGTTCAACCTGAACAACAAAATAATACACACTGCACATGAAATCCATCACAAAATTCTCAAGATGATTCTCCAAATGGTTTCTATATTCACAAACCCTATTCTATTACAATGCATTCCTCTCTTCTGTCTACTCTCTCTTTTACAAAAGATTTCAACTATGTATCTATCTCTCAGAAAATATCTCCAAAATATCTCGTGCTCTTTAACAACTTCAACCACCTTGCACAGATGGCATGGTTGATCCATAAATGACCCTCCCATCACTGGAACAGGTGTCACTATCTGCTAAAGACAAAAATGACATGATGAGAGTCGTTGCGGTTGACCCAAATGGTCACAAACATCACATCCTACATTTTTTGGGTCGTTAACCGACATAACCGAGCAACAAACTGACATTATCGAGCACCAGTCCCGAGCATCAGAATACACTTTGCCTTCAATACTTGAGTGCCAGCCAACAACCCAAAAATCCACAAGTAACCCCGAGAAACATCACCGAGAAACAACCTTGAGTACCAAGTGCAACCTGAGAGACATTACCGAGCGACATTCCTGAGCATTCTGTACAGCACACCCGAGCAACCTAGTGTAAACCGAGCAAGATTCCTGAGTAGCATTACCAAGAAATAGAGTTTCCCAACCGTCAGTATAACCTAAGCAACAATATTTCCCAAGCACCAGTATAACTTATTGCCACTTTACCAAATCTCGATAGCTAGAGCTTTAGTTGGATTTCCATAGGTTTATAAGCTACCTCAACACACACTTAAAATAGAAAACAAATACTTAGCAACTATGGTGTCTATTCACTAATTGACCACGACCATTAAAATATTGGTGGAACAAAACACCTTACAAATTAAAACAAAACCTAAGCTAGGTGCTCCTGCACCACAGGTACTCCTACTGGGTCCTGATACAGATCTAAGATTTTGATCTTGTGATATTGTATTGATGTATCAGTTCTATTTATTGATCGGGACTTTGATTATGGATCATTTTGTCGATGTATCTTGATATACAGATTTGATATACTCTTTAATGATGGACATTTATCTATGACGACTCTTTGATTCCCCCATTTTTGTTATGATGTTGATGTTGAAGACAATTATTCAATTGTGTATTGTCATTAATGTTACACAAATGTCTACAGTCAGACCAAGCATAGTTGGTGAATAGAATGAGTTATTTTAGTGTTGACCGAGGTTAGTCGGGTATTGAAGAAGTTCAGTGTTGACCAAGTCACTCGGGAATTTCAGTAATGGTTGGGCATTCAGTGGCAACTGAATAATAGTAATTTACATTCTATAATTAATTGGTTATATGAGGCTGACTGAATTGTGATTTATTATTTAGAAGTATATCCAAGCCAACTTGACAGGGCTCATCATATATATGAAAGTTCAAGTTTGGATTGAATGTGTGCAAGTAAGTTTGTAAAATTTGAAGACAAGCAGAAGTGTGGAATTCTGTGATATGAAGAGTGAAGGCGAAATCAGATAGGATTCTGATTAAGTACAGATCACTCAGAGCTGCGATAGAAAATTTGATCAGCAAGGATCCAGTTATAATCAGAATAGAGATCTGAATCAGCAAAGACAGTTGCTTACACATACATATCAATTCATTGTTACTCTCTAACAATTCTAGCAGTGATCTCAAATCTCTTAACAGAGTAGACTTAATAGTCTTTTTGTAAATCCTCTCACAAGGTAGCATTTCTATGTTGAAGTGTTGAAGACCTATAAAAAGGCCACTCCTCACAGGGTGATTAAATCCTTTAATAGGGTCACACCTAACAGTGTGTTATTGTAACCTTTAACAGGATTGGCTCCTAACAGGGCTCACTTCAGAAGAGTGAAAAATAGTAACTAGTTACATTGGTGGTTTTTCCCATATTGGGTTTCCACATTAAATCTTGGTGTGACCTATGTATATGTGATTTGTTTTATGCTTTATGTTTCTACACTTAATCACTAAAATATAATTTCATTGGATACTATAAAGATTTCTTTGACACCCGAGTTACATAAGAATATTTTAATTGACCGAGTAACAGTGTTAAAGTATTTAAGACATCTAAGGGACAAAGGATTTGTTTTGTATTAACTGATTCACCCCTCCCCTCTCAGTTACTTATCTCATTTCCAACAATTGGTATCAGAGCTTCAAGTTCTTTCAAATAAGTTTTCAAGACCTAAGCTAAGGATCAAAGATGTCTTATAGAAGGGAGATCCCAAAGCTAAACAAAGGCAACTTCCTATCATGGCAGGAGCTGATGAAGCTACATCTATCTACTATCAGAGATGCTGGTTTGAAATTTTTGGAAAGAAAATATGTGGAACCAACAGGGACTATGACTATGGAACAGATGATGGAATGGAAGCTTCATAACATAATGGTGATTGATATAGCTTCTTCACTCAGCTACTTAGAATTTGATGAAGTCAAGGACTACCCTACAACCTATGATATGTGGAAGAAATTACAGGACATTCATGGAGGAGATGCAAATGTAAAGAGAGCCAAAGCATAAATTCTAAGAGGACAATTTGACTAGATGAAAATGAAAGAAGGAGAAGACATTACAAGATACAATGAAAGAACCAAAAATATTGTGAGTTCCATCAGAACTACAGGTGCAATAATTGAAGATACAATAGTGGTCAACAAGGTACTAAGAACTTTACTTCCTATCTATGCTATTAGAGTTTCAACTATTCAAGAGATGAGGTGCAATAAAGATATAACTCTAGATACATTAGTGGGAAGGCTTACAAATTTTGAGTTGGACAACTTTGACAATTACTCTCCTAGCTCTAACAATCTTGAGTCTACATTCAAAGCTAAATTGAACCTTGGTAAGAAGGACAGATACTCAAAAGGGAAATAGATTGAAAGTGACAGTGATGATCAATATCTTGACATCATTGAAGCATTACTTACAAGAAGAACCACAAAATGAAAATACAGAGGAAAGATACCATTGATTTGTTTTTCATGCAATGAGGTTGGTCACATTGTTGCAAAGTGTCCGAAAAAAGAAGACAAAGATGAGAAAAATTTCAACAAATTCAAAGGCAAGAAATATTTCAAGAACTACAAAATCTACAAGGATAAAGGTAAGAAATCTTGTTATATCGCTAAAGATTTTGACAGTGATGAAGAAGAAGATGAAATGGTTTATATTGCTATTAAGGATGACTCAGGTGAAGAAGATGAAAAGACAACACTTTTCTCACAGATCAATAAAAATGATACATGGATAATTGATAGTGGTTGTTCTCATCATGTGACTGGTGATAAGAAAAAATTTGAACATCTTGAACACTATGATGGTGGGTGTGTTAGTTTTTGGAATGATGAACCTTGCCCAGTAAGAGGAAAAGGTTTCATTATTCTGACAGAAGGAATCAAATGTGATAATTCTTATTGTGTTGAAGGATTGAGGATAAATCTACTCAGTGTAGCATAGCTTAATAAAATTGGCTTCAAGGTAGAATTCATGAATGCTAAGGCCAAGCTCCTGAATGGTAAAGGGAACCTAGTCGGAACTAGCAAGAAAAAAAAGGTAATCTATTTTATCTTGATCTCATTGAAGGTTCATGCTTTATTGTACAAGTAGAAGAAAGTTGGTTATGGCATAAAAGGTTGTGTCATGTAAATTTTGATAATCTGGTAAACATAAGCAAGATCAAGAGAGTCAGAGGTATTCCTATTTTGAAGAAACCCAAGATAGCAATATGCAAACAATGACAAATTGGAAAGATGAGCAAGACAAGTTTCAAAATCAATAATTACAATACTAATGAAGTCTTGGAATTGGTACATACTAACCTATGTGGACCAATTAGAACAAAATTCTATACTGGAGAGAAGTATTTTATTCTATTTGTTGATGATCATTCCAGAATGATAATTGTCATGTTTCTCTGAGAGAAATCATAAGATTTTCAGAAATTCAAATGGTATCTTGCAAGAGTTGAAAAGGAAACAGGAAAGAAACTAAAATGACTAAGATCTAACAAAGGAGGAGAATTCATTTCTAATGAGTTCAATGAATTCTGTAATATGAGAGGAATCAAAAGATAGGTATCTTCCCCTGGTACACTATAGAAAAATGGAATAGAAGAAAGAAGAAACAAATCCATCATGGATTGTGCTAGAACCCTAATGATTGAAAAGAATGTTGTTGCCAAATATTGGAAGGAGGCCATCAGCACTACAGTGTTCACCTTGGACCGAGTTCAACTGAAGAAAGGTAGTAACCAAAAACCTTTTGAATTATGGTATGGATATAAACCTAATGTTCATTATTTCAAAGTATGTGGAAGTAGATGCTACATCTTGAAGGAAGCAAGAAATAGAAAATTAGATGCAAAAAGTGATGAAGGAATATTCCTAGGTTACTCATGTAAAAACAAAGCATACAAATGTCTGAATCTTACTACTCATAAAGTCATAGAAAGTGTACATGTCAAGATTGATGAGTTTGTAGAAAAATGTGAAGAGAAGAGTAGTAAAGAGCCTGAAGAATATAGGAACTTTGTGTATCATGAACCTGATACTATACCTATGACTCGATAAATGGTGATTGGACAACAGAACTATCGACCACTAAATATACTAGCACAAACTGTGCAACCCGAGTTGCAAACTGTGCAACCTAAGTTATCGGTAGAAGAGACCGAGTCACAGAGAGAGGGAACTAAGTCACAAATAGAGGGAACTGAGCCATAGATAGAGGGAACCAAGTCTTAGACAAAGGAACCCAAGTCATAGACAGTGGAACCCGAGCATCAGACAAAGGAACAGGAAAGAATGCTTGACAATTATAGACCTAGTGGATCAAGTCCAGAATCTAGACTGAAGGATCTAGTACTTTCAAAGTATGTTAGAAGGCATCATGCACCTGAGAAAATAATTTGAGATCAGACAGAAGGTGTAATGACAAGGAACAAACTCAAAGGTACATTTTTACTAAGTGAATTTGAACCTAGAATTGTTAAAGATGCATTGTATGATGAAAGTTGGATAGAAGAATGAATGAAGAAATTGAACATTTTGAGAAGAACAAAACTTGGACTCTTGTGCCTAGGCCAAAGGATAAGAATGTGATTGGAACCAAGTGGGTTTTTAGAAATAAGATGACTAAAAATGGTAAATTTTCTAGAAACAAGGCCAGACTAGTTTGTAAAGGATATGCTCAAGAAGAGGGTATTGACTATGGAGAAACTTTTGATCCTGTTGCAAGACTTGAAGGAGTCAGAACTCTTATAGAATATGCTGCACATAAATGATACAAATTTGAAGGAATTATATTTTTATATTAGTATACAAAAGGAAAAACATGATCTACACCATCAGTTTACACTACACTGGCTGACAGGGCACAACACTAACCCGATGAAAAAAAGGATATAGAAACCTGACGAATAATAATAGTACAACCTGATGGAATAGAATAGAGAGGAGCCCGAAAGATAAAGGGAACCTGATGATCAATTCAAACAAAGGAACACCGAAAGACTTTCAGTTCAACCCGACGACCAAGAACCGACATTCGATTACATCCCACAAAAAGTGGATCTGACTTTCCACGTCAGATAAATCACTGAAGTTGTATTTATAGCTTCTTGATTTTATTTTAAATCCATTATGTACAAAGGAATCAATGTATTTAATATTTTTTTAATTAGTTTTGCTGATTTAAAACATGCAAACTAAATATCAAGGTCAAGTTGTAAACCTTGGATCTAAGAGTTAACATTATAATGCGTGATTCAAAGATAGGTCAAATACTTGTATAAATAGATGCTCAATCTATTTAGAATATTTGTTTTTCAATGAAGATTGTAGCCACAGAGAGCATTTAAAGACCAGACAAATGATTTCATGTAGAAGGATAGAAAATAATCAAATTAGTTTCAAGAACATAACAGAGGCTACCAACGAGAAGAGAAAGGTATTGATCAGTCACTTTAGGTGATATTATTTTTATGAGAACTTTAATAGATTTGTAATCAGAAATTATAGATTGCACACAGTCAGGTCAACATATGTACTCATTCTAACAAGTGTAGTACACTTATGAAATCCTTTCAAAAAAGGTGGGCTTAACCGTCCTATTGTAAATCTCATAACTAAGTGCACACTTAAATCAGTGTTGCTAAAGCTCTTAATAGACTAGATCTTAACAGGTCTCCACCTTAATAGTCCTAACAAGGTAGATCATCAGAAGTGATCAAATTGTAATCCTTAACCGACTCCCTTCCATTCTGCAGATAGTGAAGTTTTGTGAGTGTCATCCCCACCGCATTTTTTACTTCCTAACATGAGTTTTCTACGATATCATATCTTGTGTTATGTGTTTATTACTTTCATGAATGTTTCTATGAATGTTACAAATAATTAATGATTATGGAATAATACTACATGCATAAGAAAGAACAATAGTAATGGTCGGTAATGCACTAATGAATGATTACTAATGATGAATTGTGAAAGGTGTTAAAAAGTTTAAGAGGTACTGATTCACCCCTCCCCTCTTAGTACTACTTCCCATTAATCCCAACAATTGGTATTAGAGCTAAGTCTCTTCTTGGAAAGCTTAAAGGCTTAAGAGAAAAGATCATACAATGGAGAAGTACAAACTTGATAAGAACATTGAGAATAAAAAGCTTGAGATACAGATGTTCTATTAACAGTGTAAAGAAGATAGAATCAAGATGAGAGAGCTATTGGATGAAATAAAATATATGGCAACCCGGAGCAATGAAAAGGATTATCAATAAGAAGAGATTCTAGATTTCTTTGAATCTTTAGTATCAAATGCAAGTAATACATCAGATACATTAGATACATTAGAAGAGAACATTACAAATCTAAAGGAGATTAATCAACATCTAACAGAGAAAATAAAGATGATGCAAATTGGTCAAGAGAGCCAGATGATAAGAACGATTGATGTGATGAGTTCTGCTAGACAAGTTGAAATAGAAAGAACACTTTGTATTGATGACAGAAGAAATATTACAGAAAAAATACAAGAGAAGGAGTTATAAATTCAAAGACATGTTGAGTATCACCATGAGATCACAAATGATATTATTCTAATGAGTCAAGAAGCAAATAGAATGAATATAGAACTCATTGAAAGAGTGCAAGCTATCGGTGAACTAAGAGAAGAAAATTTAAAACTAAAGCATGAGGTTAGAATTCAGCAACAACATAATGAATTTATTAGAAAGGCTGAAGAGAGCAATAAAAGAATGGATGATTTTCTTGAAGGACAACGAAGAGTCAACAACAACAACGGTTTAGGCTTTACTGAAAATGGAGAATCATCAAATCAAGCCAATCCAAAGAATGTCTATGAAAATCTAAGACCAAGAGAGTTGACATGCAAACACTATGGAAAGCAAGGCCACACATCAAATGTATGTCGAGGCAAAATGAAAGGTATGTTAGAGTAGTCTAGTATAGCTAATAATTAAATCAGTTAATTATTAGTCTATCTACTCTTTGCTTAAGTTATACTTAGGCAAGTTTCTATTTCTTAGATTTTCCCTTTTAGGGTTTCGGTATCCTTTATAAAGAATCACTGCTTTCATTTCATTACAGAGTTTTGTATTCAGTATTGTTGTTAATAGAAATTATTCTTTTCAACATGGATATCTCTTCTCTGGATTTTTGGCCTCCATAGCCATTCTTCTCTTCTGTCTTGCTTCCAGTTTGTGATAGTCTTGCATGCAGGTGATCTTGGGTAGATTTGCATTTATCAAATCTAACATGGTATCAGAGCTCTCCTGCAGTTCGCTGTTCCTGTTTTGTTGAAGCACAGAGGGTTACAGAAGCTTTTTCGGTGTCTTTCATTGGATCTGGGGGGTCTTTATTTTTTGAGGCACTTTGGATCAAAACCGACCTCATGGTTGCGTCTGGAAGGCCCAAAAACCCTAGAATCCATATAAATTTTGTTCATTTTGGACAAGTTGGCACCGAGGCAAAAAAAATTTGGTAACCAGTGTCGTACGGGCACGGAAACCGAGAAAAAAATTTAAAAAAAAATCAAAAAACCACTATTTTCTATGGTTTTTGGTTAAATTTTTGCGCTAGTAGTGCATTTGATTGGGGCACCGTTGCCGCACCACCGCGGCCCGGCCCCCGGCTGCGCCTTCTCCTCGCGCCACCTGCGCCTCCGGCTTCCACCACCGCCCGCCTCCCGGGCTCCGCTGCTCTCTGCAGTGTCTCTACGGCCCCCACCGCCTCGCTCCATAGCTCCGCGGCCCCGCCACCCCGGGTGTCCTCCTCTCCTCGCGCCCCTCCGCGGCTTTCGCTGCCCCTGCGGCCCGCTCAGCGGCTCCCTGCGCCGCCCCGCCAGCACCCCTGCACTGCCCCGCACGACCCACTGCCCGGCCTCCGCTCCTCCGCTGGTGGCGCGGTCTTTTTTAGCCCCCGCGGGCCTTTTGCGCAGGTGACTGGTCATATGGGCGCCCAGGAGCCCAGATTTAGCCCCCTGCGCGTCATGTGCCCAGGGGCCGAAGTTTTTTCAGCCCCAGGGGCTTATTTTTGCCCTTTGGAGCACTTTTTGAACCCCCTGGAGTGTTTTCGCTCTATCTTGAGCATCCGGGGGTCTTTTTTTGACTTCCATGTACCATCGGAAATCTCTTTCTGAGCACTTTTTGATGATAAGGGTTGGGTTTTTGGGTTCTTCCATTTCAATAGCATTTTTTGCTGTTGAAGTCTGATGTCTTTTTTTGCCTTCCGGGAGTCATATCTGGCTCATCCGGACTCTATTTTTGGCAAACAAGATATCGTCGGAAAGATGGTTCAATGTACTATTCAGTTGCAGGGTTCTTTTTTCCAGATTCTACTTCAGGTTTTCTCTCCTCTGAGTTTGGAATTTTATGCCCTCAGGTGGATTGCTTGGTTCTACAGGTCCTGGGATCTCTTCTTCTGATTTCATAGCTCACTCTTCTTTCTGACTTCTGAGCTTGTATGCTCCTTCTGATGCATTTTTATGTTGTAAACGCACTAAGATAAAGTGCCTACTTCTTCATTTCTAAGATTTCAAGCACATTGTATGGTTTTAGTACTCGCACTCTGTTATAAACTACCATGGGGGGTTATGTTGCTTTTGCCGCTTTAGGCGCATCCACCTTTGTCAAGTGAGTGTACCTTCCATGACATTAGCCCATGCTGTGTGTCGATGACACTGCCCTTTATATTGTGTTTGTACTTCTGTTGCACTGTTGGTGTTCCTGTCACCTCTCCTAGTTCAGCATTATGGGGGGGTTCACCTGTGGGTTCTATTGCTTCCTGGTTTGATTGATCAGCTCTTCAGACATTGTCTTCTCTACCTGGTCATGCACTTCAGTGGGGGTTCCAGCAGTCTCTTCTGACAGAGTTTTCAGCTTCATGCTTCGGAGATG
>MU223860.1:1749986-1761330 GCA_018584345.1 Thuja plicata | reverse complement strand
TCTTGTTCCTTTCTCTGGGACATCTTTTCCCTAGATTGAAGGCTCAGTTTCCTTCATCTAGTTTGCTTTCTTGTACTTGGGTACCTGATCAGGCCTTGTTGCCGGGACCCATCTTTCCTGCTTTCTGTAGTTGTTTAGCTATTTTGCTTCTCCCTAAGTTACACTTAAGGGGGGGTGTTAGAGTAGTCTAGTATAGCTAATAATTAAATCAGTTAATTATTAGTCTATCTACTCTTTGCTTAAGTTATACTTAGGCAATTTTTTATTTCTTAGATTTTCTCTTTTAGGGTTTCGGTATCCTTTATAAGGAATCACCGCTTTCATTTCATTACAGAGTTTTGTATTCAGTATTGTTGTTAATAGAAATTATTCTTTTCAACATGGATATCTCTTCTCTGGCTTTTTGGCCTCCATAGCCATTCTTCTCTTCTGTCTTGCTTCCAGTTTGTGATAGTCTTGCATGCAGGTGATCTTGGGTAGATTTGCATTTATCAAATCTAACAAGGTATTCCTAAATCTACATCTTCATTCATAGGATTCTATTATAAATGTAACAAGAAAGGACATAAAGCATATGAATGTAAGTCTAAGATGGATCTACCAAAGAAGGAAACCTACATGGACAAATAGTGTCCTACATGCAAGATGAATGGGCACACAGCTAATGAATGTTGGAAAAAGAAAAGGCAAGCATGGAAGCCTAAAGGTCAAGAAACTCCCTATCAACCAGAAAAAATTGGTAATCAATATGTATGGGACTACAATACATGGACAAACTATACAGCATGTGGTAGATATGGTCACATTGTTGTAAACTGCATGAGAGCATGGACCAAAAGGTCTAGAGGCTGGTCAAATCCTGAAATGGCATGCTTACACTGTCACAAAGTTGGTAATCTCAAAAAGGATTGCAAAGACTAAATGACGGAGACAAGCACATATCCCAATGGAAAGACCATTGAAGATATCTGAAGGGCAAGAGACAAAATGTGGAGAAAAGCTTCAAGCAATGATGAAGCTGGACCAAGCAATGCAAATGGTGACACCCCATCCAATGGATCCGGTGACACCACCACCCCCACTTAATCTTAACAAGTATGGAACTGCATTAAACCAAGTCATATTTTTCATCAGTTCCATTATAAAATTGATAGATAGTCAAAATCTGCATAAATAACAGATGCATATTATATTACTTATTACAATTCTGAGAATACAACCCTGTTGGTATACACATACCAAAAATCATCGATGAACATAATGGATAAGCTACTCACACTTACCGTAAATTTTTGGTCAACACATAAAATGGTTACGTTACCAATGTAACCCGACACCCATCGGTAAGAAGGCAAAGTCATAAAGTTGTCATGACAAAATATCGATATCTATCGGTAAAATAAAAATTGTTAACAGTTGTCTTGAGCATCATATCAACACTCACGATGATTTTGAAAATCTTCCCAATGAACTCCATCTTCATGTCCTGATGAGTTGTTGAGCATTTATGACAAAGACTTAGGGCAAAAATTCTATAAATAGACGACGGGACAACTTCATTTTGCACTCATGATTTAAAGAGAAAGCAAGAGTGAAAACAGAGCGATTAAAGAACAGAAAGAAGAGCATCCTCAAAATTGATCCAAGACCATAGCATAAATAAAAATCACCATTGTCCTGGATCAAAGTAAGTACCGAGGGCACCAAAATTATTCTATCATCATTTTTCAAAAAAACCCTAAATTTCAAGAAAGCCCTAAAACTTGAAAAATGATGGCAACCACATCAAGAACAACTAAGATCAAAATTGATAAAAGGAATGTGGTTAAGTTGATTAATAATAGCACATGTGTAGAGCCCAAATATAAGATATGCCCAGAGATCGCATCGAAACCCAATGAAATCGGAGCATTTTCTAAAATTCCACCCAGGGTTTTTATCATAGAAGAGGTTAAGTCTTATATTCACTGCAAGATCGTTGAGTTAGGTGATTTGGGAATGGATGAAGCTTATAAGAAGATTTGTGATGCAGAAGGAAACCTGAAGGAAGAGCACAAACACCTAGAGGTTAAAGGGATAACCAAAGCCCTACATTTCTCAAGTGACTTCAAAACAGACTGGATAAGGTTAGTCTTGAGCAGAATTCATGATATGAATCTATGACTAGACCAGTCCAAACACATAAAAAGGCATGTCCTTCATGTTGTCACTAATTATCTGATAACTAAAAAGCCTAGGGAAAACAAGAATCCCTCCAAGAAAGAAGATGAAAAACTCACAAAAGCTGAATGGGACAACAAAGGTCTAAAAGTAAACACCATCACCGACGAAGAACTGAAATTCGGTGCATGTGTAATTAGGTATAAGATTTTTCAAGAAATAAGATTGAACAGCATATCTTAAACATCAATAAGCATATCTTACAAGATAGTGACCAAAGGAATTTAGATGGATCTGTGTGAGATCCTGTTAAAGTAACTTGACGAGAACATGATCACAATTAGGTCCACAAAAACCAACACATGTAAGTTCGGCTCACTTATCATATGTATCTTTTTCTACTTTCAAGAGTACTTTCCTTCAATAGGAAAAGTGAAATGGGACACTATAAAACTGGTAACATTATAGATTAGTGAACTAATCAAGTCACTAGGAGATGATTTTGAGTCTGTTATGACTGCATACTTCCTTGAATTCAAGGAAAAGATGATGGAAACAACAAGGATTCATGAACAACTTGTTGAAAAACATAAGGATGAAATATGATTTATGGTGGATACTGATTTCACTGATATCAAACTGGTTGTACCAAGAATAGCTTGGTTAGCACCACTAGATTATAAAATCAATATAGATCAAGCAACCAATGTTATTGATGCATTGATCAATGAGCCTATTGAAAACAAGCATCCAAGGTTTGGAACCTATGAAGAGGCCAGATCAAAGATAAAGAGAGGCCTAGAAATCAAGAAAACTATAAATAAAAAGGATAAGATGGTAAATAATCTCAAGAAGATTCTATCAGTTACAGAGGAGGAACAGGAACAACCAAAGGAAACTGATGAACAGGGCACCGTCGGTGAAGGGCATGATGAATAGAAATTAGATTCTGAGGAAACTGAATCTGATACACCTCCACCTCCACCTCCTGCAATGAAGCAGAGGACAAGGAGTCAAACTACTACAACTGATACCACACCTCTTAAGAAAGGTCAAGTAAGGACCTATATAAGGAAGCAGCCAGCAAAGAAAACAAAGTAACAAAATGTAAAGGAAACACCTACAAAGAGGAGAAAAAGAATGGTCAGAACTAAAGTTGACTTAGAGGATTCTAAAGAGGATGAGCCCAATGTAGTAAAGAAGAATTATAGAAATCAAACTGTTGATGAGGCAACTAAATCCATTGCTACACATGGTACAATGACTAATAACAAAATCAGACAATGGGATACACTCAAACCTGATGACAAGAATAAGATACAAGAGGCAATAATCAGGTCAATGGTAAAATTCAAATATGTACTAGCTGAATTCATCAATCAAATACCTAAAGAGATGGGTAAGAAAATATCTCAACAATGGTCATATGCTCTACAAACTAAAAGAGAAGCAAGGGAGAGGGTACTAGTAACACTAATGCCTCCCAAATCTAAGATTGAAGAAATTAAAGAAATCATGAAGAAGCACTCAAGTAAATTTTTAGCCAAGATAAGGGCATACAAAGTTCTGGAAAACAAATTCATAGAGCTAGATACAATGACCGAAACTAAATGGAGACAACTCCTTGATATGCCAATACAGTCAACAATTCGTGAGGAACAATTACTTCTCACCGACACACCTCATAGAGAGGAGGATACAGACAATGTAAGTCCTCAGCAAATTTCTCTGGATAATACTAAAAGTGATAATGAGCCCATAAAATTAGACAAATTCATGGATGATCTTGACATCCAAGATATCACCAACTATGACTCTAATAAAGATCCGCAGAAGAAAGATGAAGTAATATTCATTACACTTAAGGATCAGGGACAACAACAAGATTTGAAGACATCAAATGATAAAGATATGAATGTTGCTGATGAAACATTGCAGGACACCTTAGTCATGGAATTAACAGAAGCGAACCCTGTAGAGAAGATACAAAAAGATGAGGATGTCACTGCTCAAAAATATCAAACCGACGAGCAGGACACCACTCTAGATATATCCCAAGCTTCCACTCAAAGAAATATGCCTGTATTAATGAAGGAAATCAATATATTAGAGGGTAACGATGGATATACTGCAAAGGACACAAACACACTCGAGGACAAGGGTGAGGCTGAAGCAAAAGACACCACAAATAATACAATGGAGACAACTAGAGAGAAAGCTACAATCGATGATCACAAAGATACATCTGCTGATCAAAATAAAGAAGAAACACAAAAGGAAGAAGAGGACACGCAGAAAGACAAGAGTGAAGAAGCAAAGAAAGATGAGATGGAAAAGAAAATAGAAGAAAGATCTTCAAAGACACCCAAGGATTGGAGAGACATCTTCACCTAACCGACAGGTGAACCCCAAGTAGAAGACACTAGAAGAATCTTCAACCAAGCCTTCACCAAGCACTTCAGAGAGGAAAAATGAACTCACAATGGTAGTTCATACATCTACATCCCCAAAAATCTCAAAGAAGAAGAAGGGAAAGCATAAGAATCTAGTAACTCTGGATGAAATCATTGAGATTCTAGTTTATGATCCAAGGACATTGGATCCAACTGAATTAACCAAGTATGCAAGACTCTGTGAGAGAAAAGAAATCCAAGACAAACTAAAGAAAGCCACAAAGGAGGCAAAGGTACTAGAAGTGGAAAGAGGTATACTTCAACAAATTGTACCTGATGTAGATATTGATAAAAAAGATCCAATGCTAGATCAACTGGTGGTACTCACAGATGCAATAACATCTCAAAACATAGATGCTGAGAAGGTTATGGAAGAAATACTTGAACAAAAGTATAAGTTCAAGCTAGAAGAAAAGATAAGCCAAGAAGTGGCATTCAAAAAGGTAAAGCTATCTGAATTGGTAAGCACACTTGATCCAATCATCTCAGAAGCTATTACTTTGATACAAAAATTGTGCACACTTGATCAACTCACACAAGAGTACACCGAAGAGATAGCACAAATTGATGTTGATCTTAAGGTAAGTGTACAAAGTCTCACAAATAATGAAGAGGCAACAAAATTGCACAATGAGCAAATCAAACAGGCTTGGAAACTGAGACAGGACATACATATTGCAGAGACAAAGTATAGAGTTGAGGTAAATGAGCTCCAAGCTCAGCTCTTACCAACACTTTCACTCCTGCAACAACATGTGACAAAGGCAAATACATTAATTGCCACCCCGGAAATGTTTGTCCTAGACAACATTTATGATATGCATGCAAGGCTAGAGCTACAACACATGGCACTAGAACAACTGAAATAAAAATGGGAGAAAATGCTCAAAGATATCAAGACAACCCATTCCCATATAATTGACACATTGTAAGTTACACATTTTTGTCACAATTTTGGCATATTATAAGTTGTACATTTTTGTCATAAGTATCAAAGAAAGGGGGAAATTGATATGTTCACTCACCTCATTTAAGAGAGGGAAATAATATGTATAGTAAAAGAAAAGGGAAATAAAAGGAGGAAATAATATGTACATACAGAGCAAAGAACAGAGAATATATATTATACATGTACATATACTTATATTATACTAATGCATACAGGTAGGAGGAGTCATATAATGACAAGGATATAAACATGGTGTACATATTAAACACTTTAGTATTATGCACATTTCAGTTTTTGATACTAATGTCAAAGGGGGAGATTGAAGGCATTATATTTTTCCATTAGTATACACAAGGAAAAACATGATCTGCACCATCACTTTACACTACACCGACAAACAGGGAACAACACTAACCTGACAAAAAAAGGATATAAAAACCCGACAAGTAACAACAGTGCAACCCGATGGAACAGGATAGAGAGGAACCCAACAGATGAAGGGAACCCGACGATCAGTTCAAACAAAAGAATGCCAATAGACTTTCAGTTCAACCCGATGACCAAGAACTGACAGTCAATTACATCCCGCAAAAAGTGGATCTGACTTTCCACGTCAGATAAATCACTGAAGTTGTATTTATAGCTTCTTGATTTGATTTTAAATCTATTATGTGTGGAGGAAGAAATGTATTTAATATTGTTTTAATTAGTTTTAATGATTTAAAACATTCAAACTAAAGATCAAGGTCAAGTTGTAAACCTTGGATCTAAGAGTTAACATTATAATGTGTGATTCAAAGATAGGTCAAATACTTGTATATATAGATGCTCAATCTATTTAGAATAGTTTTTTTTCAATGAAGATTATAGCCATGGAGAGCATCTAAAGACCAGATAAAGGATTTCATGCAGAAGGACAGAAAATAATCAAATCAGTTTCAAGAACAGAACAGAGGCTATCGACGAGCGGAGAAAGGTATTGATCAGTCACTTTAGGTGATATTATTTTTATGAGAACTTTAATAGATCTGTAATCAGCAATTGTAGATTGCACACAATCAGGTCAACATATGTACTCATTCTAACAAGTGTAGTACACTTATGAAATCCTTTCAAGAAAGGTGGGCTTAACCGTCCTATTGTAAATATCATAATTGAGTGCACACTTAAATCAGTATTGCTAAAGCTCTTAATAGACTAGATCTTAATAGGTCTCCACCTTAATAATCCTAATAGGTTAGATCATCAGAAGTGATCAACTTGTAATCCTTAACTGGCTCCCTTCCATTCTGCAGATAGTGAAGTTTTGTGGGTATCATCCCCACCACAATTTTTACTTACTAACAGGATTTTTCTGCAATATCATATCTTGTGTTATGTGTTTATTACTTTCATGAATTTTTCTATGAATGTTACAAATAATTAAATATTATGGAATAATACTACATGCATAAGAAAGAACAACAGTAATGGTCGATAATGCACTAATGAATGATTACTAATGATGAATTGTGAAAGGTGTTAAAAAGTTTTAGAGGTACTGATTCACCCCTCCCCTCTCAGTACCACTTCCCATTAATCCCAACAAAAGTATATCAAATGGATGTGAAATATGCATTTCTGAATGGAATCCTAGAAGAAGAAGTCTACATTGAACAACCTGAAGGATTTGTTGATCCTAGCAGAAGGAATATGGTTTGCAAGTTGCACAAAGCATTGTATGGACTAAAGCAAGCACCTAGAGCCTAGTATGAAAGACTGCATAGCTATCTAGTAAGTATTGGATTTTAGAGAACCAATGATAATAGTAGCTTGTACATCAAAGAAGGACCAGAGAACAAAATACTGTTAGTAGAGATATTTTTTGATGACATATTATTCACTGGTTATGATTACCTATGCAAAGCATTCTCTGTAGCTATGAGTAAAGAATTTAAGATGACTATGTTTGGTGAGATCAAATTCTTTGTTGGATTACAAGTACATCAAATGAAGGATGGTATCTACATTAATCAATCAAAATATATCAAGGAGATACTTGATAAATTTGGTATGGAAGATTCCAAACCTATTGGAACACCCATGTGTACTTGACAAAAATTGTCTAAGGATGATGATTCAAAAGAAGTAGATCAGACCAACTACAGATCCATGATTGGAAAATTTTAATATGGTGTTCACACTAGACCTGATATTGCATTAGCAGTTGGTGTTGTTGCAATATTTTCAGCTAATCCCAGAGATAATCATCTAATGGCAATCAAAAGAATTATGAGATATCTGAAGGGTACTGAAGACTATGGTTTATGGTATAAGAAAGGTGGAAACTTTGATTTAAAGGCATTCATTCATGTTGATTGGTCTGGAAGTGTCGATGACAGGAAAAGCTCCTGTGGTGGAGCTTTCTCTCTTGGAAAGAGGTTAGTGTCTTGGACTAGCAAGAAATAGAATTGTATCTCTCAGTCTACAGCAGAGGTAGAATATGTTTTTGCAGTAGTGAACTGTTCAAACATCATATGGACCAAGCAGTTGTTGTCAGGAGTGAAGGAAGAAGTAAAAGAATCATTTATTATCTACTATGACAACACCAATGCCATTAACATTTCAAATAATCATGTGATGCACACCAAAAGAAAGCATATAGCAATAAAATATTATTTTTTGAGGGAATTAGTACAGAATAAAGAAGTAAGGTTGGAATATGTGAATACCAAAGAACAAGTTGCAGACATATTCACCAAACCTTTACCTAAGGATGTATTCTTCTATCTTAGAGGAAAGATAGGGGTTCTTCCCCTAACTGAAGCTCACTAAAATATAGTTTAGTGATGCATCAACCCGAGCGACAGTGAAGATCTATCAGTTGATGTAGGTACATCAGAGCACATTACAGATGAATTGGTAAATTTAGGTACATTAAAATTACAAAGTGAAATAGTACTGACTATTGGTATTTGAGAAGATGGAGTCTTAAAGAATAAATATATATAAATTAGGGAGTCTTTGGTATTTGTTGTCAAAGAGGGAGAGTTTTCTATAATACATAAGAATAAGATAAAAGAGGGAGAGTTTGCTATAATATAGAAGATAATAAAGTAAGAGGGAGATTTTGATGTCAGAGGGAGTTTTTGGATGAGAATCAGAATGAAGATAAAGACATTAAACAAAATTTTATGTTTCTCTACAATTCTTTGTATTATGACATGTTGTGTTGCCATCAATGCCAAAAAGGGTGATTCTTGAAGACAATTATTCAATTATGTATTGTCATTGATGTTACACATGTATATACACTTATGTAGTGATGTTACACAAATGTCTACATTCTGATCGAGCATAGTTGGTGAATAGAATGAGTTATTTTAGTGTTGACCAAGTTTAGTTAGGTATTGAAGAAGTTCGGTGTTGACCGAGTCACTCAGGCATTTCAGTCCTGGTCAGGCATTCAGTGGTAGCCGACTAACAGTAATTTACATTCTATAATTAATTGGTTATATGAGGCTGACTAAATTGAGATTTATTATTTAGAAGTATATTCAAGTCAAATTGACAGTGCTCATCATATATATGAAAGGTCAAGTTTGGATTGAATGTGTGAAAGTAAGTGTGTAAAAGTTGAATAAAAGCAGAAGTGTGGAATTCTATGATATGAAGAGTGAAGGAAAAATTAGATAGAATTCTGATTGAGTACAGATCACTCGGAGCTGAAATAGAACATTTGATCAGTAGGGATCTAGTCATAATCAAAATAGAGATCTTAATCAGAAAAGATACTTGCTTACACATACAGTTCAATTCATTCTTTCTCTTTAAAAATTGTAGCAGTGATCTCAAATATCTTAACCGAGTAGACTTAACAGTATTTTTGTTAATCCTCTCACAAGGTAGCATTTCTATGTTGAATTTTTGAAGACCTCTAACAAGGTGACTCCTCCCAGGGTGATTAAATCCTTTTATAGTGTCACACCTAATAGTGTGTTATTGTAACGTTTAACAGGGTCGGCTCCTAATAGGGCACACTTTAGAAGAGTGAAAAATAGTAACTAGTTACATTGGTGGTTTTTCCCATATTAGGTTTCCACGTTAAATATTGGTGTCACCTGTGTATATGTTATTGTTAGGAATAGTCCCAAGAGATAACTGAGAGGGGGGGTGAATTAGTTATCTACAAGATTCAATTATTTTTCCAATTAAGTACAAAATAAATTTAAACATAATCTCAACAAGATAACATAGAATTTGAACAACACAATTTTGGTAACGGGGAAAACCAAATTAGGTAAAAACCCCAGTGGGACTTAGCACCCACAAATAAATGTACTAGTTTATAATGATCCTTGTTAGAAGATCTTGCAACCTCTTAGGAGTTGATCTTTAGAATACAATAAGTACAGAGACCTGGTCAAAGGTTGGACCATGCTAGGAGTCTTTTAAAAATAACCTTGTTAGGGGTTAGGACACACTATCCAAGAGCTCACTACTCAAATGATGAAGGCTGCAACCTTTTGTAAGGAAGATATACACTATAACTGATAATGAACTGTTTTAGTAGGCCTATTGTCTTGATTAGTTCCAATGAATTTTAATCTTCTTCTGCTTCTTCACATAGATCTTCAACTTTTACTGTTTAACTTTCTACTCTGCTCTCTCTTTCCTTTTTCACTTCATTTTCACATTTTTCAATCACAATTGAACTACTATATGTTGTTGGAGATTTGATTCTGAGCAATTGATTGATTGTATGTTTGTCATTGATGACAACATATAATACACAGTAGTGATTCTATATGTACTTATCAAAATGATGATATCAATCCTTGCGTGGTTAGATACATATTTTTGACATGTTTATTATGTTATGTTCATATATGTAGATCCAGATATGATGTTTCAGTCAAGTTGTGAAATTCTATTGTTGGCAGTTACAGTTCTAGAAGAGTATCTGTTTAGAGCCGACGTATGTAACGTGTTTCTTGAGTTGCACCTATCTTCAGGATATGCATTTGTATATTCATGATTATTTATGAGTTGATGATAGTTATCTAAAGGCTCTAAACATGTTTCAAGAAGATTGCAAAGTTAGAGATGATTTGGTGAGGCCGACTTAGTGAAGCGTCGCACCTATTCAGTTTGTGTTGTGTGGACTTAATATTGTTTGCATGCTTAGTAGAGCCAAAAAGAATGTTATGAAGAGTTGTCTTATAGGTCCCATGATCTCATACTTTGAGGAAGATACTTATAGCAATTCATTTGTGATACGCTAAGTGTGAATGATACAAAAAGAGATGAAAGATGTACAAAGCAGAATATCAGATGTGGTTCATTCATCAAGAGTCTATGTGAAGAAGAAGTGAAAGATTACAATACACTAGAACTAATCAACATAGCAGGTCTACTCTATAGCAGAAGGGTGTAGCCTTCACCATTAAGCAGTGAGCTTTTGGACAGTGAGTCCACCACCCCTAACAGGGTTATTTGTAAAAGACTCCTAATAGGGTCCGACCCTTAACCAGGTCACTATACTTATTGCATTGTAAAGTACAACTCCTAACAGGGTTAAAATATCTTCTAACAGGGATTACTATAAATAAGTATAGTTCATTGTGGGTGCTAATTCCCACCAGGTTTTTTACCATTTGGTTCCCCGTAATCAAATTGTGTGTTGTGTACTATGTTATCTGAATGTGTATTTACTTTATTGTATTCTGGAGTTAAAGAAGTAAAAAGAAGTAAATTTACTGATACTGATTCACCCCCCCCCCTCTTAGTTATCCTTTGGGAC
>MU223860.1:1716056-1746091 GCA_018584345.1 Thuja plicata | reverse complement strand
AATTGGACTATGTGAGCACCAAAGAATAGTTGGTAGATATTTTCACAAAGCCCTTATCAAAGGATACTTTTGAGTATCTCAGGGAGAATTTGGGAGTAATTCCCTCTCCTGAGTCTGTTTAGAAGAAACAACAAGAACATCAGTCATTAAGATACTGATGAATGCTTGACTACTCTACTTCTAGAGTAGTACCTGTGCCTAATGGTTTATGGTGCCCTTTTCCATTGATGTCAAAAGGGGAGTATATAGTAAGGGGGAGCATATACTCTGGGGGAGTATAAAAACACAGTCTGAGGAAGTGCAGCAGTATAGAGAAATATTTGATGAGGATATTGAGAAGATTGTAAAAGAAAGAGGACACCATGAATAGAGGATGTTTTTGATATCATATGTTTCTATCAATGTCAAAGGGGGGGATTGTTGGATATTTGATTCTAAGCAGTTGATTGATTGTATGTTTGTCATTGATGACAACATATAATACATAGTAGTGATTTTGTATGTACTTATCAGAATTATGATATCAAGCCTTGCATGGTTAGATACATGTTGTTGACATGTTTATTATGTTATGTTCATATACGTAGATCTAGATATGATGTTTCAATCAAGTTGTTCAATTATGTTGTTGGTAGTTACAGTTCTAGAAGAGTAGCTATTCATAGCCAATGTATGTAACATGTTTCTTGAGTTGTGCCTATCTTTAGGATATGCATCTGTATATTCATGATTAGTTATGAGTTGATAATATTTATCTAAAGGTTCCAAATGTGTTTCAAGAAGATTACAAAGTTAGAGATGATTTGGTGAGGCTAACTTAGTGAAGTGTCACGTCTATTCAGTTTGTGTTGCGCGGACTTAATATTTTTTGCGTGATTAGTATATCTAACAAGAATGTTATGAAGATTTTTCTTACAGGTCCCATGATCTCATACTTTAAGGAAGATACTTATAGAAAGTCATTTGTGATATGCTAAGTGCGAATGAGACAAAAAGAGACGAAAGATGTATAGAGCAGAATATTAGATGTGGTTCATTCATCAAGAGTCTATGTGAAGAAGAAGTGAAAGATTACATTACACTAGAACTGATCAAGACAGTAGGTCTACTCTACAGTTCATCATCAGATATGGTGCATATCTATTATACAGAAGGTTGTAGCCTTAACCATTAAGCAATGAGCTTTTGGACAGTGAGTCCACCACCCCTAACAGGGTTATTTGTAAAAGACTCCTAACATGGTCTGACCCTTAACCAGGTCACTATACTTATTGCATTGTAAAGTACAACTCCTAATAGGGTTGAAATATCTTCTAACAGGGATTACTATAAACAAGTATAATTCATTGTGGGTGCTAATTCCCACCGAGGTTTTTACCATTTGGTTTCCCCATAATCAAATTGTGTGGTGTACTGTGTTATCTTAATTTGTATTTACTTTATTATATTCTGGAGTTAAAGAAGTAAAAAGAAGTAAAGTTACTAATAACTGATTCACCCCCCCCTCTCAGTTATCCTTTGGGACTATTCTAACATATGTATCTTCCCTAAGGATAAGGTCACGACAGCTATAGGAAGCATTTCAGTAACTTCATTATTGGCTTTAACTAAGCACACAATCAAAGTTAGGACCGCGCAACTCAAAATGAGTGGACGCGTCGCTTCACATAGTCGTCTCTTCCAAATTAACTCAAACATCATGCTTATGTTAAAACATGTTTAGCACCTTTGGATAATCATCATTAACTCATAACTAAACATGAATATAAACACACATATCCCGAAGATAGGTGCAACTCAAGAAACAATGTAAATACGCTGGCTCTTAACAGATAGTCTCTAGAAACTGTAACTGCCAAAATAGATTAACATGACTAAACTGAAACTGCATATCTGAATCTGCGTGTATGAACATTATATCCAGAACATGTCTACAACATAGATGTAAACACGCAAAGCTTAATATGTTTGTAGTGATAAATACATACATGAAACTATTGTATATTATATATTGTCATCAATGACAAACATACAATCAACTATTTGCACAAAAGAAAATCTCCAATAATCTCCCCCTTTGACATTGATGGAAACATATGGTATGAAAAACACCATCAACCCAAAGTATCCTCCTTTTTACAATCTTCTTAATATCCTCATCAAAAGCTCCTCTTAACTACTGTATCTCTTTTTACTGTATTTTTCATTACTGTATACTCCCCCAGAGTATATTTTCCCCCTTACTATATACTACCCTTTGACATCAATGGAAAAGGGAGCCAAAAACAATTAAGCACAGGTACTACTCCAAAAGTAGAGTTGTCAACCACTCATCAGTCATCAAGGACTGATGCTCTTGCTGCAAATTCTAATCAGACAAGAAAGGGAATTACTCCCAGCTTCTCCCTAAGATACTCAAAAGTATCTTTTGAGAAAGTCTTTGTAAAAATATCTGCTAATTGTTCTTTAGTGCTCACATAATCCAACTTTAATTCTTTGTATGCAACTTTTTCTCTTATAAAATGATATTTGATCTCAATGTGTTTTGTCTTTGCATGCATCATAGGTTTCTTTGACATATTGATAGTTCTAGTGTTATCACAGTGAATAACAATAGGATAATCAATCTGAATACCAAAGTCTTTAATCATCTATTTGATCCAAACCATTGTTGAAAAATTGAATGTTTCTGCAACATACTCAGCTTCTGCTGTTGGCTGAGAGATACAATTCTTCTTCTTGCTTATCCAAGTAACCGACCTATATCCAAGAAATATTGCTCCTGCTGAGGTACTCTTCCTGTCATCAACACAACCTTCCCAATCTGCATCTGTATACACATGAAGTTGTATATTCTCTGAGTTAGGATACCATAAACCATAGTCCATAGTACCCTTTAAGTATCTGAATATTCTTTTTATTTCCATTAGGTGATTTTGTTTAGGTTCAGCTGCAAATATTCCAACAATGCCAACTGCATTAGAAATATCTGGTCTATATTGAGTAAGATATATGAGTTTTCCAATCATAGACTTGTATAATGTCTTGTCAATTGCTCTGGAATCATCTTCTTTAGAAGTATTTCTTCCTGTTATCATGGGGGTGCTTACTGGTTTGCAATCTTCCATTTTGAAATTCTTCAATATCTCCTTCACATACTTAGACTAATTTATGAATATGCCTTTGTCTGTTTGTTTTATATTCAATCCCAAAAAATATTTGATAAGTCCAATCATGCTCATTTCAAACTCAATTTGCATCTCTTTGGCAAATTCTGCACTAAGCTTGTCATTACCTCCAAAGGTAATGTCATCAACAAAGATACCAGCAAGTAGTAGTCCATCAGGTGTCTCCATCATGAATAAGTTGCAATCTATTGCTCCCTTTTTGAATCCAATCTTGGTTAAGTAACCATCAAGTCTCTCATACCAAGCTCTTGGGGCTTGTTTAAGTCCATAAAGGGCTTTCTTCAGTCTGCATACCATGTCTGGTTTGTCTGATAAATTAAATCCTTTAGGATGTTCTATGTAAACTTCTTCCTTCAAGTCACCGTTCAGAAAAGCTGACTTGAAATCCATTTGATATACTTTAAAGTTCTTGAATGTTGCATAGGTCAAAAACAACTTGATAGCTTCCAGCTTTCTCATAGGGGAAAATGTATCAGTGTAGTCTATTCCTTCTCTCTATGCATATCCTTTACATACCAGTCTTGCTTTGTTTATTACCATTGTACCTTCTTCATTCATCTTATTTTTGAATATCCATTTTGTTCCAATCACATTTTTTTCACAAGGTCTAGGGACTAGTTCCCATATATCATTCTTGATTATATTATATAATTCTTCTTTCATAGCTTTCTATCAATCTGAATCATTGGATGCATCTTCAACACTTAAAGGTTCAATTTGTGAAAGTAAACATACCTCTTCATCAATTGTTAAACCTTTTTCTTTAGATCTTGTCAAAACTCTACTGCTCTTATCTCCAATGATATCTTCCTTTGAATGGTATCTAGTTGTGAATTTTGGAATTTTAGGTGTGACATCTTCATCTGTAATCTATGATTCCTCTTTGCTTGTTTCAGGTTCATTGCATGATACATCAATACAATCAAACATTTCTTCAATAACTATTTCTTTACTGCTAGGCATGGGATCATCTTCAATAATAGGTGCACAATCATAGTATCTTTCTTGAATCATGAACTTCTCATCAATCTTCACATGTGTATTTTCAATTATATTCTTCAATCTCAAGTTAAAACATCTATATGCTTTGATTTTAGTAGAGTAACCAAAGAAAAATACCTTCATCGCTTCTGGCATCAAACTTACCAACACCATCAGCTCTCTTGATGTAGCACTTGCTTCCAAAGATTCTGAAGTATTTTACTGTAGGTACATTACCAAACCAAAGTTCATCAGGTGTTTTATTTGTGCCTGGCATTAGTTGTATTCTGTTGATAGTATAGATTGTTGTATTGACTGCATCTCTCAAATAGGTGTGTGCAACTTTTCATTCTATCATGATAGTGTGCACTATGTCAAGTATGATCCTATTTCTTCTTTCTACAATCCAATTCTGTTGAGGGGTTCTAAGAGCACTCAACTGCCTTTTGATCCCATGTTCTTCACTATACTCATAAAACTAGTTAGAGGTAAATTCTCCTCCTCTATCTGATCTCAGACACTTTAGTTTTAATCCAGACTCATTTTCAACTTTAGCTTTGAATATTTTGAATTTCTCAAAAGCTACAAACTTATCCTTTAAGAACGCAACCCACATCATCCTTGAAAAATCATCAACAAACAAAATAAAATACCTTTCTCCATAGTATGATCTTGTTTGAGTAGGACCACACAAGTTTGTATGTAATTAATCCAATTTGTTTTCTACTGAGTTTTGCTTGCTTCTAAATGAGCTCCTTACATGTTTTCCCATCACACATAGTATCAACTCGTCTTGCAATACTAGGAAGGTCTCTCACTGCCTTTACATTGCTTATCTTTAGTATGTTGTCAAAATTGATATGGTAAAGTCTTTTGTGCCATAGCCAACTGTCATCTACTTTTGCAACAAAACAAATTATTTTTGAATTGAGCTGAAAGACATTACCTTTAGTCTAAGATCCTGATGCAATCATATCTCCTTGTTTGTTATTTATGATGCACTTGTTGTCTTTGAATTCTAACTAATATCCTTTTTCAAGCAATTGTCCAACACTTAGTAGGTTATGATGTAAACCATCAACATAAAGAACATCATATGTCTTGTTCTTTCCATCTAAGGTAATAGAACCTCTACCTATGATAGGTTTGGGAGTTTTATCTCCAAATCTAACCATACCACCTTTGTACTTGTTTAGATGTACAAATTTGTCTTTGTCTCCTGTCATGTGATGTGAGCAACCACTATCAATGATCTAGTCAGTTCTGATGTCTGCTTTGGAAACTAATGCTAACTCTTGTGCTTTCTTTTCATCTTCATTGTCCATTTCTTCAAGAATTTTCTCAATGTCTTTAATGGAAACAAATCCAATTTCATCTTCTCCTAAGTCATCATCAGTTACACCATCTTCAGCATGATAGCATTCCTTAGTATATTTGGGCTTGTAATCTGATCTAAACTTCTTGACTCTAGTAGGACACTTTGATGAAAAATGGCCAACTTTGTTGCATGAAAAAACTTTGAATGGTAGCTTTTCTTCATATTTTCCTTTACCTTTCCTTTCTTTCTTGGCAATCATAGAAATGATTTATTCTAGTTCTATATCCACTTCTTCTTTCTCTTTATTACTAGAGCTGCTCAAGGATATCTTACCATGGACTGAGGCTTTGAAAGTTGTTTCACTTTTAGGTTCTGTCTTCAATCTTGATATCTCAAATGCAGAGATTTTGCTAATCAAAATCTCTCTCTTGAAGTCTTTTGAAAATTGCATAGTCTCATCTAAGATATTGATCTTTCTTTTATAGTCTGTTGTCAATGTAGTCATCAGTTTGTCCATTATGTCTTCCTCTAAAATTTCTCCACCATTGTTTCTGATTCTTGAAACTGCTTCAATAATCCTCTGATTATAAGATCTGATGTTCTCTTCAGGTAGCATCTCTAAGTTGTTATAATTCTTTTTCCATGTCTTTCTCTGCGCATTCTTTTTTTGAATATCTCCTTCAAACATATCTTCTAAATACTTCCATATGGTGTAGGCTTTGTCTACTTTCTTGATCTCAGATAATTCACCGTCAGATAATGCACTTATAAGGGCTTCCTTGGAAATTGCATTAGCAGTGAATACATCCTTTTGTTTATGAGTAGCATCATCTTTTTTAAGGTCTTTCAAAGAGGGAACAAAAAATTCGTGTGTGGCTATTTCAAAAATTTCAAAACCAACACACTGTAGATGTGTTATCATTTTGTTCTTCCAATCAAGATAATTCTCTCCATCAAACTTAGGACTCTCTTTTCTGAAGTATGCCATCTGATCTACCTTAAGCTGTTAAGATTTCTCTCCAAGGTACTTGGATCTGATACCAATTGTTAGGAACAGTCCCAAGATATAACTAAGAGGTGGGGTGAATCAGTTATCTACAAGATTCAATTCTTTTTCTAATTAAGTACAGAATAACTTTAAACATAAACTCAACAAGATAACACAAAATGTGAACAACACAATTTTGGTAATGGGTAAAACCAAATTAGGAAAAAACCCCAGTGGGACTTAGCACCCACAAATAACTGTACTATTTTATAATTATCCTTGTTAGAAGATCTTGCAACCCTGTTAGGAATTGATCTTTACAATGCAATAAGTACAGAGACTTGGTAAAAGGTCAGACCCTGTTAGGAGTCTTTTACAAATAACCCTATTAGGGGTGAGGACACACTGTCCAAGAGCTCACTGCTGAAATGATGAAGGTTGAAACCTTCTATAAGGAAGATATACACTATATCTGATAATGAACTGTTTGAGTAGAGCTGTTGTCTTAATTAGTTCTAATGAATTTTAACCTTCTTCTGCTTCTTCACATAGATCTTAAACTTTTACTCTCTAACTTTCTTCTCTTCTCTATCTTTTCTTTTTCACTTCATTTTCACACTTTGCAATCATAATTGAACTGCTATATGTATCTTCCCCAAGGATAAGGTCATGAAAGTTGTAGGAAACATTTCAGTAACTTCCTTGTCGGCTTTAACTAAGCACACAATTAAAGTTAGGACCGCGCAACTCAAAATGAGTGGATGCATCACTTCACATAGTCGGCTCTTCCAAATTAACTCAAACATCACACTTCTGTTAAAACAAATTTATCACCTTTGGATAATCATCATTAACTCATAACTAAACATGAATACAAACACGCATATCCCGAAGATAGGCGCAACTCAAGAAACAATGTAAATATGTTGGCTCTTAACAGATAGTCTCCAGAAACTGTAACTGCCAAAATATATTAACATGACTCAACTAAAAATTCATATTTGAATCTGTGTATGAACATTGCATCTAGAACATGTCTACAACATATATGTAAATGTGCAAGGCTTAATATGTCTGTACTGATAAATAGATATAGGACACTGTTGTATATTATATGTTGTCATCAATGACAAACATACAGTCAACTATTTGCACAAAAGCAAATCTCCAACAGTTATTTGTTTTATGCTTTATGTTTCTGCACTTAATCACTAAATTATAATTGCATTGGATACTATAAATATTTCTTTGACACCCGAGTTACAGAAGAATATTTTAATTGACCAAGTAATAGTGTTAAAGTATTTAAGACATATAAGTGACAAACGATTTGTTTTGTAGTAACTGTATCACCCCTCCCCTCTCAGTTACTTATCTCATTTCCAACAGTTGATGTGAGATTTCTTTATATGCAGATCTACATGATTTATATGATGCATTTAATTTCTTGTTTTATGCCATGGATGCAATGTCTCATTTTATGACATAAATAAATGGATGCAAATGATATATGCAACTACTTCTATATGTTTTTGATCTTATCATGATGTTATGGTTTATGCAATGCAATTGTGAAATGAATGCAACTATCTTTTTGAATTTTGATGTATGCAACTTTATGGATGAAATGCAATCTTAAGGATGAAAAGTGAATGTATTCTTGTTTTCTTTTCTTTTCTTATGATGTATAAAGATAATGAATAATGATTAACTAATGAATGAATGAAAAAGATAATCTCACATTGTTGATTTGAAACCATTGAATTGATTGAACTCCACAATGATTAACCCCTTTTGTAACTTGTAAAAATCTTCTAAATAATTCAATTAATCTAACATGAAAATGCAATGCAATGCAAGTAATTTTCATTGATTTTTTTTTGCGAAAGAAATGCAAAAGAGATATATTTTCATCATTGAGCGTTGTGGAACTAGGAGTTGATATAATCCTTACTGGTGCCACTGCAACCATAAGAATATGAATGTGACTTTCATCTCATTTGGTAAACTTGTACAACCCTCACTAGTACAACCCTCACTAGTTAAAGGACCAACTATGGGAGTATGAAACCAGTTTCATCGGATGCAATGTTGCAAGTGGATTTTGGTATTAAGATATGGAAGATCTAAATATCCAAGGTATCCTTTTGCGTAACAAACAAAGGTTAACCCTCCTTCCTATATGAATGTCCTCTATGGTTCTTTGATGACCATGTCGTTAGACAAATTCACACAAGCTAGGGGATCTTCCTCAAAACAGTCACACAAAAGTCAAGAAAAACATCATGTCTTCATAATCGCCAATCTAGTCGAAACATCATCAATTAGATAAAAAGAACAACCCTCACTAGTACAACCCTCACTATTTTAAGGACCAACTATGGGAGTATGAAACCAGTTTCATCAAATTCAATGTTTCAAGTGGATTTTGGTATTAAGAGATGGAAGATCTAAATATCCAAGGTATCTTTTTGCGTAAACAAACAAAGTTTAACCCTCCTTCCTATATGAATGTCCTTAATGGTTCTTTGATGACCATGTCGTTAGATGAATTCACACAAGCTAGGGGATCTTCCTCAAAATAGTCACACAAAATTCAAGAAAAACATCATGTCTTCATCATCACCAATCTAGTTGAAACATCATTGATTAGCTAAAAAGAACATGGCTTGAAAAGGTTAATGAAAATAATCTAAAATTTTAAGTGTTTTGCAATGTATAAATATTTTCAATAAGAATTCCAAACATTCTGATCATTTAGGGTATTGTCAATTTTTAATCCTTATAAAATAGGTCAATTAAGTTCAAGGATCAAGTTATGAGATCAAAATATTTAGGTTAAACAATGATGTCCATCAAAGGTTCCAAAATAGCTCTCCTCTGAAGTTCTAAAAATCTACTTTTTTATGTGACCAATATGTAGCACTTCGGAATCCATTTGTACAAAAAACCAATAATTTTCCCCCAAGTGATAAGTGAAACCGTGTGTAAATCTTGGGTAACTGAAACCTAGTATGTGACAATGCAACTGAGAGACATTATTATGACTATGCACAAATGACAGATGCAATGAGAATGTGTACAAATGATATGTGGAAAAGGCAATATGTACAAATGCAACTAGGAAATACCTGAGGGACAGAAAGTGCCTGTTTCCAAGTTTTCACCTTTTGGGTTTATTGCTCTTTTTCTCTTTTTTTTTCTTTTTTTCTACCAAGGCACCTATTGCTAGGTTTTCCCCAAGGCACTTTTCTCTTTTTCAATTTTTTTTTTATTCTTTTTTCTTTTCTTTTTTTTTTTATATCATCAAGGCGCCTATTTGCTAGGTTTTCACCAAGACAACAATTTTCTAATTTTTGAATGTTTTTTCTTTCTTCATGCTCAATTTTCTCCTTTTTCTGATTTTCTGCTTTTCCATTGTTTTTTTATTTTTTGATCTTTCTGATTTTTTTTTATTTTTATCTTTTCTCCTTGTTTTTGGATTTTGAATTTTCTCATGTACAAAGCAGATGCTAACTCATCTGACACACTCATCTAATACTCTTTCTTCTTATACTCTTTCATCTGATTAGGTATGAAACCTCTTTAAATGGATGCTATTACTGGGTTCTTGCAACTCATCCCCTTCACAATCAACTAGTTTGTAGGTTCCCATTCCAAAGGAAGAAGAAATGAAAAAAGGTCCAAGCCAATTCGCTTCCCATTCTCCCTTCTTTTCTCTATCAAAATGATTTTTAGGGTTTTCTCTTAACACTAAGTCTCCCACTTGAAAGGTTCTTAGTTTGATGTGCTTGTTGTAGTTCCTTGAAATTATTTTTTGATATACCTTCAAATGATCATATGCTTGTGTTTGATGTTCCTCCAACAATTCAAATTTTTGAAGTTGGGTAACCGTATAATCCTCATTAGTGATTAATCCATGTAGTAAAACTCCTAGGGATGAAATCTCAACTTCTAAGGGTAAAATAGCTTCGACCCCATAAACTAAAGAGAATGGTGTAGCTCTTGTTGGTGTTCGGATGCTAGTTCTATAGGCCCACAATTTCAGGTTTATCTGAATATGCCAATATCTTCCTGATTTATCAACCGATCTTTTCAATATTTTGAGGATGTTCTTGTTCATAGCCTCGGCTTGTCCATTACCTTGAGGATAGTAAATGGAGGAAGAATGGTGAGTAATATGAAATGTTTCACAAAGTTCATCCACATATTTGCTCTTGGGTTTTTTTCTGTTGTTCGTGATGATGCCATGAGGAATACCATATCTACAAATGATGTGAGTAAGGATAAACATGGAAATGTGTTTTCCCATTGCAGTTTTCAAAGGAAAGGCCTCTACCCATTTAGTGAAATATTATGTCGATCTGAGGATGTATTTATGTCCATTAGAAGATGGTGGGTAAATCATGCCAATTAGATCGAAGCCCTGTTGATAAAATGGCCATGGTATGATGAATGGATGCAATTCTTGTGTAGGTGTATGAAACATGTCTCCATAGTTTTGGCATTTAGAACAAACTTTCACAAATTGGCAAGCATCTTTCTCTAAGTTTTTCCAGAAATACCCCATGCAAAGGATTTTCTTAGCTAAATTTAATCCACTCAAATGCGACCCACAAATCCCCTCGTGGACATCTCTTAAATCTAATATTGATTCCTCTTCCTCTAGACACCTAGGGAGCATTCTGTCAAGACCTTTGCAATACAATGTGTCAAATAGGATGGTATAACGATCTGATTGTCTTATGAAATGTCACTTTTTAGCTCGGGTTTGGTCCAAAGGTAGGGTTTGGTCTTTAAGATAAGTATAGATTGTCCATACCAGGGTGAGTCATGTCCATTAATAAGGGAAATTATTTGGGTATCAGGTAATTCAAATGTCGGCTTTGCTAATTCTTCCACCAAGAATTCATACCTCACATTTTGATCAGGCATTTGGAGTAATGAAGCCAAAGTAGCCATTGCATCAGCTGCTCTATTTTTGTCTCATGGAATTTTCTCAAAAGTTATCAAGGCAAAATACTTTTTCCATTCATCCACCATCCTTTTATATGAAATCAATTTTTCATCTTTGGTGTTGTATTCATCATTGATTTGATTGATGACTAATTGAGAATCTCCATAAACTTGCAATTCTGTGACATTCCATTCTAAGGCCATTTTGAGACCTAGGACCAAAGCTTCATATTCAGAAATATTATTTGTGCAATGAAACAATAGTTTTTAAGATTTTTGAATTGTGTATCCTTGAGGTGTTATCAAAATAATTCCTGTCCCTGAACCACTTTGAGTATAGGATCCATCGAAATATAAGGTCCATGTCTTTGCTTCCACATTAACAATTTCTGAATCAGGAAACTCTACTTGAATTGGATGTGTAGACTCTAAAGGATGTTCGGCCAACTGATCAGCAATCACTTGTCCCTTTATTTCTTTCCTATCTACGTACTCAATGTCAAATTCACTAAGCACCATCACCCATTTTGCAATCCATCATGTTAGAGTTGTTTTACTAAGTAGATACTTCAATGGATCAATTTTGGAAATTAACTTCACTTTATGCATCAACATGTAATGTCTAAGCTTTTGAGAGGCAAACACCACTGCTAGGAAATCCCTTTCCATGAAGCTATAGGTCAATTCATATTTTATCAATGTACTACTCAAGTAGCAAAGGGCTCTTTCTTTTCCTTCATTGTCTTCTTGTGCCAATAGAACCCCTAAATATTTATTTATTGCTGATATGTAAAGTAATAAGGGTTTTCCTTTGATAGGTGGCATCAAGATGGTTGGGCTCACCAAGTATGTTTTCAACAATGTGAAAGCTTTGTCACACTCATCGTCCCATGTAAAAATGGTGTCTTTATGTAGAAATCTTGTGAATGAATGGCATTTTTTCGTCAATTGGGAAATGAATCTCCTTATAGATTGAAGTCTTCCTTGAATAGACCTCATTTGACTAATATTATTGGGAATTCCCATGTCCATTATTTCTTTTAATTTCTCAAGATCTACTTCAATGCCTTTTACAGAAACAATGTAACCTAAGAGTTTGTCAGATTGCACCCCAAAAGCACATTTCTTTGGATTGAGTCTCACTTTGAATTTCTCTAGCCTTGTGAAGATCATTTCTAATATCTCTAAGTGATCATTTCTTTCATGTGATTTTTCTATAATATCATCCACATATTCTTCTAGGAATTTGTGCATCATATCATGAAAGATAGTGGTCATTTCTCTTTGGTAAGTTGCTCCGGCATTTTTGAGACTGAAGGGAATCACATTCCAACAAAAGGTTCCCCATGGGCATGTAAAATATATCTTTTCTTGGTCTTTGGGTGCAATTCAAATTTTATTGTATCCACTAAATCCATCCATTAAGGAAAACATAGAATGACCCATTGTTAAGTCCACTATAGAATCAATGCTAGGTAGCGAAAAATCATCTTTTGGGAAAGCAAGATTAAGGTCTCTAAAATTCATGGAAACTCTAATGGATTTGTCATTTTTTGTGACCGGTACAATGTTTAATATCCACTCTACATATGCAATCACTCTTATGAATCCAACCTTGAGTAACTTCTCCAATTTTGCTTTCACTAAAAGTGCCACATGAGGGTGCATCTTTCTCAATTTTTTCTTTACATATTTTACACCGGGTTTCACATTTAAATGATGCATTATAAAGCTTGGATCTAACCCTGGTATGTTGGCATAAGACCATGCAAAGTTAATTTTCTTTGCTTGAAAGAATTCTATGAACTCTTTCCTTTCTGATGTACTCAAGGATGTTGCTAAATGAATGAAGTTGGGATCCACTTCGGTTCCAATGTTAACTTTCTCTGTTGGTTCAATAAGGATGGGTGACCTTTCATATTCATTTTCTGGTAGGGTTTCCAACCTCTCTTCCTTAGGTGCCACAGTTGGGTTTTCACCTTTGGAAATATCTGATTTTTTTACTTTTTAAGGTTCTAGCACTGCCACATGGTGGTTTTCACCACTAGACCTTTTCATTTTTTTGTATTTCCTTCTTTTATTTTGTGGATTGAGAGGTTGGACCCCTACCTCTATCATTATGTCTAGATTGTATTCATTGGTGGAAAAAGATGGATCAACTGCATTTAGGTATTGTGCCATTGCAAGGTCATTGGGAAAGTATAATAAGTCATTTAGTTTGGATAAATCCCAATCAAAGAGTTTGGGGTGCATTAAGGCTAAGGAATCATTTGAAAAATTGTGATTCAAAGGGTTTAGGGACATGACCTCATTTTAAGGTTCGTACATTGTATCACTTAGGTCTATGACATGGGCTTCCTCAAGATGTTTCATGGAAGTAGGATCAAAATCCCCTTCACTAGAGTCCTCGTTGATCTCCATGGGAAAGAATGCATGTGGATTAAATACAACGTTTGAATCACCCCCCCATGAAGGTACCCAAGGTTCACCTATCCATTGATTATTCCCAGATGCTTGACCTACATTGGATTCTTGAGGTTCACTTGACACTTGTGTAGAATTCAAACTTTGATGCTCATTGTCTTGACTTGTGACATTAGAAATAGTTGCATATGTGTGAATAACATCAACCTCTTTATCATGAAAAGACTCTTCAGATAAGGAATCCCACTCATAATCCCCAGAATCATCCTCACTCTCAAATCCTACCATGTGTACATGTTCAGGAAAATAATGCATTGGGCTTGAACTTTCTCCTTTGCTTTGATAACCTATTCTAGATTTCTCTTCTTTTGATCTCCAAGCCAGTTCAATGGGTTCTATAAATCCTCTATTCTTGACTCCTAAGGGTCCTCGTCCCTTGTATCCCATTTTTTGCATAATTTGGTACCCTTTTCCATATTGCTCGATTTGAATGTTGATGTGTTGTACTCTTTCCACTGGGTTGTTTGAAGTATCTTCCTCTTTGTAGAGCCATTGTAGCACTTCATTGTCCTCCTTTTATAGGGTCGATTTGTCACTCTCTCTTAAAAAATGAGAGTTATATTTATGAGGTGGATGAGCACTTGATGGTTTTCCATGTGTCTTAGGAGAAGTTGGCAAATCAAATAGGGAAACAGAGTATTCCCCTACTCCCTTGGAATTGATTCTACATTGTTTTTCAAAGTTATGCATCATTTAATTTATCTTTTGGTATTGATCCTTTTTGGCGTGTTCTCTCTCCTCTTTGGAAGGTTTCAAAATTTACATCTTTAATGTAGAAGTCTTAACTGAATTGTCATGTGAACTTTGACCCTCATAACTCATTTTCTCCTTTCCCTTAGTTGATATAGTTGATTTAGTTTGATTAGGTTTTGAGGTAGATGTATCATTTGATGTTAACTTGGAACTTTCCTCTTTATCTTCTTCATTGGTGACATTAGAGATGACTCCTTCCCTATTGTGAGGAATAAATAATTCATGACTTGGTTTCAGTGTGTTGCAATATTGAAATGGATTAGAATCTCCTCCAATTTTGATCTCTTCACCCATGTGTGGAAACTTTATGCATTTATGATAGGTGGAAGGTACCACTTACATCTCATGAATCCATGGTCTTCCCAATAAGATATTATAAGTTAGTTTCATGTTAATGACTTGACATATGGTGTCCTTTTTGGTAGGTCCCGCTTGAATAGGTAGAAAAATCATGCCTTTTGAAGATCTATCTTCCTCATCATAAGCCTTAATGCTAATTTGATTTTGAGGATCAATGGATGATCCAGATAACCTTAAATAATTGACAAGGTTCAATTTGAAAATATTAAGGTTGTCTCCCCCATCAATGAGAACTCTCTTGACCCTATGCATTTGGATTAACACTTCTATATGCAAGGGAAAATTTTGAGGGTGGGTAATAGAAATATCAAGTTGTTCGGAGAATGAAAGGCAATGAGGAGCTATAAGATTTCCTACCATATTTTGAAACTTATCTTCCTCCAAAGTTATAGGAACATTAGTTTCCACTAGGGATTTTTCCGAGATCTCTTTTTGGTTAGGAGAAAGTTCCAACAACTCCAATATGGAAATTTGTGCTGGAGTTTTATGCAATTGATCAACCAAACTATAAGGCTTTATTGAAGAAGATGTTGGTTTAGCCAAAGTAGTTGTTGGAGTAAGACCAAAAGTTTTAGGGGCACTTCCTTGTACGGTAACTCTTGTTGCTTGCCCCCTAGTTATGATATTAGAGGTCTCTTTGTTAGGTTTTTCTTTTATCACCACCACATTGATAGTACTATCATGTTCAGATAGGGCATTAATAGTATTGTCATAGCTATGGGAAAAGTTTACATTGTTTTTGTCTCTTGAATTATTTCCATTGTTCCCTCCATTGTTAGTATTGGAAGATTCACCTTTCTCATGTTTGTAGAAAGGAATTTTAAAATCTATGTGGTATTTGTTATTTTGAGGTCCTTCTACCTTAATCACACCATTGTCAATTCGATCTTGCACCACATGTTTTAGGCACATGCAATTATTTGTCTTATGTCCTCGATTTCTATGGTATTCACAATGGTTAGACTCACTCCACCATGTAGGTTTGATTTTTGGTTCATAGGGTTGAGCCCTTGGTAAATAAATAATATTATTTGCAATAAGTGTCCTTAATGCATTTTCGAGTGGTTCACCCAAGCAAGTGAAATTCCTCTTAGGTGTTGGTGCAAAGAAAGGCTTAGGCTTGTTAGCCCCTTGATAATTACCAAAGTTATTATTGCTGGTATTGTTGTTGAAAGGCACTTTGGGTGTTTGAGTAACATTTTTAGCTTGAGAGGATCCTCTTGTAAGATTAAAAGGAGTGGCTCTCAAATTATTTTCCTCTACAACTCCATCATTGATGACTCCTTTATTGTTGTTCCTCATCCAAAACTGGTTATTGTTAGGAGGATTCCTATTTTGATTGTTATTGGAGGTATTGTTTTTGTTGTTCTTATAAAGCTTAATTTCTCCACTTTTAACCAATACCTCTTCCATGGTAACCCCATTCTCGATTAGATCTTGGAAAGACCTAGGACATTGTAACCTTAACCGATAGTTCATCTCATTACTAAAGCTATTAATAAAGATATACATCTTCTCTTTTTCAGGTACACTTCAAGGGTATCTAGCGAATACCACTCTCCATCATTGAAAGAAAAGTAGGAATCCTTCTCCCTCTCGTTGCTTGGTATTACATAAATTTATCATCGTAACCTCATGTTTGATATTGTAGGAATAATGAGTTACAAATTTGGAGGCCAATTCTTCAAAACTTCGAATGCCTAAGGGTAACTTGGAAAACCACTCCATTTCCATGCCTCCTAAACTCTTAGGAAAAAACCTCATTAAATACGTTGTATCATGCATAAACTATAGCCTCAATGGACAAAATTCCCTCAAATGATATTGGGGATCGGATGCTCCTTCATACTTGTTGTATTTATGAAAAATAGCATTATTTGGGAATGGGACCATAATTAGGGTTTTATCAAATGGAAAATAACACAAAGCTTCGATGGAAAAGGGTTTAGGAGCCCCGCTTTGTTTAATTGTGTCCAATTGCATTTGGAATAATTTAAATTTTTTAATCATGAAATCAATAGGATTTTCTTCGGCTTCCTTTTGTTTGAGTTGATTGACATCATAATCATGAGGGAGTTTGAGACCCGCTTGTGCTAGGTCTAAAAAGTACTTCTCCCTATCTCTATCCAACACTTTCTCCATGAGTCGCATGGAGCATGGGCTTTGCATAGCTTCATTGAACTTCTCATCAATTTCTTCTTCGTCATTAGGGTCACCATTTCTCCTATTGTTGTTTTTATTTAACCCTTGGTTGTTAGGGTCCATTCCTCCTCCATGGTTGTTATTGTTTAACCCTTGGTTATTAGGGTCAAGTCCTTCTCCATTTTTATTGTTATTGATATCATTATTAATGTGGTTGATTTAATCAGGGTCCATGTTTCCAAATTGGAAAGACATAGCTGGCTCCACATCCCTTGTAGGTTTTCACGTTGGTCTTGAAGAATTGAATGTATCACTCTGAAAAAGAAGCTCCTACCTTAGATATGAACCGTTTGATTGCAGGGTGTTTTTAATATAGTGAGATTGAGTAAAAGTCAGCATGGACATGAATTGTGTAAAATTTTGGCTTTCTCACTTAAAGTTGACCAATCCCTTATGATTTTTTTTTTGCAAAATGTCCAAAAATGGGGATTCTGATCAAGTTGAACTTACGGATAGCTAGAAAATCCAAAAGGGTACTCAAGAATGAAATCTGATTTTCTCTAAACCCTCAGGAAATGTCCACTGTTTGCCATTTTTTTTTTTTAGGTGTCACTTTCTTGTGTGTAGGCGTGACTTAACTGCTAGAAGGCATTAAATGGAATTTGTGTATGCGGCACTCTACAATTAGCAGGCAACATTTACCTATTGATATGCATTGGTTTAAAGTTTCTAGGTGTCACTTTCCAGTGACTTACATGGTGTTTAAATGATGATAGACATTGTTTCAGAGTTTTAGGCATCACAGAACTTGTTGTAGGCATCACTTAAATGTCCATATGCGGCATTTGGCAGATCAAAGTTGTTTTTCTCAATTTTTTTGGATTTTAAAAGTTTAAAAGTTATGATCAGGTCTGCCAAGTAATATTCTTGCTTGAAAAGTAAATACAAACACAACACACACACATCAAGTTTGTACCATGTCCCTAAAACAACACTACGTGTATGTTCTCGGTCATTTTCATAAGTATAACACAAGAATAGCTTCCAAGCAATCTACCTAGAGTTAGATTTGGCTTTTGACATTTTCGCACTAAAAGGTAGTTTGCTATTTATTTGGTATTTTAATAAACACCTCCGTTCTAAACTATGTCAAGTTCTTTTACCATCTTGCAGGCTTCCCACACGCACAAAAGTAATATTTTGCGCAATCCCGATGGACTACTCTAGGAAGTGAAGATAACTTGCACACAATTTAGTCACTTTCCCATTAAGGAAGAGTGCATTTATTTATAGTGGGTCGGATAGTATCACATCTTAAATTATTGTCTCCCACTTTGGGTCATTCCCTCTCACCATCCTCATAAGAAAATTCTAGGGAGGCAAGCCCTCTAAAGCTCTAATTTAACTAGAATATATAGGAAAGAAACAAATGAACTTAGTTCAACAAGTTTGGGAATTTGATTCACTTAAAAGTGAAGACCATATCCCTATTTTTGTTCTTTGTTCCAAACACTTCAAAAACACTCATTCTTTTTCAACCCCTTGACAAGGAGGTTCTTAAAAATTGAAATGTGTGGTTAATTTGCCTCTCTTTCTTTCTACCACCTTAAACTCAACATGTTTGGCTTTTTGATCAGCTTCAAAAATTTGAGAGAATATGCCTATTGATTTTTTCAAGATGGACAATAATAGGGTTTTTCCTATTTAAACTAGGTATAATTGAATTGCCACAAGTTAAGGGAAAGCAAGCTTGTTTTGAAAAATACCTCTTTTGTAGCTACAAAAGGCTAGGCACTTTTTTGAGGTTTTTTATGCTTGTTTTGCTTACTCACCTAGTGGTGATAGTTCCCACTCTAGCTCCACCAAAAATTTAGTCAACACAAAGGAACAAAGTGAAGAAAAACTTGAAATCAAATTGAAAAATGCACCTAAGTTCTTTTGATCAAATTTATCAAAATCAAGCTTAAGAACCTAAAGTGTAAAATCAAATTAAAGTAGGAAACTTCTTTTTGTATGCACTTCTACCTTTATGTAATGATCATACAAATTCTCTTCTACCTCTAAACTTTCTAAAATATTTACGTTATGAAGTTGTTTGGAGTACTTTGTTAGAATCCTTACCTCTCTATTTGGCCTTGTAACCCTCAATTCTGGCTTCTGCACTTTCAAGTGTTGTTTCATTTGCAAGAAACAAAAAAATAGAGATTCAAAACAGAGAACAAATCAATTTAAACTCAATATCAAACAAAAAATTATAGGCGTCATATAACAGCTATTAGGCGTTATTTAACTGTTAACAGGCGGAACTTAAAACTTTGAATGTAGAAATTGATTCTTAACACGCAGAATTAAAAATGACAGAGCGTTAAAACAAAATTCACAAGCACTGCAAAAATTTTAAATTGTGGTGAAAATTTGATCACAGGCGTCAACAGACAGGTAGCAGATGGTGTTTCTCAGGTCACAGGCGACGCTTTACGGTCCACGGTGTCACACTTTATCTTGCAGGCGGTGAAAGAAATTAAGACAAAAAAATAAGGATTTCTATAGGCATCACTTCTCTACTAGTAGGCATCATTAGATTTCTCGTAGGTTTTATTTCTCCTGCAAATTGCAAAATAACCACAAAAGTGAGGAAAAACACACAAAATTTCAAATAAACGAGGAATTGAGGCTCAAAGCCCCACGGTGGGCACCATTTGTGTGTGAATAAAATACACCTTCATGAAATTGATTTATTTAACTACAATTCTATGGAATAATAATGGAAATTCAAACTAAGAATTACAATTAAATCAATAAAGATCTCATGGATCTCTATCTAAGCTTTGTTAATAGAGCTCTCAGCCTTAATCTCTATCAATGACAATCCTAGAATTAGAAATTGATGATAGTAAATACCTAATCTAGCTCAATTCTCTCAAAATTGCTATGATATGTAATCCAAATGCTCATAAAATGATCTTAATTCTCTCAATTTGCTATGAAATATCTCAATATTGCTCAAGATGCTATGAAATTGACAAGAGCTTTGATGCTTTGCATTTAAATTTTCTAGGATCCTTATGCTCTCAAAATGGCTTCTATTTATAGGATTTTCCCAAATTTAGAGGGTGGAGTTACTTGATCATAGTTAAGCCATGGTTGAGTGAGAGGCTTTCAAATGGTTTCAAATGGGGGGACAATTTAAATGATTATCTCAAAGGTTTGGACAAAGGGACAAGTTTGAGTGAGTGGGATTCAAATTTAGGAGTGATCCATGTGATTTGTGTTCTCAATTCCCATTGGTTGCTTGAATTTATGTTGAAATTTATTAGGATTATTTAATTCAATCAATTAATTAAATTAGCCATGTAGGGATGAATAGGTTCAATTTGATTTTTGATTAAAAATATATAATTAATTGATTAAAATCAATTACATAATTTTGATTGATCCTTTTAGGCTTTTATTTGATCATTTGATTTCATGGTTAATTAATCCTTTGATTTAATTTGATTTTGTCCAATTTGATTGATAAATGTCCATTTGATTTGATTTTGATCCATTTTGATGCAATTTGATGAGATTAGAAGCAATTTGATGAAAAATGTAGATTTGCTTGATTATAGAACACCTGGTCAATTTTAGGTGTCTACAATAAGAGATATATTTGTTGCACCCTTTTCCATTGATGTAAAAGGGGGAGAGATTCTAAGAACAGATTTAGTAGAAAATCCCTACTGTTTTAGGGAGAGTTGTGAAGAGGATATTGAGAATATTGTATTGAGATCGGTACTTTTGGATTGGTGGATTTTCTCATGTGTTGTCATCAATGAAAGAGAGGTATATTGTTGTAATTGGCTTCTATTGGAGTTTTTGGCATTCATTTTTTGTCATTTATGTCAACATATGTTCAGTTGAAGTCTCAGTCAGATTGGTTGTCTAAAGCACAGAGAAGACTAGCAGTCATGTACGAACATTGTAAAGACTCTCAAAGATTGAAAGAATAGATATGTATTAAGGGGAAATTTGGGATCTTATATCTAAGTTTGCTTGAGTTTATGTTTCTATTTGTTTAAGTTTCAATGGTTTTGGTGAAGATTGTTTGCAAAACAGTGAATGAGAATTATGACAGTGTTAGTTTCTGAGTTTTGTGGATAACTTGGGTGTGAGCACATTTCATGTTATGAAAGCTTGAGGAATATTAGGATACATGTTGAGTAATTTTTTTTATGATTCTTTGGTCACAAGACTCTTGGTGACATTAGTTGTGGCGTGTGTTCTAAAGAAGACCAATTTGAGGACGACTTCAGAGATGTAGTGTGTATTATAGATGGCGAGCATGGATTGCGGATCTTGGATTATATTTGATGATTTGTAATTGATGTTTACTTGTTCAAGGTATTGTGTGTATATTAGCAAGGGGTTATGTAATTATTTGTGCATTGGGGAAGTCTTAATTGGCTAACCTAATTGCTTATTGTAAACTTGTATAAAGGAAAGTTGTTTTCTAGATAAAGAAATGGGCAGTGAAGTGTGGAAGCTGCGATCTTGTATTTGAGAAGTCTATTGGATGTAGAGAAGAGATAGTGATTGATGAAATTCATTGGAACTATTTAAGTAAACATGTTTCTATCAGTCAGTTCAGTCGATATTATATCTTTGTATATATGTATCTCAGACAACGAGTTATGAAGGTGGATTTAACCTTCTTTAGGCAGTGAGCATGTTGTTTTTCTTAACTCCTAATAGGGTCTATCCTTTAACAGGGACTATGTACTATATGTAATAATCAGCTGCTAAAAGGGCTAAATCTCCTAACAGGGATACTATACCTTCAATTCATTATTTGTCGGTTCTAATTCCCACCAGGGTTTTTCCCTTAACAAGGTTTCCTCGACAATAATTGGTTGTGTTATGGTGTTGTTTTTATTGTGTTCAATATTGCATTTATCATTTGGTAACTTATAAAGTAAAATTTTATGGCATACAACTAATCCCCCCTTCCTGAGTTGTATTGGTGATCTATTATTGCTAAAAATCCTTCTTTGTGGCTAGGTTCATACCTTTGTTCATTGCTTGATCATCAGAATTTAAGATACCCTCCAAGGTGACTAAACCTTTACGTAACTTATTGGTATTAATCTAATCTCCATATTGGCTCTGTAACATGGACTGATTTTAGCAGAGAAATCAGCTTCATGTTTTAGAAAATTGATAATCTGCATATCAGAATCAAAAACCTTCCAATTTGTACAATTGTCTCGGACAAGAGGTCTTACAAATCTAATATGTTGTTCCTTCATGTTTTCAATATTCTCTAGTATGTCATAATGAGCACCAACTGTTGCGAGTATTTCAACATTTTTGTTCTAATTTCGAGGAATACTCTAAATGTTGAAAGCTTGAAAGGCCTCAAGTAGATACCAAATTTTGTGTTTATATGATTTAAGTAGGTTTTTCTTTGCAACATTCTTATTTATAATCTGATTAAAAAACAATTCACTATCTCCAAAGACTTGTAAGGATTTTATACCTTTTTGTGCCAGTTGGAGACCCTCGATCAAGGCTTCATACTCAGCTACATTGTTAGTGCAACTAAATTGAAGTCTATATGAAAAGTAGTATTTCGCCAACTTTTGAGAAACCAGCATTACACCAGCTCCTAAACCATTCTTATTCCTTGATCCACCAAAGAACATGTTCTACAATCCATTAGTATTTTATTTTTCTTTCATACAATTGGGAATGGAAGCATCCTCCTCATGTATGTAATAAGTTCCAAGGCCTATTCCTTTTTCCTCTAGTATTGGATCAAATTGGAAAGCATTATCCCACTGATCTAAAATATAATTTGGAACCTCTATTAAGAGAATATAAGATTCATAGACTAATCTTTCCTCTTCTTCCTCATGGAGTTTTAAATCATATTTATGGTACTAGGTGTATAAGGCACTACATGATTGAGAGCCAATGGCTCTTCTTTAATGGAATGCTTTATTCCATAACTATTTTTGAACAACATGTAGGACCAATCAAATGCAATATATCCACATATCTTAGTTGTGAAGTCCCTTGAAAGACAAAGGGAAATGTGTGTGGGGAGTTTAATGATGGATATGTCTTGGATGACAATAAAATGATGGCATCCATGTAAGGCCAATTTGATATCTTTTAATACTCCCACTATTTGGAGAGAAGTACCATCCATCTAGACAACTCCTTTAGTAATAGGGTCATACTTAATACCTAGAAGGTCATCTACCTTCTTTGGCTTGACCAAGCTACTGGCCCCAAAGTCTATCATATAATTGTGAACTAATTTATCTACTATAATCAAAGAGAGATAAAATGGGGAAGGTTTTTCCTTCTTACTTATATTTACTTCCATTATATGTTTCATAAGACTTGATGTTCCATTTGGTGTAGTTGTTCCCTTTTGACTCTTAATGGTCTTCAACTCCTCATGTAGCAATTCCAATTGTGATGGAATTGAGAGGGCATCCCACATAGTAATAGATATGATGGTATTTTTCATTTGTTCTACAAATATTGAGAGGAATGATGGCTGATTTGGTAGGGCCTTTCTTAAAAATAATATCTAGATTTTGTATTATAACAACCTGAGACTCCTGAGGGTTCTTCTTGTTATGATTAGTATTCTAATTTTGTTGGGACAACAACATCATATTGCATACCTGCTAATATAATGGGTGTACATGCCTATAAAGTTGAATTTTGGTTATATGGAGAAGTTGAAGCCCTCTCTACAACTCTTATTTTTCTCCTAGTATTATGATCTATATCATCATTTCTCTCATGATTGATACCACAGTACTCTTATGGTTTCCAAATTGCATTTATAGAGTCCTCTAAGTGTTGGGATTAAAATACAAAATTGGACTGATTTATATCATAATGATGTCCTAATATTCTAGGTTCTTCTTGAATTGTTAGAGCTTGAGAAGATTTTGTCATTTGGAAAATACATTGATCACAGGAAGAGTGTAAGTAGCACACTTCCCTTTCCCCTGAGAAATATTTTTGAGTGGGAATTAGATTCCTTACCATATTTTTATTTGAGTGGGAAACACTATTCATAAGCCTATTTTGGTTCCATGAACCTTGTCCTTGATTTGGTGGCCTATTGAATGGAGAATTTTGAGCACAAGAATCATAAGGCCTATTGCGTTGTGCTTTTTGTCTCTCTAGAGTCACCACTTTGTTCCAAACAACCTAAATTTTTTGAATAACATATTGTTTCATGTTCTATAATCCAAGATCTAAGTCCTGTATCTTTTGTACTATACTTTCCATCATAGATTCAAGTTTACTATTTGAATATATAGAATCTGATGGGGAAGCAATAAGAGTTTGACTTGTAGTTGTAGTAGGAATAGGAGCCACCATAAGTTGATGTTTATGTGCTTCTAGAAACAAAGGAATTTAAATCCTTGGATCTAAATTTTCTCCTTGGATTAGGCAATTATCCACTCTTATAGCCATATCATATGTAGCTGGTAAAGTATATTCACCCATTATCAGTAGTGTGGTATAAATAACACTTTAAAAATCTCTAAGATAATACAAGAAGAAATTACCAAGAGAAGGTTTTACTGAAGAAGGTATTATATCCCATGTCTTTTAAAATCTATAGTTGAAATTTGTCATGAACTCATGGGGTTCTCTTTTAATTATAGTTAGCTACTTCAAACGGGATAGGTTATCACTTTTATGCTCAAAATGCTTACATAGTATTTCTCCTAACTCATCCCACTCATGGATAGAATTATGTGTAAATCCTTTGTACTGCTACAAGGATTTTACTTTCTATGATGAAGATAAAAGTCTAACAACATCATCATCATTTCTAGTGCCATGAATATTATAGATATTTGAAACTTCTTGAATGTGTTCTATTGGGGAAATAGGAGTTTCACCAATGAAATCTGGTGAACTCTAAGTGTAGAAAATGGTATATTATTCCTTTGGGCTAATATGACAGGACTACCACTATTAAAGGTAGAAAAAATTGATTTATAGGGGCAGCCATATAAAACATTGGTCTATTCAATTGAGTCAATGGTATCCTGGGTTTTGTTTTTATTATAGGAGTTATATACTAAGATTAGAGTATAAAAGACTTACCTAGTCTACCTTGTTAAAGGAATTTACAATCTCTAATCTAACAGATGTATCTAGTTAGAGGATTTACAAAATATAAAGACCTGTTAGGGCCTACCCACAAGAAGGATTTGTACTTCTCTTATTACAATAAAATTTAATACAAAATGTCTGATAGAAATGCATCAATCAAATGTTGTCGAGACTCGTTGTGCTCTATAACTCTATTACCTTGTTCTATACTCAGTAGTTTAGTATCATAAGCTATGCTTCATTTTGCATACCTCTCCTTTGCTTCTCCTTGTAACATCTTCATCAAATTTTCAGCTTCAGCAACATCATCAACAAAAACATCAACAATTGGAACAACTTTCTCAATGTTCAAAACTAATCTCTTATACAATGTTTACGCGGTTAATTGTGACTTAGGTGGTTAACTCGATCTAGGGCATCATGAATCAACGGTGGAGATTAAGTGGTTAAACTTAGGTTACATCTCCAATTTTGTATGCCTTCTAAAACTTCATTAGTGGATCTTCCTCATGATCATGTCCAATCATGTGTTTGGAGTCCCAATGACTCACCTAACTTTTGCCTTGAAATTTGTGCAATAATTCTTGCCTAGTGTCTAGATACAATGTATCTAAATTCAAATAATATGGTGGCTCTAGAATTCTCGGTAACATACTTGTGCTTACTTGATAACTTTGTGCTCACTTCTCAGTGTTTCTAAGTGCTCAATAACTCTCTTTGCATAACCCGGTATATTTAGATTTCTCGGTGCTTGGTGGCTATCTCGGTTGCCTTTACCGACTGTGTCTCCTCCGTTATATGACTTCCTTCCTTTGGTTGCATTCAATAATATATGACTTTACAAAAAACTAATGACAAAAAAATCTTTTTAGGAGTAACAATCTTCCCCTTTGACATTAGTTTGACATTTTGTGAAAAACTTCAAAGTCATCAAAATTTTCAAAACCTCAAAAAAAATACTTATGACTATCCTTATTATCCCCCTTTTTTGACAAACATGCCAAAATAATACTTACTTATTCTTATCTTCTAGAGATATCTGATCAAAAATATGTTTAAACTTAGTCTTGGCATTAGCTAGGGCTTGTTCCCATGTATTCTTTAGTTTTTTTATAACAACAATCTTTGTAGCAATATAAACTGCCAAACCTGTAATAGTAGCCAAAGAACTACAATTGGGAGAAGAAACTAAATCTTTGTCTTTCTTCAAATGATTTTGCATTGACTCCAAGTGGGGAATAATTGTTTCTTGTAGCTCAAGGAGTTCCATCCTTGGTGTATATTCTTCATTTCTTAGCTCTTGTTTCCTTACCATTAATTGTTTAACCTTTGACTGATAGGCCTGTAGAGATCTAGGCTCAGTTGATATATTTTTTAGTTTCTCAGTCAGCTCTTCTTCAAGAGATTTCTCTTTTTCTTTGATATCCTTAATGAATAGTGAAATGGAACAAAATTTCTGAAATAATAAAAGTATACCAGACAACTTGTTCTCCATGTCAGTGCATGCTTCAAAAAGAGATACCTTGTCAAGATGTTCTTTAAAATCTCTTCTAATAGTTTTTGTTCAATGCTCTTCTGATGAATTTTCATCATGTTGTTGATTGTGTCTGTGTTCAGTTCTCACAATTTTTGAATTAAATCTGCTACTTGATTAAGAATTCTTTCCTCCTCATTTATAGTAGCATCTGGCACAATCTCCTATAATACTTCTTTGATATCTTCCAATATAGTATTTTCTTTCTTCTTCTGAGATGATTTATTTTGGATGGTCTTTAGTCTTACAAATTCTGCATAATATTTAATTTCATCGGGGTCCATAATAGATAGATCAAATTGAGGTAATATGATTGGTTGACTCATATCTACAAGTTTTTTCTTCTTTTATTTCTTCTTCTTGATCAACATACTTTCACTAGTAGATAATTTTGTGGAAGCGGATGCCTTTAATGCATTAGATGTGGTCTCAGTAGCATCAAATACACTTTCATCTTTCATTTCTACTTGCTTTTATTTTCCTTTATTTTTTGGTGACTCCTCTTTATTTTCTTCGTGTTTCTCTTTGGTCTTCTCTTCTGAATTTTGTTATGTCCTTTCTTTTATCTTTTCTTCTTCCTTCTATTTTTCATGTCTATCATTTGTTTTGTCTTGTTTTTATCCTTGGGAAGTTCACTAAATTTCTCTTGTTGTAATGTGGAGTTCTTGGTAGAAGTTTCCTCGGTGTTATATTCTATGTGGGTCTTGGCGGCCTCAGGCTTCTCAGTTTCTCCTTGTTCTTTTCCCTTAGGCAATTTGGTTCCTTTCTCTTTAGTATCAGTTGCAACACTAGATATTCCAATATCAACATCTAAATATTTGTTGACTTGTTCTAGAACTTTCTCTAATATTTTTGCATCATAAAAATCAACTGTATCCATTTGTTCAGTAATTGTTTCCTTTTCAATCATTACATCTTCATCTTTAGCAATTTTAGGGTCAGGGTCCTCCTCTATAATATATTCAATCAATATTTCTTCTTTATCCAATGTAATATCAATAGGATTGTCCTTACCTTGCTCTTTGGTATCTTGATATTTTCCTATCTTATCTTCCATGTATATAGAGAGAATTTTTCTCCATTGGTCATCGGTCTCATCTTGTACTTTCTCTAACTCTCCAAGCATGACCCTTAAGGATCTCCCTTCAATAAGAAAATGGTAAGAGTAGGTCTTCATTTTCTCATCTATCTCAGTTACAATCATTGTGGGTTGAGCTATAATTAGGGATCTTTCCCTCATTTTCTTCTCAATGTTCAATGCATACTTCCATCTATCATCAATTTTGCTATATAATTCAGTAGGTAGATGGTTAAAAACTTCAATTGGTGCAAGTTTAAACTTATACAAAGTAAAAAAAAAACTGCCTCTTCTATCTTGGTTTTACCTTCTTCATTCTGGTTATCATACTTCATGTATCTTATTCCTGAAATGCCTCCATTATTCTTAAGTAACTCAAGTGACTCATCTAGAGTCATTTGCAATTGACTTGAGCTTAGATTTTTATGTTTTCTTAGGTCTTCAGTATCTGTCTCACTATCTTCTTTCAAGTTCAATTTTATCCCTGTTTGAATTGTAGCTTTCTTACTTCTCACATATTTTTTACATTTGGCTCATCTTCTTCTGATTTATTTTTTTACTCTCGGTGTAGTTGTGGACCATGTGTTTGGTCTGGTTTTCTTAGTACTCGTTGAGGCCTTCATTGCTAGTGGCTCTTTCCCTTTTGTGTCAGAGGATCCATCCTCATCTATTTCTTCATCAACTTCGAGATCCTTTGACAATTTCTCAATCATTTTATCTGTCCTCCTTTGGGATTTAGGTATTAAGATTTATTTTTTTCTCTTCTTTTTCACCTCTTCATAAGTGCCATATCTTTTGGTTCTTTTTTCGAAATGATTTTCTAACATACGCTCATTTTTTTGTGGTGCAATGTCTGTGTCCATCTCGTATCACATAGGTTGTATCTAGATACTTCTTGGCTCAACTGCCTTGATAATGCATGTGTCGGTGTCCACTTCAAAACAAATAGTGTCATGATATTTTTCAAACAATTGGGGTGATATCATGTACTTCTTATGCATCTTATCTTGAAACTTAAGGAATTAAAAATTTATTATCATATCAAGATCTTCACCTAGAATCATGATGTAATCATTTATTTGATATATGATAGGCACCTCGGTGCTCAATGTAACATTTCCAATAGATGGGAATAAATTCATAAAATATAAATATACGCATACCAGTAATGATCCAAACTTCAAAGTGTTTGTTTTTTCTTTCCTTAAGGTATTCATGTTATCTTCCAATTGCTTCAAAAAAATCTCAAAAATGTCAATCTGCATGTTCTTCTTCACAATCTTGTATACCAAATATGCAGCTCCACATGGTACACTATGAACTCTTGAATATTGAAACACTCATTAGGATATGCCATTACATGAAAATTTTAGTTCAGGATCTTCAATAGTAGAATTCTTCAGACCTCTCCCATCCCACTCTTCCTTGGTCAATTCACTCAATTTGTTCTTTTCAATTTTCCTTATAGCCTTTAGATTATCTCTATTATGGTAACCAGTTACAATGTCTAAAACATCTTTAGTTATCTTCACTGGTTGTTCAAGCCACATGAATTGGTCATGGACTCGGCTGAGAACCATTCTTACCCATTCTGTTTTGAATACTTTTGGAATATGAAGGGTATAAGTAAAACCCTTTGTCTCCAGATGAACATAGTCATCCTTCAATTTTCCATTCACACATAATTTCTGAAATGATTCATCAATCTCATCTATGCATATCTCCTCAACTTTGCAATGGATGAACGCTCGCAAATCTTCAATTAATATTTGTGTTATATTTGTATTAATATTCTAATCTCCTACAATGTTAGATACCTCTAGTATCTTACCCTGTTAGGAGTAATATACTTGGTTAAGAGTATAGAAGGCTTATTCAATCTATTAAAATGAATTTAGAATAACCGAGAGGGGAGGGGTGAATCAGTTATCGTCAGGTCTAGATGTAGTAAAATAAAACTTTCTGTACTTCAGATCTACTTGGCAACAGTAGCATAAGTCAACAACTTTAATCATGCAGTTTACTGTCAATTGAAATTAACTTGTAGAAACATAACAGTAAAGCAAACCATAAGCATTCACACAAGTTGACACAAGTATTTAACGTGGAAACCC
>MU223860.1:1692968-1710975 GCA_018584345.1 Thuja plicata | reverse complement strand
GACATCTAGCAGCTATATGACCAACTTTGTTGCATGAAAAACAAATAATAGGAAGTTTACCTCTGTATTTTCCTTTTCCTCTGGATAGTCTTTTTGCCATGAGTGCTTCAAGTTCTTCAAGATCGTCATCAGTAGTTTCACTATCACTATCCAAATGTTTCTTTCCTTTCTTGGATTTTTTGAGAACCAGCTATGATCTAAAAGAAGAATCAATCCCTTGTCGATTATAGTTATCATAATTTGACATTTCAAATGCAGTGAGTCTACCTAGCATATTTTCCAGATTCAAATTTTTGTTAGGAGTACATCTCAATTCTTGAATTGCAGAAACTCTAATAGCATATACAAGAAGTAAAGTTCTCAGTACCTTTCTCATTATGTTGTTCTCATCAATTTTTCCATTTTCCCCTCTAATGGCATTTACAACGTCTTTTATTCTACCATAGTACTAAATGACATTTTCACCTTCTTGCATTTTCATCTCATCAAACTTACCTCTTAGACTTTATGATTTATCTCTCAGCACATTTGTGTCTCCACTATAGACAATTGCAAGTTTATCCCACATATCTTTTGCATTTGTGCATCTCTTTATATCATCAAACTTTGAATAGCTCAATGAGGAGGCGATCTCCAACATTGCTTGATTGTGCTCTTGCTTTTCTCTTAGTTGTACAACTGAGAGAGGAGTAGTAGGTGGTACATAGGAATGTTCAATAATTCATTTAGCATAATCTCCAATACTAGCCAAATGTAGTTTCATCAAGGTCTGCCATGCAGCAAAGTTATCTTTGTTCAGCTTGGGAACCTCCTTATACATCTTGATCTTTTGCTCCTAGTACCTTCAAACTATTTTCAGGAGACCAAAGCTCTGATACCAATTGTTAGAATTAATTTAGAATAAATAAGAGGGGAGGGGTGAATTAGTTATCCTTACGTCTAGATGTAGTAAAATAAAACTTTATGTACTTCAGTTCTACTCGGCAATAGTAGCATAAGTCAACAACTTTAATCATGCAATTTACTGTCAATTAAAATTAACTTGTAGAAACATAGTAGTAAAGAAAACCATAAGCATTCACACAAGTTGACACAAGTATTTAACGTGGAATGACTGTTAGGTCAACCTTGTTAAAGGATTTAACTGATACAATGGTAAGAAAGTAATCACTAGTTGTGATCTGGTACATACAACTTACTTTGCAATTCAGATCCAATTACAGCTCTGATGTTAACTTACTGGATAGCCTGCATTGTCATTTCAACCTTCTGATCTGCTTGGAAATCTGTCAAGCAATCACACATGCAACTTTTTGCTTTTGCCTTTTGCCTTCTCTTCTAGATCATGCCAAACAGTAAATCAACTATGCAAACCTCTTGCATACACATACATTCATCCACACTTCATGAATAACCCCTTGAGGTTATCATATACCTCTCTATTTAGGTCAGATAAATATTTTTCCACTTAAACAATATCATAGATCTTAGGTTAGGTCAGATCCAATAGATCATTCCATCTTTGCATTACATTTACTTCTCCAAAGTAGTCTCTAATTAAATCTTTAAACCATGCATTAATTACGGTTACCCATACATTAAATGACGTGGATCAATCTTTAATTAACATTACATATCCCAATAAAATCAACTAAGTCATCCAGAGATCTCAAATCTCATCATTAATCAAACTTCTGTAAGTCAGCCTTCATTACTGTTTTCACTCGGCAATTTCAATGGTGCTCGGCATTGAACAACTTTTTCTCATCACGAACAACTTTACTCAGCATAAGCAACTTTGCTCGGCACAAGCCAAACTTGCTCGGCATAGAATAGCCAAAAAAACTATCTTTAAAAGATAAACAACTAATTACTTTGCCAGAGTACCAACTGATCAAATACCCTTTGAATTCCCTTAAATCAACCATTCACTTGGTCTTCTTGTTAAATCTTCTCCATCAATAATAGATATGGTACTCAAACAGATAGCAATAGTCTCACTAGTAAAGGTTTGATAGCAATGACAAAACAAACAATTGCTTGCATTGTCACTTTCCAACACAGTCTACCTTGTTAAAGGATTTTAGAATCTCTAATCTAATATATGTACCTGGTTAGAGGATTTACAAAATATAAAGACCTATTAGGGCCTACCCGCAAGTGGGATTTGCACTTCTCTGATTACAATAAAATTCAATACAAAATGTCTAATAGAAATGCATCAATCAAATGTTTTCCAGACTCATTGTGCTCTATAACTTTGTTACCTTGTTCTGCACTTGGTAGATTAGTATCATAAGATCTTCTTCATTTTGCATACCTCTCCTTTTCTTCTCTTTGTAACATCTTCATCAACTTTTCAGCTTTAGCAACATCAGCAATAACAACATCAACAATTGCAACAACTTTCTCAAAGTTCAAAACTGATCTCTTATAGAATTTTCATGTGGTTAATTGTGACTTAGGTGGTTAACCAAATCTAGGGCATCATGAATCAACAGTGAAGATTAAGTGGTTAAACTTAGGTTACATCTCCAATATTGTATGCCTTCTAAAACTTCATTGGTGGATCTGCCTCGTGATCATGTCCAATCATGTGTTTGGAGTCCCAATGACTCACCTAACTTTTTCTTTAAAATTTGTGCAACACTTCCTTCTCGATGTCCAGATACAATGTATCTAAATTCAAATAATATGTCAGCTCTAGAATGCTCGATAACATACTTGTTCTTACTCGATAACTCTATGCTCACTTCTCGGTGTCTATGAGTGCTTGTTAACTGTCTTTGCATAACTCGATATATGTATCTTTCTCAGTGCTTGATAACTTCTCAATGCTTGGTGGCTATCTTTGTTTCCTTTACTGATTGTATCTCCTCCATTATATGTCTTCCTTCCTTCAGTTACATTCACTAATATATGACTTTGCAAAAAATTAATGACAATAAAATCACTTTAGGAGTAACATAAGGCATATATATTTACAGAATAAAACTTTGTGAAAGAACCAAAAAAAGAGATCCTAGGAGAATGTACAAACTTTTCCTTTATAGGGTTCAGGAATAACCCAGATTTCTCATCAAGTTAAAACCCTAGCCAGGGTCGAGTTATAGAAGAAGAAAAAAATAGAAGAAATCTGATCACAACAAGTAAATTGAACACCCATAAGTGAAATAAATAAGGAACATAAATATCCCTACAACAAAAAGTTACCTCCAGCAATAAAAATGACCTCAATAATTCTTCATGTTGTACTCTGTTCCATGTAGATATTTTTGAGATTCATGTGGAAGTGTAAAATGGTCATGAAGCAATTGGAAAGATCAGATTGAGCACCTAGGGATAGTAATGGTGTCATTCAAAAGAGTATACGGCTATGGAAAAGTCATTGGGTGTAGCTACGATCATTAATTCTCTATTCTCTATCATTCTTTATCATTGAAAGCCTCTTTGATATCATCCTATGATTTTTTAGTGCTCAATTGACCCTCTGCTTATTAGCAAGATCTTCCCTGAGGATCTCACACTCTCTTTGGCATTTTTGATGATCACTTTGGCTTTTGAGGAAAGTTCTCCCAATAGAAAAACATGTCTTCTAAGTGGTTCGATCTATGGTAAAAATCAAACGTACATGAGGGAAGCCCACAAAAATTCATGCTGACAAAATCTAGTTCCATTTACATTTGAAACTATTATCAGTGAAAAAAACTCTCAATCTTTCTAATGCAAAACCTCTTGAATTGTTGGTGTGAACTTCCTATCTATGAGACCCTTGCCAATAACTTTCTTGAGCTACCTCCCAAAAACCCATTGGAAAAACTTCCTCTGATGGAATTCATCAGAGAGACCATAACTATCAAAATGCATGAAAACACCTTTGTCGATGCCTCGATCAAACCCTGTCAGCAAGACTCTTGCTAAGAAAGCTATGTCTTTTTCTATCTACCTACCCACCATCACAGAGACCTCCACTGATAAACCTCATCGACACAACATCTATTTTTGGTCTTCATTGAGAAATTCCTTTCGATGCCCCAAGTTATGCTCATAAAATCATCGGCAAGACCTTCGTCGATGAACTCCATGAGTGATAATTTCAGAAAGATCCAAAGATGTCTTACTAAAATCATCATATGTCATTGTAGTGCGGGTGTCTCTCAGGAAGAGTTACCCCAATTCCTCTCATCAGGATAACATACTGTTGGAAATGAGTTGAGTAGCTGAGAGGGGAGGGGTGAATTTGGTGAATCAGTTACCACAAAAACAAATCTTGTCCCTTAGATGTCTTAATCAAACTTATTATTGTTGCTTGGTTAACAGATATATTTCACTGTCACTCGGTTAACATAGTAAATCTTAAGATATTAACTATGATTATTCCTTAGTAATTAATTATAGAAATAGAATCAATAAAGAAAATAAAATGTACACAGATAGAACCAATATTTAACATGGAAACCCAATATGGTAAAAACCACCATTTGCAACTAGTTACTATTTTTCACTCTTCTGAAGTGAGCCATGTTAGGATCCAATCCTATTAAAAGTTACAATACACACTATTAGGTGTGACCCTATTAGAGAATTTAATCACCCTGTAAGGAGTGGCCTTGTTAGAGGTCTTCAAACACTTCAATGCAGAAATGCCACCTTGTGAGAGGATTTACAAAAGTCTGTTAAGTCTACTCTGTTAAGAGATTTAGATCACTACTACAATCGTTAGAGAGTAACAATGGATTGACCTGTTTGAACAAGAAACTATCTTTGTTGATATCTGTAGGTAGTCTGGTTTACTTCCTTTCAATCATCATCCTTAGACAAATTAGGTCCAGTAGGCATAGGTGTTCCAACAGGTCTGGAGTCTTCCATTCCAAATTTCTTTAGTGTCTCTTTGATGTATTTAGACTGAGTAATGTAGATACCATCCTTCATCTAATAAACTTGTAAGCCAACAAAGAATTTGATTTCACAAAACATAGACATCTCAAATTCCTTACTCATAGCTTTGGAGAATGCTTTGCATAAGTCATCATATCCAGTAAACAATATACCATAAACAAATATTTCTACTAATAGTATCTTTTTTTGAGGTCCTTCTTTGATATACAAGCTACTATTGTCATTAGTTCTCTGAAATCCAATACTTACTAGGTAACCATGCAATCTTTCATACTAGGCTCTAGGAGCTTGCTTTAGTCCATACAAGGCTTTGTGCAGTTTGTAAACCATATTACTTTTGTTAGGATCTACAAAACCTTCAGGTTGCTCAATATAGACTTCCTCTTCAAGAATTCCATTCAAGAATGCATATTTTACATCCATTTGGTATACCTTGAATCCTTTGTGTGCAACATATGCTAGAAGAGTTCTAACTCCTTCAAGACTTGAAATAGGAAAAAAAGTTTCTCCATAATCAATACCCTCTTCTTGATCATATCCTTTACATACTAATCTTTCTTTGTTTTTGGAAACTTCACCTTTTTCATTTATCTTGTTTCTAAAAACCCACTTAGTGCCAATCACATTCTTGTCTTTTGGTCTAGGTACAAGTGTCCAAGTTTTGTTCCTCTCTATATGTTTAATTTCTTCATTCATGGCTTCAATCCAGTTTTCATCATTCAATGCATCTTTAATAGATCTAAGTTCAATTTCACTAAGTAAACATGTACCTTTAATTTTGTTTCTTGTCATTACAACTTTTGTCTGATCTCCAATTATTTGTTCAGGTGCATGATGCCTTCTGACATATTTTGTAAGTTTAGGATCCTTCCTTCTTGATTATGGACTTGATCCACTCGGTTCACCATGCTCAAAAAAAATTTCTGCTCTTTTGTCTGATACTTGGGTTCCATTGTCTAAGACTCGTGAGCCTTTGTCTGAGACTTGGGTATTTTTGTCTGTGACTTGGTTCCCTCTGTCTGTGACTCGGTTTCCTCTACTAGCAGTTCAGGTTGTACAGGCTGCAACTCAGGTTGGACTGTTTGAGTTTTTGTAGATGAATTCAATGGTTGACAGGGATTTTTTCTAATCACCATTTCTTGTGTCTTAGGTATAGTATCAGATTCATAATACACAAAGATTATGTAATCCTCAAGCTCTTTACTGCTATGTTCTTCACATCTTTCTCCAAACTCATCAATCCTCACATGTACACTTTCTATGACTTTATGAGTAGCAAGATTCAAAAATTTATATGCTTTGATTTTATAGGAGTAGCCTAGGAATATACCTTCATCACCTTTTACATCAAATTTTCCATTTCTTGCTTCCTTCAAGATGTAACATTTACTTTCAAATATTTTGAAATAACGAGCATTAGGTTTGTAGCCATACCATAATTCAAAAGGTCTTTGCTCAGTAGCTTTCTTCAATTGAACTTTGTTCAAGGTGTGAACTGCAGTGTTGATAGCTTCCTTCTAGTATTTGGTAGCAACATTATTTTCAGACATCAAGGTTCTTGCACAATCCATAATAGATCTATTTTTTCTTTATGCTATCCTATTCTCTTGTGGAGTATCTGGGGCAGATACTTTTCTCTTGATTCTCTTTCATTGCAGAATTCATTGAATTCATTAGAGATGAATTATCCTCCTCTGTCATATCTTAGGCATTTAATTTTGTTTGCTATTTATTTTTCAACTCTTGCAAGGTACCACTTGAACTTCCTAAAAGCTTCTAATTTTTCTTTGAGAAACGTAACAGTCATCATTCTGGTATGATCATCAACAAATAAAATGAAATACTTCTCACCTGTGTAACTTGTTGTTCTAATTGGTCCACATAAATCATTATGTACCAACTCCAAGACTTCTTTTGTATTGTAATTCTTTCTCTTGAAACTAGTATTGCCCATCTTCCCAATTTGACATTGTTTGCATATTGCTAATTCACGTTTCTTCAGAATAGGAATACCTCTTACTCTTTTGTTCTTTCTTATGTTTACTAGGTTATCAAAGTTCACATGACATAACCTTTTATGCCATAACCATATTTCTTCTACTTGTGCAATAAAACATGAACTTTCATTGAGATCAAGATAGAATAGATTGTCTTTTGTTTGCCTGTCAGTTCCAACTAGCTTTCCCTTACCATTCAGGAGTTTGGCCTTCCCATTCATGAATTATACCTTGAAACCAATGTTATTTAGTTGTGCCATACTTAGTAGATTACACCTTAGTCCTTCAACCCAATAATAATTATCACATTTGATTCCTTCATTTAAATAAATGCAACCTTTACCTTTCACATAGCAGGGTTCATCATTCCCAAAACTGACACTCCCACCATCATAGTGCTCAAGATGTTCAAATTTGGTTTTATCACCAGTCATGTGATGAGAACAACCACTATCAATTATCCAAGTGTCATTAATATGAGTGAAAAGTGCAGTCTTATCATTTTCTTCATTATCTGACTCATCCTTAATAGAAATGTAAACCATTTCATCTTCATCTTCATCACTCTTAGAATCTTTTGCAATATAACAATATTTCTTACCTTTGTCCTTGTAGCTTTTGTAATTTGTGAAATCTTCCTTGCCTTTGTACTTATTGAAATTTTTCTCATCTTTGTCTTGTTTGTTTGGACACTTAGTAGAAATGTGACCAACCTCATTACATGAAAAGCAAATCAATGGTATTCTTCCTTTGTATTTACCTTTTCCTTTGGCAGCTCTCTTTGCAAGTAATGCTTAAATGATTTCTAGGTCTTCATCATCACTATCACTGTCAATCTATTTTCCTTTTCTATCTTTCTTTCCAAGTTTAAATTTATCTTTGAATGTAGACTCAAGATTACTAGGATTAGGAGAATAATTGTCAAAGTTTTCCAACTCAAAAGTTGTAAGCCTTCCAACCAATGCATCTAGAGTTGTATCATTACTACACCTCATTTCTTGAATAGCTAAAACTCTAATTGCATATATAGGAATTAAAGTTCTCAATACCTTACTAACCATTATTGTGTCTTCAATCACTCCACCGGCAGCTCTGATGGCACTGACACTTTCCTTGATTCTTTCACTATATTTTGTAATGTTTTCTCCTTCTTTCATTTTTATATGATCAAATTTTCCTTTGAGACTCTCTACTTTGGCTCCCTTTACATTTTCATCTCCTCCATGAATATCATGTAGTTTGTTCCACTTATCAAAGGTAGTAGGGCAGTCCTTGACTTCATCAAATTTAGGATAGCTGAGTGCAGAGGCTATATCAATCATCATGATGTTATGATGCTTCATGTCTATCATCTGATCTACAGTCAAAGGTCTTGCTAGTTCCACATACCTATAGTCCAAGAAATGCAAACCAGTATCTCCAATAGTAGATAGTGTACGCCTCTCTTCCGTGATCTGTGGTTTCCCAAGCTTTCCAAAGGCAAGGGTTAGTAGCAAAGGTTTCACAAATGATATAAACCAAGTACACAATAACTACCAAACGAATAACTAGAAAATGTAATCAATAAAATGTACAAGCAAGAGAAAGGAAAACAAATAAATGCAAACCCCACGATGCTTGAAGCTTCTATTGTTTCTCTCTACTCCTTCTGAAATGTTGTTCTTGATGCTCAGTATTGGCGGGGCAACGTCTATGACTTGAGAAGCATCGAGAATTTGCTAATTGAAATGTGTGTGTGTGATCACAAGATGGCTTGAATGCTAGAACCAAACTAACAGAGTAATGGCATACAAGAGCTTGAAATCCTGGATCGTTCAAATGGTTATGAAGGATTTATTATATAGGAATTGGTGATGAAATGAACGGTTGAGATCAAGCCCAGAGATAGGGAGATGAATGGTTGAGATTAAAAGGAACTGGAGAAGCCATCAGTAAACTCCACCTCTTCAATTTGTAAAGAGGAGATAGAGTTTGGTTGACTGAAGAGCTAATTGTGAGTTACCTTTTTGAACTGAAGAGGTGGGTGAAGTTACCCATGTGGACTGGAGAGGTGGGTGAAGTTACCCGTGTGGACTGGAGAGAAGGGTGGAGTAACCCATGTGATCTGATTGGAGTTATCTCTTTGAAGATAAATGAATATTTAATTCATTTATTTAATTAAAGTTTTCAACATGTGAGATAATTGAATTCTTTTTTATTTAGGATTGCTTTATTTGATGAAATTAAATCAATTTAATTGAAATTAATTTAATTGGAAGAATTTAATTAGTAAGTTTAAATATTTGAATTTAAACTATAGGAAATTGAATTTAATTAATTAATTAATGGTGATTAATTAATTAAGGTTATTTAATTAAATAAAATTAATTATTTAATTAATTTTGGGAATTTGATTAGATTATTCTAGGAATGAATTTAGAGGAAAATAGATGATTAATTAATGATTAAAAAATCATTAATTAATAGATGAAAATTAGTGTTTTTAATGTAAAGTCACAAGCCTGTCCATTTTAGGGTGTCTACTGATAGATGTAGCCTTGTCAAATCTTTCCATGTAGCAAAGTTGTCTTTGTTAAGCTTGGGGATCTCCCTTCTATAAGACATCTCTCATCTTTAGCTTAGGCCTTGAAACCTTCCCTGTAAGCACTTGGTGCTCTGATACCAATTTTTGGAAATGAGTTGAGTAATTAAGAGGGGAGGGGTGAATCAGTTACCACAAAAACAAAACATGTCCCTTAGATGTCTTAATCAAACTTATCACTATTGCTCGGTTAACACATATATTTTACTGTCACTCGGTTAACATAGTAAATCTTAAGATATTAACTGTGATTATTCTTTAGTAATTAATTGTAGAAATAGAAACCATAAAGAAAATAAAATGTACACAGATAACACCAATATTTAACATGGAAACCCAATATGGGAAAAACCACAATTTGCAACTAGTTACTATTTTTCGCTCTTTTGAAGTGAGCCATGTTAGAAGTCAACCCTGTTAAAGGTTACAATACACACTGTTAGGTATGACCCTGTTAGAGGTTTTAATCACCCTGTAAGGAATGTCCTTGTTAGAGGTCTTCAAACACTTCAATGCAGAAATGTCACCTTGTGAAAGGATTTACAAAATATTGTTAAGTCTAATCTATTAAGAGATTTACATCACTGCTACAATTGTTTGAGAGTAATAATGGATTGACCTGTTTGACAAAGCAACTATCTTTGCTGATTCAGATCTCTATTCTAGTTTTATAACTAGATCCTTACTGATCGAATATTCTATTGCAGCTCTATATGTTATGTTCTCAATCAGAGTCCCATTTGATTTCACCTTCACTCTTCATGTCAAATATACATACTGCTTACACTTGAAATCATACACATTCAATCCAAACTTGACCTTATATATATATATATATGATAAGCCTTGTCAAGTTGGCCTTGAATAACCTTCCAAATAATAAACTCATGTCTATCGGCTACTTATAACCATTTAAACATAAAATGTAAACTCTTGTTAGTCAGCTGACATTAACTGCATAACTCAGTCAACACTGAAATCCTTCAATGCTCAACCAACACTGTAATTCTTGATCAATACTATAATTCCCAATCAATATTATAATGCCCGACCAATACTATAATGCCCGAGAGAGCTTGGCATACACTATCTGTGCTCGGATAGGATTAGACATTTGTGTGAACATCACTACATTTTTGTAAACATTAATGACAATACACAATTGCATAATTTCCATCAACACATACTCTATCAAAGCGCACCATTTGTCTACCTCTGATCATCGATGAAGCATCTATCAGCAAGACACTTTCTAATGAAACTCATCGCTTGGTCTCTGTTATCGACCTCGAAAATACATGAGTTGATGTTTTTCATAATCAAGACTTCTAACTTATTGTGCTGAAATTTACTACTGAAGTACGATGAATAAACCTGATTTTAAATTCGAGGAAACTGTAGACATGCCACCCTAAAAAAATCCCTTTGGTCCCTATTAAAACATTACTTGTCTATTTTGGAAAAACATGAGGGATACTACACTGAAATATTTTTCCTATAGCATTTTGATTGATTTAACTCTTCAAGCTCTGTCCAGCTAGAACAAGGTGAAAGAAAACAATCTAAGGATCTGATGGTGAGCCAAAAAGGTCAACAATTATCTCCAAATATAATATCATCAAAAAACACTTCTACGATAAAAATGTCCTCGTGATCTATTTTTAAATACAAAAGTACATTTGTTGAAACCAAGATTCAACATATATTTGTCCAATCTAGAATATCAAGCTCTATGAGCTTGCTTCAACCCATATAATGCTTCCTTTAATTAAAAAACCATGTATGGTTGATCAGTCAACTCAAATCTGTCTAGTTTCTCTATGTAAACTTCTTATTCAAATTCACCATTCAAAAGTGCAAACTTGACATCCATTTGATATACTTTGAAGTTATTATGAGCACAATAAGAAAAAAATAATCTCAATGCTTCCAATCTTGTTTCATTTTTGACAAATTCTCCATATTCATTCAGCTTATTTCTGAAGACCCATTTGGTACCAATAAAATTATTTTCCTTAGGTCTGGGAACAAGAATCCATGTGTTGTTCTTCCCAATCTGCAACAACTCTTCTTTCATGGCTTTAACCCAATGATCATCTTTGCAATCTTAACTCACATCTTTGGGTTCAATATTGAGATTAATGAGATTAAGAAAATTTGATCTTCCACAATCCTTCTCCTAATCTGAACACTTTTTTTCCTATCACCAATAATTTGATCCACATAATGATTTAATCTTACATACCTAGGAGTCTTTGGTGTTATCTATGATTTTTGTGTTTCTTCTTCTACACTTGTACAAGCTTCATCATCTGCACTCACTAAACCACATTGAACTTGATTCTAAACTTGATGTTGTTGTTCCTAATTACCACTGGAATTTTGATCATCATAATCATCCACAAGATTTAGATAGACTCTCAAAGATTTTATCCACTTTCACATTTGCACTTTCCACTATCTTCTTCAACCTCTTATTGTAGCACTAGTATGCCTTGCTTTTGGTAGAATACCCAAGAATTATACCTTCATCACTCCTTACATCAAATTTACCTATGTCCTCATCTCTCTTGATATAACATTTACTACCAAAATTTCTAAATTACTTGTTTTTAGGTATGTTTCTACAACGTACCTCATAATGTGTCTTACCAGTATCTATTTTCATTTGCACCTAATTGAGATTGTATACTTTTGTGCTAATTGCTTCTCTCCAAAATTTCTATGGAACATTTCCTTCAAGAATCATAGTCCTAGGAGTGTCAAGAGTAGATCTATTATTTCTATCTACTAGTCCATTTTGTTGTGGAGTTCTTGGAGTAGATAAGTATCTCTTTATATGATGCTTCTCACAAAAATAATTGAACTCATCAAATGTTAATTCACTACCTCTATCTAATCTTAGACACTTCAGCATCAATCCTATTTCGGTCTCAACTGTGATCTTAAATATCTTAAACTTCTCAAGAGATTCAGACTTATATTTCAATAAAGTTACCTGTACCTAGAATAGTCATCAATGAGAAACATGAAATACCTATCACCTTGAAAACTCCTTATCCTAGCAGGACCACACACATCAATATGAACAAGATCTAATAATCCATTTGAATTTGAATTTTTGGCACATAAATTAACTTTTGTTTTCTTACCCAACTGAAATTCTCTAAAAATAGTGCTAGCATGATTCTTCATCCTAGGAATATCTCTAATAGAATAATTAGAACTTATTTCCACAATGTTCTCAAAGTTCACATGACACAAGCTTTTATACCATAACCAACTTTCATCTATTTGTGCAATCAAACAAATTTTTTGGCCACTATTGAAATGAAATATGTTACCTTTTATTTTTAACCCTATTGAAATATATCCTAGATTCATTCAAGATCTTGCATATGTTATTCTTGAAATGCGAATCATAACCTTTATCTACCAACTGTCTAGAACTCATGGTTAGCTCAACCTACCAACTACCAACTTCTCATACTGCTACTAGCCCAAATTTCTCAACAACTAATAGGGACATAAAATAATTTCAAGCACCAAAATGAAACAATATAGGGGTATCTATACCATGTAACACACCTGTAGTCTCAACAATGGTGCCCTTGTGCTTAAATTGACAGTTGCCAACCATTGCAAGTACTCTATGGGATCTGCATGCATTACCAACAGTAGGCTCTAATGTTGCTTGTCACTAAATAACCCCTGTAAAAACTCTCTAAGGACATAATTCTACCATATGACCATGATGGCCACATATGAAACATCCCCCTGAACTATAACCACACCCTGTAGAGGGTGCACTAGACTGATGGAAATTGTCTCTACTAACACTCTGTTGTACACTTTGAAATGGCTAACTAGACTAAGACCTCCTATCATGGTACCAATTATATCCCCTATGTGTTGGGGTACCTGTACTTTGGTCACTCTACTGACCTTGGTGGTGTCACTTCCTAAAATTTTACTGGCAACCTATCCTCGAAGGTATTGAATGTACGTGAATATAAGATCATACAGGTTATACCTATGAACCATGTGGAACTGATCCAAAAGGTTGTACACTATGAACCTATGCACCTATACTACTACCAACTCCCCTAGCAATGTTACCCTCAGACAATATTTCCTTCTTGGCAGCATGTGCAAGTGTCCTAGGGTGATGCATACAAATGTTCATTACAATACGGCCATTAAGGAATGGCACAAAATGTTGCACTAATATAAACTCATCATGGTTATAGATGGAATACAACTCAAAGAGCCTATGCTCGTACTAATCCACTTTCATAGGCCACTTTCAAAGATCATGAAACCCATCAGTACGTGCCTCTCAGTGCTGATTAGAAAGGAAATGTTCATAGAATCTATCCTCAAATATCTCCAAAGAAATGGTCGCCATATCTAACTAGATCTTATACTCCTCTATGCACCACGAAGTAGATGCAAATCTCCTAAGATTCATAATGGCACACTGAGCTCTAATTTATTTTTCATTTGGATCCATAGAAAATAAATGTCTCATATCTAAAATCCAAGTGTCTACCTCACTCCCACTACAAGAAGCATCAAACTAGGGTGGACGGGACCTCATAAGGCCTCTCATATGTCTAGCATGGATATAATCCTTATCCACCATTTCCCTATCTCTCTCATGCTTTAATTTAGATCTAGGCAGGGTATGAGAATGCTCACACTCTCTCCTCTCTTCCCGCTCTTCATGAATAGATAACTAAGACTCCTCATGATGAGTTTCCTCCTTTCAAGGTCTCAACCTAGTAATAAGATCTTGTAGTAACTAAAAAAACTAGGGATTCACATCATTACCACCATGACGCTCTCTACAGTCCTCATGGTGATCCTTGTAGGACTTTCCAAATGGATAAATAACTTGGTTCAACTTCTCTACTCACAGATTGGTCATCTTGATTGAGAATCTATATTTCATATGGTAAGGTTCGTTTAATATGTCAACCCAGAGTCATGAACATGAAAAGGTTTTGAACAATATATGCACTAAGTCTACATTAAGGCCATGCTACTACTAATAGAAAGAGAAGTAATATAGGAAGATAGATGCTTGAAATTAAACCTACTTGGTGTTGGTACTCCTAAATTTGGAACAAATTTGGAGTGACCATGTTAAAATTTTCAGACAAGCAAAGTCAATACCCTTGAAAAATTTTGTAAGAAGGCTCAGTGCCAGTGATTGAAAAAGGTGCCCGGATGATTTTCATGAGATACAAATTTGGGAGAGGCTTTAATGCCTTCCATTTGATATATTCAGTGGGTCCCAGCTCCTAATTTCCGATTCTGACATGTTTAGGGAGTAGTCATTTTGAGGGGGTCACCTAATTCTGCATGTTGCTTAAGTGTCAATTTGCTGTCCGGAGCCTACTTTGCCTCTGAGTATCTTACACCCTGTTGAGTTTCATGGTTTTCCACTTTGGGAATGTGTTCCATGCATATCAGAGAGCTTATTTTTTAAACCTTAGGTCATTCTGAATCCGTTTGATAAGTTTTCATACTTCCCAAAGTTGGTTGTTCATGAACTGTCTGCATTTTTGTCCTGCCTTGAAATCTGAATAGCCCAGTTTGACACATTATAACTTTTGACCAATTTACCCAATTGAGAAAATTCCTTTTGTACTGTGTTCCAGTGGTCACACACTCCACATTTTCCAGTCTGTAGATCTTTGTGAAATCAGATGACAAGTTTTCAAGAACCATTCTGATAGTGATTAAATATGATTTCCTGTATTTTCAAATTCAGAATTACTAAGTGACCCACTTTGAGGTCTTGAAAGTCTGTACCCGGGTGAACATTTTGGATAATTGAAGGTTGACCTGCATTATAGACCTAGGAATGAACTCCTTTGAAGATTCCCAAGCCTTGACCAATCTGGTTGATCACTTTTCTTTGCCGATTCCGAACCCGATTTCTGCATATTTACTGTGTTAAAATTCGGGAAGTGTTAAAGTGCTATCTTTGCAGATCGGTATCAGTTTAGAAGTTTCTTTTCAGAGGAAGACAACTGAGGGGTCATGTTCTCCATATCACATTCAATCAAGCTCCAGAGGTTGAGTTTCTGGAAGATATTTTTGATGACCCTATGAGTTCAGTTTCAAAGGCAGTTTGTTCAGTTTGCAGTGTGGAAAAGAGTTAAGTTTACGAAATGCCCTACTTTGCCAGTGAATAAATTTTGGCCGGTTGATTCTTTTGATGAATTTATTTTTGCATTTTCTTGCAAAGCTGACATACTACTTCCAGTTTGGATTTGAGCCCCCTATTAATCCATTTGTCAGCCTTTTAAAATCAATTACGGCGATTAAAAATCATTTTTGACAGTATGTTTGCAGGAATAGAATAAAAATGGCAGTTTTAAAGGTTAACATCTTTTGACTCGGGTACAGTAATGAGATGCCATTTTGGGGAATGATAGTTTATAGATCAGAGAATGTGCCTGTCAGAGGGCAAGGTCTGATCAAACTATTATGTCAGTTTTCGAAGGCAGCCCCTGAGTGTTCTGAAAATGCAAAGTTGCATCAGTTGCATATTGTGTCGGAGACTGAATCTGGAGGATCCCTTCCACTTGCATGCTCGTTATGGATGAATGATTCTTCTTGCCAAATTCCAGAGTCAAATTGTTGGTTTAAATCAGTTTTTAAGGCCGGTCTCACAGGCAGTTGCTATTTATGAAATCAATTTTTAAGAAGTACGGAAAGTTGATTTCTTTTGAGTTCCAAACAAATGTTTTGTGATCTAGTGCATCAAAGGTTATAATTAGGATAATCTGTGGATGAAGTGGTTTTTAGAAGTAGCAAGGCTTGAACTATGTAGCATGATTTATTACAAGTCAATGATCATCTTATGTGATTAATGAAACCACTCTGTGTGTTAGAGGCTCCCAATTATGATTTGAAACTAAAACATTGCCAAGTTTAAATTCAGTGTTTGGACCAATTTGAAAACAAATGTTAATGCAATGACATTTGCAGTGTGAAGTTAGCGCCATGTTTTGGGAGGCTACGCTGATTTGCACATTGTAATGTGTGAAAGATGCTTGTCAATGCTTTTTCACCCAGGAAGTTTACGCTGCCGAAGGAGGGTGTAATATAATATAAACATTGAAATTGCAGATAGAGGGACAGTTCACCCCATGTTTGGAGGGTATTTTACATGTAAAACTTGGCAAATGTTCAATGGCAGTAATCAACGCAGCAATACAGACAAAGGCATGAATTGAATTACAGGCTGCGCAGCATGTTTGGGGAGTTGAGCAATGCTTAAGACTAGTTTGCTAGCTAATTGGCATCTTTTGCAATTACAAAATTGGAGTCTACGCAGATTTGGATGGAAGGTGGAATGTTTTAAACATATTTTAAATAACAACAGGCTGCGCAAATTGGGGGAGAGTATATTGCAGTTTTAAAACATTAAAAGTTTAACCTTCATAGCATGGTGTTCTGCGCAAGTAGTTTCTGAGGGAATGTTTAGTTTTCTTTGAAGTATTAAAACCCAATTACACAGCAATTCATATTCCAGCAGGCTGTGATAGCTTTTGAAGGAGGGGTTTTAAATTTTTTTTTTGAATGATTTTCAGTGAAATCTGCAAAAGTAGCTCCATAAGAAGTGGCGCCCAGCCTTCTGGAGCATCCCCATGGTCTTTGTTTGCAAATATTTAACATCATTAAAGAGTATTTTTGGTGTGAAAACCCAGAAAACTGAAAACTGTGTGTTTCCATTATCCCACATGGTCTCTGCAGTGACATTTTCTGACCTTTATATACAAAAATGCATAGTATATGAAATAAGTAAGAAGCCCAAAGGCTTTGGGTGAGCTCTTGAGAGCTGGAGGAATAGAGGCATGAGCCATACACTGTCTTTTAACACAAAATCCGAAAATGCTCTTAAACTGTGAAACCATATATCCCACATTCATCCGGCAGAGGCAAATTGGAGTATTTATATACTAAAACACAAACTAATGAATTTGAAGTTGAAAGAGAAAGCTATCTGCCCGCGCGCCCTCATCTGACCACCTCGGTTTTCATGCCTGAAAATGCAGGTAAGGAAATTTTGACGAAAATGAACAGTGCTCATAGTCGCGACGTCGCCGGATGTGCTCAGTCGCCCAGTCTCCAAATGCCCCAGTCACCCAGTCGGAAGATAGTTCGCAGTTAACCGCCAGACTTTTGAGACCTGGTGACTGACCGCTAGCGGTCAGTCGCACAGTCGCCTGAAAATGAAAGTAAGCCGCCAAGACTTGGCGACTAACCGCTAGCGGTTAGTCGCAAAGTAGCCAGACGCTGGAGATAGCAGTCGCGACATGGAGAAAACTGCTGGTCACCAGGTCGCGAGATTGAATAAATCGTCGGATGCAAGTCGCCAGGTCGCCCAGAAATGAAGGAAGATTTAAAATTTGCTTGCGACTTTGATTTCTTAGTTGTCGCGTGGTCGCCAGATATGGTTGAGTTTAAAAATAAGTTAAAATATAGTTTGTGACAGCCAATGAGGGACTGC
>MU223860.1:1637006-1683448 GCA_018584345.1 Thuja plicata | reverse complement strand
GCCTGAGTATGTGGAGCTCAAAAATGAAGAAGGATATTATTCAATCCTTAGCAATTAGCCTTTCTCTTATCAAAAAGGAGTTTTCATTCAAGTATAATCAGTATACTGTCATTTTAAGGTTGTGATACAAGAAAAAGTGCTAACACTTGGCTACCAATTAATGAAACATGAATAGCAGCAAAAATAAATTACAGAAACCAAGTTCAAGTCTATCAGGCAGGAAACTACTCTGCCTTCTTTGGTTGCAGGAACAAACACGGGAATTGTTTCCTAGTAGCTACTGGAACAAATAAGTGATTGAACAACAATTATAGAAACTATAAATTAAAAAAAATGCAAAGGATCACTCACCAAGTGGGGCCCCTTGGGTGATTGGATCCAAGTTATTCAACACACTATAAATTCAAAATAACATTTTCTTTATTCATATAACAAAAACTGATTATACATAGTAGTGGAAACTGTGAAAATTATATTGCTAAAAATAGTTACATCCAATTAATCTACTATTGTATGATCTCCTATCTAACCTCCAAAGAGGCATCAACATCTTGTTTAAACTAAAACTTCACAACTAACCGAATAAATAACTAACTAACCACCTCCAAAAAAAATATGGGTGTATTTATTACATTGAAAGAAGAAAGGAGAAATTATCTCAACAAGAAAGAAGCAGTCTTCGTCTTATCCACGTGAGAGAATATAGGACAACTATTCCTTAGATTTTCTCTATATTAAAAAATCATTGACTCCTACTGGAATGTGGATCAATCATTTAAGTCATCAACGAGTCTTCAACATTGTCCTCCTTTCTTCTCCTAGTTGTATGACTTGGTCCACGAACCGTTGAAACATGTTTAAGTGTTATCTTGACCATTCTATCATGTTCATCTATTCTGATGACCTATAACTGATTTAATGTTTGAAGATGTTAAGTTGATCACTGAAATGTAGAAATATAATGCAAGACATTAAATCAGTTAATGGATTGTATTGTCATTGATGTCAAATTGATATAATCTGATTGGTTATTTTCAAAGTGTCAAAAGGACTTTAGAGAATCAGAAAGATAAAGATTATTATATCATTAATGCATAAAAGATCTGCATTCACTAAGTGACTACACACACCGATGGGCAGTGCACCCTGACGAGCAGAGAAACCTGAAAGGAAAGTCACAGTGATGCCCGAGCAAGAAACCCGACAAGCATTACCGAGAAGAAGAATTACAAGCATTACCAATGATCAGAACTTCATAGTGATGCCCAATGGGCAGACAACCCTGACATAGATGTTTGAGGAAAATTGAAGTGTTGACCAAAGCTAACAAAGATTTAAAACACCGAAAAGAACTGAAGTTCATAAACAAAAAATACTTAGCTGGAAAGAGCTAAAGATAGAGTTAACTAGTTGTTAACATTTTTTTCATCAACAAGTAAAAGCCAGAGATAAGTAAAATATTTAAAGCTATTCTGTCTATTTGTCAAGGAGAAATCTACGGGATAAAAGTGAAGTAAAGCTTTAAAGCAAGATTGGCTAGAATTGTAGATCATGCCAAGAACAAGAAAGTCAAGAACCTAGAAATGGTTAATCATGTCTATAAAGAGACAAGCTAATTCAATATGAATTAGGGGAGTGAGTAGAGAAGAGGATTCTAAAGAGAAACTGATGAAAAAAACTTCATACAGTCCTGATCAATCAAGCTAAGGAAAGAGATCATTCTATGGACACCGAGCAACAGAGAAGCACAGTATCACCAAGCCAAAAGAAGTGGAGCAAAGGTATTGAAAAGATACATTGATCAGAAAGGTATTATGAGCTTACAATATATCTAAAAATCTGCAAGTCTATAGTTGTATATGTGAACAAATCATTTACTATTTCAGTTTAACCATTGGATCGTAAATTCCCTTAACCGAGAAAGACTTAACAATCCTTTCTATATTGAGCTACATCTGAAGGATTATCAAAAAGTTTGATCATGAAGATAGCATGAGATGCCAGATACCATTTGAAAAAATACACTGGGTTTGGTCATAGAAGGTAGCATAGAGATGCCAGATATCAAGTGACAAACTATTCTACTTAAATCCTCCAACAAGGTCATACCTAACAGTGTTTTTGTAACCTTTAACAGGGTTGGCTCTTCACCGAACTCACTTCAGAAGAGTTAAAATTTTGGGTTACCGGTCCCAAGTGGTTTTTCCCTTAATAGGGTTTCCACGTTAAAAATCCATGTGTCAATGTGTTTATGAGTCATTACTTTAGTGTTTTACATTACACATAACTAATCTGGATTGATCGGTATACACTAAGTCTTTTACTATATTTCGGTAAATGAAAGACTGTTAATCAATAAACAATAAGAATAAGGTTTAATAGTGAACTCTGAGCAGTAGTTATTTGTTAAGATTATTTGAAGGCATTCATCTTGTAGGACTGAAGATAACTAGAGGCTTAATATTGTGGTACTAAGTTTTTGGGTTGATTTATTGGAATATTTTTTATTCCACTGATTAACCCCCCTCAGTTATTATAACAATTGGTATCATAGCTTGTGTGCTTAGAAAATGAGTTTAACAACTCAAGAAAAAAATCACAAGATGAACAAATGAGATGTGCCCAAGTTGAATAAAGACAACTTTGCATCATGGCAAAGAAGAATAAGACTCCACCTATCAGGTATTAGTAATGATGTTACTCAACACCTAGATACTAAATATGTGTTGCCTATAGGACCTCACACACTTGAGAAATTGAGAGAAAAGCATGAGAATAATTGCATGATGATAGAACTTGCTTCCTCACTCTCTGATGTTGATTTTGAAGATGTCAAAACCTGCACCTAATCTGCAAAGAAAATGTGGGATAAATTGAAGCTGGTACATGGAGGAGATGCTAATGTACTAAGAGCCAAGGCAAAAATCCTAAGAGGGAGGTTTGATTACCTAAGGATGAAAGAAGGAGAAAATATCACTCAGTATAGATGCAGAATCATAGAGTTATTCAATGCTATCTGAGGAGTTGGAGGTGTACTTAAAGAAGACACAGTGGTAAGTAAAATCCTAAGAACCTTACTACCTGTATATGCTATTAGAGTATCTATTATACAAGAAATGAGATAATTTGAAAACAATAATGTTACTCTAGATAGTATGATTGGTAGACTAATTTCATCTAAAATTAATAACTTTGATAATAGTGTCTTACCATCTATAGAGTCTGCATTCAAATCTTCTTTGAAAATAAGTAAGTTAAGTCATAAACACACTATGAGGAATGATAGTGAAAGTGATAGTGATGACCAAGGACTTGATGAGATTGAAGCACTGATGGAAAGAAGATTTCAGAGAGGCAAAGGTAGATACAAAGGTAACTTACCACTTGTATGTTTTAATTGTAAAGAGGTTGGACACTTTGTTGCAAGATGTCCTAACAGAAGAAAAGATGATAGAAGTAATGATAGAACATATGAAAAGAAGTTTGACCGAGGTGATAACAGAGATTATCGAAGCAACCAATAATATGATAGAAGAGATACCCGAGACTAAAAGGACAAAGGAAAGAAAGATTGTTACCTAGCTGAGAACAGAGCTGATGATACTAACACCGAATCTGATGAAGAAAATGAGATGGTATTTGTAGCCATGAAGGATGATTCACACAAAGAAGAAAGGTATGTAGATACTGCACTCATATCTAAGGTTAGTAGGAATGATGTTTGGATTATAGATATTGGCTACACTCACCACATGACTGGTGATAAACAAATTTTTGAAACTTTTGAATAGTATAATGATGGATCAGTAAGAAAGGGTAATGACACGCCTTGTCCAGTTGAAGGTAAAGGAACCATAATGTTGAATAACCTGATCAAATGTGAAAATTCTTAGTGGGTAAAAGGACTTAATTATAATCTATTGAGTGTTTCACAGCTAAATGACACAGGTCACTGAGTAGCATTTGAAAATTGAAGGCAAAGATCTTCAATGAATCAGGAAGGTTGATTAGAACTGGTGAATAGACAAAAGGTAACCTTTTCTATCTTGATGACATTAACACCACTTTTTTAATGGCTAGAAATGAAGACATATGGCTGTGGCATAAAATATTATTCCATGTGAATTTTGACAACATGATAAAGATAAGAAATAAAAGGAAAGTAAGAGGCTTACCGAGCATGTCAAAGCTCGAACATATCATGTGCAAGAATTGTCAAAAAGGTAAAATGACAAAGTCTAGTTTCAAGAGTAAATCCCATACATCTAATGCAATTCTAGAATTATTCCATATTGATTTATGTGGACCCATGAGGACAAAGAGATACTATGGTTATAGGTATTTCATTCTCTTTCTAGATGATTATTCTAGAATGATGACAGTTATGTTCTTAAAAGATAAATTAGAAGCATTCAATATGTTTAAATGGTATAAGCCTATGGTAGAAAAACAAAGTGGTAAGGAATTAAAATGCTTAAGATCAGATAGGGGAGGGGAATTTGTTTCTGATGAATTCACTAACTATTACAATGAGCATGGAATTAAAAGACAGGTTTTTACACCAAGAACACCACAGAAAAATGGAATTTCTAAAAGAAGAAATAGATCCATTGTTGATTGTACAAGAACACTAATGATTGAGAAAAACATCACTCAAACTTTCTGGAGGGAATTTTACATTATTGTTGTCTACACATTGAAGATAGTACAATTGAAGAAGGATAGAAAAAGGATACCCTATGAGCTATGGTATGGTTACACACCCAATGTAAGTTACTTTAGAATCTTTGGAATTCAATGTTATACTTTGAAAGATGTTAGAAATGGAAAGCTTGAATCCAAAAGTGAAGAAGGTATCTTTCTATAGTATTCCACCAAAAGAAAGGCTTATAAATGTCTTAAAAAGTCCTCTAACAAGATCATTGAAAGTACAGATGTAAAAATAGTTGAATTTGCATAGAAGAATGATAAGGAAAGTAGAAAAGAACCAGAAGACTAAAATAGGTTTGTTTACACTGAAGAACATGACACTCTTCCTGAGCAATAGTGTATCACTCCCGAGCAATAGAACATTGCACCCGAGCATTAGGCTGCAATTACTGAAAATCAGGAAAATACTCAAGATGATGTTTCAAGCGATGGAGATCAGAATGAAGGTCAAAATGATGATCAGGATGATGGACAACAAGCTAAACCAAAAATTTCCAAGTATATCAGAAGACATCATCCATAGTATCATATCATAGGAGACAAGAAGGCTAGAATGAGAACAAGAAGTAAGTCACTAAACACTAGATATTTAATTTTTTATTTTGAGCCTAAATCTGTTAATACTACACTTGAAAATGAAGAATAGGTCATTGCTATGAATGAAGATATAGAAAAGATTGAGAAGAATAGTACATGGACATAAGTACTGAGACCAGATGACAAGAATTTCATCAGTACCAAATGGATATTCAAAAACAAGCTGAATGAGAATGGAGAAATCACAAGAAACAAAGCAAGATTAGTATGCAAGGGGTATGCACAAGAAGAAGGTATTTATTATGAAGAAACATTTGCACTGATTGCTAGGCTAGAAGGAGTAAGAATATTACTTTGTTATGCTGAATTCAAAGGATTCAAGGTATACCAGATGGATGTCAAATCTGCATTCCTAAATGGAATACTGGAAGAAGAGGTATACACTAAACAACTAGAAGGGTTTTTTTATCTAGACAAGAGAAACATGGTTTATAGACTACATAAAGCCTTGTATAAATTGAAGCAAGCACCTAGAGCCTGGTATGAAAGACTTCACTCCTATCTCATAAGCATTGAATTTGTAAGAACAAGTGAAAATAGAAATATGTACTTAAAAGAAGGTATTGATGGTAATATTCTGATTGTTGAAATATTTGTTGATGATATCATATTTGGGGGTAATGATATGTTATGTAAATCCTTTGCTAATTGGTGCAGGGCACCTCTTGAAGTTCTTATTTTATTTCTTTAGGTTTTTTAATAAGGTGCATCCTTGATATCACTCTTGTGTGTGTGGTTGTGTGGGTCTATGATGTAAGGTGAAGGACCTAAGGTGAGTTATAAACCTATAGGTTCCTGAAACCATGGTTAGACCATGTTAGTCTTTTGGTGATTTTAGTGTTTGGTTAGAAGTTTGTGTTTCAAGTCCTTAGAATAGGTTCTTGTCATGTTTTTAACCTCTCCCATGTCCTTGGGGGTCGGTAAGGTTGGCATTTTCCCAAAATAGCAACTTTCCCATATGTTGCCAAAAAGTTGTCTTTTTGCAAAATGTTGCATGAGAAGCTTTTGCAAAATTTTGCTCGAAGAATAAAAATTTCATTGTAATAGACAACACCAAATTATTGAAGCATTTGTAACACCTATATGATTCTATTAGGTGATCTGATGCCTTCCATGAAGGTTAGAACTTATTGCTTATGGAGCTCGATGTTTAGAGGAGGAAATAGAAGAGTGTTCTGAGTTATTTTGATAGTGTATGGCCTGGTACGGATTCATCTTTTGGATCTAGTTGCATAAATATGTGATTTCTTGAGTTCCTTAAGCATTCCAATTGGTTTGAGTTGTTTTTGTGAAGTTTTTTAAAAGTTATAGAATTTACGTGCTCACTATCTGAGAAACCAAAGTTTACTGGGTCAGTCCTAAAGATGTGATCCTAACTGGAGATTTATCTAGTGGATCTGCTCAGCCACTTGGAAAATACAAGTTAGGATCATGTTCCTAAATAATCCTAAAGCTCAAACACTCAAAGTTAGTCCTAAGATTTATGAGACAAAGCCCTAGGCTAATTATCTCTATGTAATTAGCCTGGATCTTTAGTACAGTCACATGCATGTGCAATATGTGTTTGGAAGGATCAAAATAAGGGTGGTTATAGACCATTTTGGGGTAGAGGAAGCCATCTAAGTCCTTAAATTTACTCTATGAACCCACCTTTTACCACTTACTTAATAAACCAAGCCTAATCTAGCTAATTAGGCATGTGTGCTTTGTGAGAGTTCAGGGGTGCAGGAGTGGAGTGAAGTGTTAAGGCTTTGAGGGGTTTACAAACTCCATAAAGGGTGTCTATAAACCTAATCAGATCTATTCGATCCTTTTTAGTTGAAATTTAAGTCCAAAAAAACCCTCTAGATAGAGCTACAAGGAATCCTAGGCCATTTAGGGTTCGACTATCCTTGGGTATACAAGAATAAATCCATTGGTGGATTATTGACCCTTGGGGTCTAATTGAAGTCTTCAATCACTTAGGGTAGGAGTTCTAAGTCTCTGGTGAAGGTTTATGCTATTGTGCTTGGTTTAGGGAAGGTGTCCCAGAAGAAGAAGAAGAAGGAGGAGGAGGAGGAGGAGGAGGAGGAGGAGGAGGAGGAGAAGAAGAAGAAGAAGAAGAAGAAGAAGAAGAAGAAGAAGAAGAAGAAGAAGAAGAAGAAGAAGAAGAGTACCTACTACTGTAGAACCACCTCAAAGAAAGTCATTATTTAGAACAAGCTGCAAGGTGAACAATAAGGTATGCAAAGTTATAGTTGATTCTAGATCCACTGATAATATTGCATCTAGGGAGTTAGTCACTAAGTTAAAGATGCATGTAATCCCTCATCCTTTCCCTTATAAGGCTTCTTGTTTGCCAAAAGAAAAACAAACTATCATCAATGAGAAAGTTTGGGTAGATTTCAAGATAGGGGAGTATACAGACAAGGTTCTATGTGATATCACAGAGATGGCTGCATGTCATTTGTTATTAGGTAGGCCTTGGAAATATGATGTAGATGCTAAGCATGATGGAAAGTCCAATGTCTATACTATAGTTAAGGATGGTGTTGAGTATGTGATGAACCCACTCCCTAATTGTGAGAAAGAAAAGCATGCTACTAGCATTATCTTACATATAGGAGAGAAGGAATTAATGAATGTACTAAAAGAAAGGGATGAACCTTGTTATGCCTTAGTAGTAAGGCCCAAAAAGACACTAGTGAAAGAGCCAAAGGTCAAAGCTCCTACTAGGGATGTAAACCCCAAAGAGGTCAAAGCACTGTTAGACCAGTATAAGGGTATTATAGCTGAGAGAACACCAGAGTCTTTTCCACCTAAAAGTGAAGTAAGTCACTGTATAGACTTCATACCAGGGCCACTCTTCCAAACAAAGCAGCACATAAGATGACCCCTAAACAAAACCAAGAGATAGCAAGACAGATTAAAGAATTATTGTCAAAAGGCCTCATTAGGAAGAGTGTGAGTCCTTGTGTTGTCCCTGCAGTCCTAGCACCCAAGAAAGAAGGCACATGGATATTATGTACGAACTCTAGGGAAATCAATAGGATAACCATCAGATATAGGTTTCCTATGCCTAGAATAGAGGATTTGATGGACTGTTTGGCTGGTGCAAGCTATTACTCCAAGATAGATCTCAATAGTGGTTACCATCAGATAAGAATCAAAGAGGGGGGTGAATGGGAGACATCATTTAAGACCACATAATGCCTCTATGAATGGCTAGTGATGTCTTTTGGCCTTTCCAATGCTCCAAGCACCTTTATGAGATTGATGAATGAGGTATTGAAACCTTTTCTTAACAAATTTGTTGTTGTATACCTTAATGAAATTTTGATCTTTAGCAGGAGCAGAGAATAACACCTCAAAAATTTGGACATGGTGATGAGAAAACTCCATGAGCAGAAATTGAAGACAAATATAGAGAAATGTGTATTCCTTCAAGAAGAACTTGTGTTCTTAGCTTTTGTGATCTCCAAGAATAGTCTCAAAATGGACCTTTCCAAGGTTAAAGATATCCACAATTGGCCACCTCCTACTAATCCTTCAGGGGTAAAGAGCTTCCATGGTTTATGTAGCTTTAATAGGAAATTCATTAGAAATTTTAGAGCAATATGTGCTCCCATTATCAACACCATTAAAGGTGGAATAAAATGCATATTTTCATGGACTAATGAAGCTAATGAGTCCTTTGAATTGTTGAAGAAAAATATTGTAGAGTAGCCAATCCTAGTTCTACCATACTTTCATAAAGTATTTACAGTAGAATGTGATGCAAGTAATAAAGCCATTGGGGGAGTCTTGAGCCAAGAAGGGAGGCCAGTTGCTTTTTTTAGTGAGAATCTCAATGAAGCTAAACAAAAATACTCTACTTATGATATTTAAATGTATGCAATGGTTTATTCACTTAGGAAATGGACCCATTATTTGTTTCCCAAGGAGTTTGTAGTCTTTACTGATAACCATGCACTTAGCTTTCTGAATAAGCAGGAGAAACTTAATCATAGACATGTGAAGTGGATGGAGTTCTTACATTCATATACATTTTCTATCAAGCATAAGAAAGGGATTGTAAACAAATTTTTTGATGCTCTTAGTAGGAGACACCTAACTACCCAAACCATTCAGTTGGAGAGTGTTGGGTTCATGCCATGAAGGATATGTATGTTAAGGATGAATATTTCAAAGAGGCTTATTAGATTTGTAATGAGATGATAGACAGATACCACACTGATTTCTCAGAGGTTATTATGCAAGATGGTCTTATTTTCAACGGTAGCTCATTGTGTGTCCCAAAAGCATCCATGAGAGAAAAAATTATTAAAGAAAATCTTTGTGGAAGCCTAGTTGGTCACTTTGGGGTGGATAAAACATTGGAGCTGGTTAGAAGGTTCTACCACTAGCCCAAATTGCAGAAAAATGTTAGGAGTTTTGTGGAGAGTTGCTCAATTTTCTAACAAGCCAAAGGACACACCTCCAATAAAGGGTTATACACTCCTTTACCCATCCCTTAAAAACCTTGGGATTCAGTAAGTATGGACTTTGTCCTAGGTCTTCCAAAGACCAAGTCTAGATTTGATAGCATTTATGTTGTAGTTGATAGATTTTCAAAGATGGCACACTTCATTCCGTGTAGGACAACCCATGATGCATCCCACATAGCTGGATTATTCTTCAAATAAGTTGTGAGACTTCATGGACTCTCACTATCAATCATTTTAGATAGGAACCCTAATCTCTTAGGCCATTTTTGGAGAACTCTATGGAGGAAGTTAGGGACAAATGTGTCACTATCCTCTGCATATCACCCACAGTCTAATGGTCAGACAAAATTCATCAATAGGTCCCTTGGAAACCTTTTGAGATTCCTCACACAAGAACATGAAACCACTTGGGATACTATCATAGAATAAGCAGGATTCTCATTCAATGATTTAGTAAATCAGAATATTGGTTTAAATCCATTCCAAATTGTATATGGAACTCACCCTAGAGGGGTATTGGAACTTAGGGATATCAAATACATGGACAAAAAGAGTGTACTAGTTGAAGACTTTACTAAAGTGATGAGGAATGTCTATGACCAAGTATAGATCAAACTACAGCATACCACTGAGAAATATAAAGTATGGGCTGACAAAAAGAGGAGATACCTATAGTTCAAAGTGGGAGATTTAGTTATGATCCACCTGAAGAAAGAGAGACTACCCAAAGAAAAATATACAAAGCTTATGATGAAAAAGCTTGGCCCTTTCAAGATTCAGAAGAAATGTGGCAAAAATGCCTATAGAATTGATCTACCTTCTCACATTGGCTTATCACCTATTTTCAATGTTGCAAATATCTATGCTTAAAAAGGTGAAGTTAGTCCTACTGATCTTGCAGATACTCTAGAGCCTCCTACACTCCAACCACTCAAGGACATGCCACAAGCAACTCCTCCTAAGATTGAAAGCATCCTAGACAAGAGAGTGAACAACAAAAGTAGGAGAGGTACTTACTATGAGTACTTAGTCAAATGGAAAACCCAACCCACTAAAGATGCTACCTAGATGACCCCTGAAGACATTCAGAAGACAAGCTATCCACTTGAAGCACTCCCAACTCAAGAGACTTGAGTTACTTTTGCCTTAGGGAGTATGGTGCAGGGCACCTCCTGAAGTTCTTATTTTCCTGCTTTAGTGTTTGTATTAAGGCTCATCCTTTAGATCACCCTTTTTTGTGTGGTTGTGTGGGTCTATGATGTAAGGTGAAGGACCTAAGGTGAGTTATAAACATATGGGTTCCTGAAACCATGGTTAGACCATGTTAGTCTTTTGGTGATTTTAGTGTTTGGTTAGAATTTTGCGTTTCAAGTCCTTAGAATAGGTTCTTGTCATGTTTTGAACCTCTCCCAAATCCTTGGGGGTCGGTAAGGTTGGAATTTTCACAAAATAGCAACTTTCCCATATGTTGCCAAAAAGTTGTCTTTTTGCAAAATATTGCATGAGCAACTTTTGCAAAATGTTTCTCAAAGAATTAAAAATTCATTGTAACTGATCACACCAACTCCTTGAAGCATCTGTAACAGCTAGATGATGCTATTAGCTGATCTGATGCCTTCCATGAAGGTTAGAACTTACTGTGTACAGAACTTGATGTTTAGAGGAGGAAATAGAAGAGTGTTTTGAGTTATTTTGATAGTGTACAGCCTAGTACAGATTCATCTTGTGGATCCAATTATAGAAATATGTGATTTCTTGAGTTCCTTAAGCATTCTAGTTGGTTTGAGTTTTTTTAGTGAAGTTTTTTAAAAGTTATAGAATTTACTTTCTCACTTTCTGAGAAACCAAAGTTTACTGGGTCAGTCACAAAGATGTGATCCTAACTTGAGATTTATCTAGTGGATCTGCTCGACCACTTGGAAAATACAAGTTAGGATCATGTTCCTTAAGAATCCTAAAGCTCAGACACTCAAAGTTAGTCCAAATATTTATGAGACAAAGCCCTAGGCTAATTATCTCTATGTAATTAGCCTGGCTCTTTAGTACAGTCACATGCATGTGCAATATGTCTTTGGAAGGATCAAACTAAGAGTGGTTCTACACTATTTTTGGGTAGAGGAATTCCTCTAAGTCCTTTCATTTACTCTATGAACCCACCTTCAACCACTTACTTAACAAACCAAGCCTAATCTAGCTAATTAGGCCTATGTGCTTTGTGAGAGTTCAGGGGTGCAGGAGTGGAGTGAAGTGTTAAGGCTTTGACAGGTTTACAAACTCCATAAGGGGTGTTTAGAAACCCAATCAGATCTATTGGATCCTTCTATAATTTAAATTTAAGTCCAAAAAAATCCTCTAGATAGGGCTATAAGGAATCCTAGGCCATTTAGGGTTCGACTATCCATGGGTCTAAAATACTAAATCCATTGATGAATTCTTGACCCTTGTTTTCTAATTGAAGTCGTCAATCACTTAGGGTCAGATTTCTAAGTCTCTAGTGAAGGTTTATGCTATTGTGCTTGGTTTAGGGAAGGTGTCCCTAAAGGAGAAATTGAAGAGTTCTATAACTTGGCTTGGAGATTCAAGAGAGGATAAGGGAAGTATATTGATCCCTTTGACAAGTTAGAAGACATCCTAGGAAGACATTGGTGGAGTTGGGGTGTTCAAGAAAGGAGTTTGAATAGTTGATAAGGAGTTGGAGCCCATCAAGGTTTTCTTGCAGTGCTCTCTGCATCACTAATGAAATGAGAAAATAATTTGAAATGTCTATGTTTGGGGAGATAAAATTATTTCTTGTCTATAGATTATTCAACAAGATGCAGGCATATATATCACTCAGTCCAAATACATCAAGGAAGTGTTGAAGATATTCAAAATGGAAGATTTCAAGCCAATTGGAACACCTATGGAAACCAGATGTAAGTTGACCAAAGAAGACAAATCAAATAAGGTAAATCAAACCTTTTATAGATCAATGATTGGAAAACTAATGTATGTTGTTCATACCAGACCAAATATAGCACATGCAGTTGGAATAGTTGCAAGATTCTCTACTAATCCCAAAGAATCACCTATGACTGTTGTCAAGAGAATTCTGAGATATCTAAAGAGCACCGAGGACTATGGCTTACGGTATAAAAGAGAAGGAAAATTTGAGCTTCAAGTATATATAGATGTTGATTGGGATGGAAACTTAGATGACAAAAAAATTACAATTGGAGGAGCATTCTTCATGGGTGACAGACTTGTCACATGGATCAGCAAGAAACAAGGATGCATCTCACAGTCTACTACAGAAGCAGAATATGTGGATTTTGTTGCAGACTACTCAAATATTGCATGGATCAAATAATTACTAGAAGGCATGAGAATGAAGATTCTTGAACCATTGATTATCTATTATGATAAAACCAGTGTAATTAACATATCAAAGAATCTAGTCATGCATGCTAAGACTAAGCATATTGCTATCAAGTATCACTACTTAAGAGAACAAGTGCAAGAAAAAGAAGTGATACTAGAATATGTTCAATCCAAGGAACAATTAGCTGACATATTTACCAAACCATTACTAAAAGATACATTTGATTACCTAAGACAAAGACTAGGGGTCCAACCCTTGTCTATTGGTTAGTAATCTGACTAGGAGTTGCATCATCCTACACATAATCATAAGATCATTCATGTTGATGCAAGTAAAGAAAAATGGACTAAAAAGATACATCTGTACATAGTAAGGTACAAATATGCACCCAACACCAGAGATAATTTTGGCTAATATAGAGCTATACTGCTAAAGGATAGGGAAATTCAAGGAGTATATTATAAAAAGGTGAAAGGATATAACGTTGGCATAATAAAAGTTTACTTTGGCATTGTTTTCAAAGGGAGAGAGATTTGAAGGGAGAGAAGTTCCTAAGAATTCAAAGGGAGATATTATGATTATCCAAAGGGAGAGAATATCCAGAATATCCAAAGGGAGAGATTACATATGAAATATCCATCAAAGAAAGAGAAGTAACATGAGGGAGAGAATACATACTAAAGGAGAGATTGTTGTCAAAAGAAAAAGAGATGATCAAGGAGATGAACATTCAAGGGAGAGAACATATTAGGAACAAAGATAGAAGCTGATACATCTATCCAGTAAAGGGATTGAAGATTGAAGAAGACACTTTGCAAGAAACAAATCTAAGCTATATGAGCTTACCGAGAGCTAGAAATTTGTATTGGTTATAGAACAAAATATATGGAAGAGATTAATGAAATACAAATGATATATTTCATATTGTACTAGTAATAATATAGTGTGATAATTTAGTGTGTTTCCATCAATTCCAAAGGGAGAGATTGATGACCTATAACTGATTGAATGTTTGAAGATGTTAAGTTGATCACCAAAATGCAGAAAGATAATGCAAGACATTAAATTAGTTAATGGATTGTATTGTCATTGATGTTAAATTGATATAATCTAATTGGTTATATTCAAAGTGTCAAAGACTTCAATTAATCAGAAAGATAAAGATTATACTATCAATAATGCATAAAAGATCAGCATTCACTAAGTGACTACAAACACTGACAGGCAGTGCACCCCGACTGACAGAGAAACCAGAAAGGAAAGTCATAGTGATGCCCAGGAAAGAAACTTGAAAAGAATTATAGACAAGAAGAATCACAATCATTACCGATGAGAAAAAATTCATAGTGATGCCTGACAGACAGACAACCACGATGGATAGATAAACCCAATGGAGATGCCCAAGGAAAACTAAAGTGTTGATCGACGCTAACAAAGAGTTAAAACATCGAAAGGAACTGAAGTTCAGAAATGACAAAACACTTAGCTAGTAAGAGATAAAGATTGAGTTAACTGGTTTTTAACATTTTTTTCATCAAAAAGTTAAAGTCAAAGATAAGTAAAATATTTAAAGCTTTTTTATCCAGCTGTTAAGAAGAAATCTACGGGATAAACTGAAGTAAAGCTTTAAAGAAAGATTGGCTAGAATTTTGGATCACACCAAGAACAAGAAAGGAAAGAACCTAGAAATGGTGAATCATGTCTATAAAGAGACAAGCTAATTCATTATGAATTAGTGGAGTCAATAGAGAAGAGGATGCTGAAGAGAAACTGATGAAGAACAACTTCATACAGTCCTGATCAATCAAGCTGAGGAAAGAGCTAATTATGTGGACACTAAGAAATAGAGAAGCATTGTATCACCAAGAAGAATGAAGTGGAGAAAAGGTATTGAAAATATACATTGATCAGGAAGGTATTATGAGCATACAATAGATCTGAAAATCTGCAAGTCTATAGTTGTATATGTGAACAGATCATTTACTATTTCAATTTAACAATTGGATCAGAAAGTATCTTAACCAAGCAGGACTTAACAATCCTTTCTATATTGAGACACATCCCAAGGAGTATCAAAAAGTTTGATCATGAAGATAGCATGAGATTCCAGATACCATTTGACAAACTACAATGGGTTTGGTCATAGAAGGTAGCATAGAGATGCCAGATATCAAGTGACAAACTATTCTATTTAAATCCTCTAACAAGGTCACACCTAACAGTGTGTTTGTAACCTTTAACAGGGTTGGCTCTTCACCAAGCTCACTTCAGAAGAGTGATAATTTTGGGTTACCGGTCCCAAGTGGTTTTTCCCTTAATAGGGTTTCCACATTAAAAATCCATGCGCCAATGTGTTTATGAGTCATTACTTTAGTGTTTTTCATTACACGTAACTAATCTGGATTGATCGATATACACTAAGTTATTTACTATATTTCAATAAATGAAAGACTGCTAATTGGTAAACAGTAAGAATAAGGTTTAATATTGAACTCCGAGCAATAGTGATTTGTTAATATTAATTGAAGGCATTCATCTTGTAGGACTGAAGTTAACTAGAGGCTTTATATTATGGTAATAAGTTTATGGGTTGATTTATTGGAATATTTTCTAGGCCACTGATTCACCCCCCACCCCCCCTCTCAGTTATTCTAACACTATTCCTCTAGTGAAAGGTAAGGAGGAAAAAAACATGGAGATACATCCATTCCACATTTCATTCATTTATTAAACTTCAGATTTCATTAACATGGATACATCACATGGTTGCAGAAAAAATAGACTACTTGGTTGCAGGAAACCCATTATGCTTCAATTATTCAAAAAGAAATATTTTAAAGATAACCATGGTTTAAATCATCAAGTATTTCATCCCAAAAGTGTTTAATTCTACATGTCATATGTTCTTCAGATACTATTTTAAAAGACATGAAACTATTAAAATCAAAGTCTTTAAACACCCATAAACTCTATAATATTTCTAAGAAAAATAAGAGGAACTAGGATAAAATAGGTTATTATTTCATCCGATCATTCCCCCAACCTAACTTCTTGTTGGTCCTCTAATAATGGATAAATTCTTGATCCTTGCATTCATTATGAAGTCACTAGTTGATCCTTGTCCTACTCCACCTTTGGAAAAATTCTAGTAGTATCCTTTTTTTCTCCATCTTATCCCATCTAGACCTTTTGGAGTCCATATAATATACATTCCTAATGTTCCATCGTCTTTCATATTGATAAGTGGCCAAAGAAGAAGTGGGGACTGGAATGTGAGTGAAAGCCAATATTCTTGCTTTGTGCATGCCACTTGTATATACTTGGATACTCTCTGGGTTGCTACAAGGTATCTCAGAGGTGAATGAGGCTTAGTACACTGAAGACTCACAAAAATTTTGTTCCATTACTGAATAATGGTTCCAAGGACTAATTTCTCTTCATTCCTAGCCATATTCTCATACTTTATGAGTGCCTCTTCTCTTAAGGATTTAATCATATCCTTGTGAGAGTCTTTTGTAAAAAACCATAGCCAATCATAATACAGTGTCCTAGCCTCTTTGTATTTAGCCCTTAATTGTAAGGGGGCATCTATTTCATCTTTTCTTTATGGTCTTGGTTACATTTCCCTACTGATCTCATTTTGAATCCATGACATGCATGCTCATACTTCGATATCTACAATGTATGCAAGTAGATTCCAAGTATTATTATGAGGAAGAATAAAATTATGCAAATATAACTCACATAGAAATTTATTTAAGGCTATAGGAGAGGAATTGTATACCTCATATAATCATTGAGTTGTTTCCAGATAAGGATTTAACTCTTTGACAACACTAATCAACCTTAAATTCAAATATTATTCTTTTAAATAGAGGGTATAAACTTTGGGCGGTGATCTACATTGCATAAGCTCGAGAATCATTGTTGTAATTTTAGTGATCCTATCCTTCAACTTAGTGATCTCATCCTCTTTATTCTGAATTTCAATCCTTTGATTATCAATCACCCTTTGTAAGTTATCTTTCTCCAACTCCCGCTAACTTTATTTCAATAAAATTTCTTTATACAGGCTTAAGCATGCAACAAGTGGATTAGAAATATTAGGAGAAGTATCTGGTTCTTCCACTTCTTCTTGTGGTTCCTCCATGGGTACATTTATCAGACCTCCTATCCAAACTACTATAGAATTCTTAGACACCTCATGTGCTAAAATATCCAAATTAGTAAGACCATCCAAATCTTGGTCTTGTTGAATATGATCCTCTTTGATAAAAATATTTGGCTCTTCCTATGGAAAATTTCCCCCTATTTTCTCTTTTGGTATGTCATCCTCTCCTTGATAGGTATTTAAACCATTACCCTCTTCCATAGACTCAAAGGATTCAACATTAATACAAGCACTACCTTTTTCTATCTGAGTCCTCTTCTGAGGTTTCTCTTTCAACCTATGGCTTCTTCTGGTAGGTTTCTCCTTACTAACCTCAAAGTTCTTTACTTTTCTAGATTTTCTTGGAGGTTTCTTTATAACAGTGGCTAGAGGAGGGTCTTTTGTAACAGTCCTTTTTCTTTTAGAACTAGGGGATATTTCATAGTATATTGTTTTTATACCCTTTCCTCTTCTGATCCAACCTCCTTCTCCTTCCCCTTATTTTTCTTTATTGCGGACCTAATCCTCATAGAACTTTGTGAAGAGCTCTCAACATTAGGCCTTGGTGGGGTGTGTTCTATATTAACAGAGGAGGTTTTTAATGTATGAGGTTCAGCTGCAGGAGGTGCTTCAGAATGCACCCCTGAGGATGAGGGTTCTTCCCTAACATCAAAATATTCCTTCAGGTGTACTAACCCTTTGGGTTAATGGTTTTCCATCAGGATCTACATTCTTTAATGTGAACCTCCTAACCATTAAAAAATCTTGTCATGACATATTGGAGGCTTCATTGAATGCCTTTTCTACCAAAATCTTAATCAAATAGTGGTGTGATACAGAGTTAAGATTACCTTATTTAACTTCACTGACACTGTGCATGAGTAGATTGTATAAAAAATTGAGAATATTAATCCTTCAGTCATGGCGTATATGACTGATCATCTTAAAGTGAAGAGAATGAAGACATGACTACCTACCTTCACAAGTCAGGTATTTCATAACACAAGAAGCTATTTGTATATAATCATGTGGTAATGATAATATCTTTGTGCCATATTTATCCACCTCTAAACAAGGTTTGTCTACATGAGTGAATTGAGCATGATTTATTCTTGAATCCTTTGACTCTTCTGTGACCTTTACCCTTAACACTTTCATGTTAGATACATCATTTTTTAGTGTCTTGGAAAATTCTAGGGCAATGTCATCACTAAAGTCTATAAGATTGAGGAAATAATTAAGCCAACCATAATTCTATAATTCTTGTCGGCACTCTTGGCCTTGAAGATGGATAGTGGGAATAGTGGGTTCATTGTGAATAGGACTTTCTCCTATGATGAAACTCAATTCTTCACAAAACCCTTCTCAAATGGATCACAAGCAACTGAAGGACTCAAAAATTCTTGGAAAACAACAATCATTCAGCTTCCTTATCACTCCACTAATATCCGCTTTCTTTTTCTACAAATACCATGCTACTCTCTGTCAAGCCCAAAAACAAGATTGCGACCATTTGAAACTAACACTAGATTAAAAAATTGCAGTCAAGATAATAACACATTGGTTGCATGAGGTATTTTGAGGGATAAATTAAAATGAGTACTAAAATGATTTAATTCATTTAAACCATCACATCAAATGTAACTCACATACACTTTCCCTCTAATAATATTTACACAATATGGGTGATGGCGTAATGTGATCTGAGTAGACATAACACGCATGGTCACATACAAGTATTACCCCCTAACCTTAACGAAACAATAGGTCTTCCTATTGAGGAAGGTGCAACGTAGGATAATTTCTAACAGCCATATGACATATCAATATAAATGGAATCAAAGTTCAATAAATGCACTTGAGTATAATAAATGATCATCATACCTTACGCGTACCTATCACGCTTGTCATCAATAAATGATTTGCATGATCTCTTGAAAGAATAACAAGAAGAGGATTTTGGAAAGGTGTGATGAAGTGATGGTGACATGGGAAAAAAAGAGAATGGTACGGGAGATGTGAATTTATTATGAATAAAATATACTTCCATAGAATTTGGAAATGTTTATTATAAAATCATGAATAATTAGTCATATAGAGAAGAAGGTTGGACACTAATTCATACTTCTTTGTCTATAGGAAACTTGAATGATTGGCTCTCCTTGAATTTTTGCATGAAATTTGATCTTTTAGTTGGCTTGTGATATAACTTTAAATGATGACCATTGAAAAGTAGTTTGAATCTCACAAGATCAATTGTGGTCAGCTATACTGCTCCATTTGGAAATACTGCAATGATTTCATAAGGACCCAGCTAGAGGGTGTGGAATTTACCTGGAGTATCTTTATATATGTAATCATAGAGAAGAGTCCAATCTCCAAGTTGAAATTTATTTTCCTTGATATATTTTTCATGTTAATTCTTCCTCTTATTCTATATAATCTATGTGTATAGTAGGGCTGAATTTATGTGCTCATCCAAAGTGTTTAGCTATAGGATTATATCCTTTTGAGAAGCAGTGAGATCCATCTCCAAGTTTAAAGTTGTTCTAAGTTTTTTATACTCAAATTCAATGGGCATAACAGTTATTTTTTCATACACCATCTCAAATGGTGTAAAGTCTATGGTAGTTTTCCAAGTAGTTCAATAGGCCCATATGGATTATTGCAATATATTGTCCCAATCCCTTTTATGGAGTGCAACTATCTTAGTAAGGATAGATTCAATCTCTTTGTTGGTGACTTCTGCTTTCGCATTGTCTTCAGGATGGTAGGGTGTGGATTTCCTATACCTAATGTTATATTCATTAACCAAGGCTATAAAAAATGTGGAAGTAAACTGAGCTCCTTGGTCAGTAACTATTTCTCTTGGAACTCCATACCTTGTGAAAATATCTTCATATAGGAATTCAAAAACCTTATTATCCCTTGCATGCTTCATTGGTCTAGCTTAAACCCATTTAATAACATAATTTGTTCACACCATAATATAGGAATTTCTATTTGAGAATGGTTCAATGGGTCCTACAAAGTATAGGCCTCATTTGTAAAACAGAGTCACAAGTACTTAGATAAATAAAGGCATTTCATCGTATTTGGTTGGTCTACCCATTCTCTAACACCTATCACACTTCCTAGTATATTTTGACGCATCCTTATATAAAGTTTTCTAGTAGTATCCTATATTGAGAATCTCCATGGTTGTTTGCTTGGTTGCAAAGTGACCACTACATGGTTCATCATGGAAAGCATGTAAAATATCACAGGTCTCATCCTCTCACACAAATTTTCTCATGATCTGATCTAGGCCAGTATAAAACATACAATCATCTGTCCAGAAAAATTTGAAACTCTTCTCCACAAGTAACCTTCTTTCCTTTTGGTGAGAAGTGAGGAGGAGTTTTTCCATCAACTAAGTAATTATCTATATCTCCATACCAAGGGTTGTGAGTAGTTATTGAAAATAAGTTCTCATCCATAAAGGAATCATCAATGGCTACGAGATCATCTTTTACTTGCAGTCTAGATATAAAATTAGCCAGTACATTAACTTTCACATACTTGCAAACAATTGTTATATCAAATTATTGAATTAACAATAGTCACATTTCTAACCTTCCTGCAATAGAATGTTTGTTCATGAGATACTTGATGGTTTCATGATCTGTGTGTACAAATATTTGATACCCAATTATGTAATTCCTGAACTTTTTAATAGCATATATGACTACCAACATCTCTTTTTCAATGACAGTATAGTTGAATTTGGCTCCTTGGGGTCTTGCTAACATAGTAAATCGCATTCTCAATTGATCCTTCTATTTTTCCTAGAACTTCTCCTATGGCATAATCAAAATAATTAATATGAATATGGAATTTCAATCACCAATTTGGTCCTATCAACACAAGAGCTTGAGTCAAAGTTGTTTTAAATCTTTCAAAAGCTTTGTCACAGTCTCGTGTCCATTCAAACTCAGCCTCTTTCTTCAGAAGATTATATAATGGTGCTACAATTTAATTGAAATATTTAATAAAAATCCTATAGTAGCTTGCATGACCCAAGAAACTTTTGAATTCCTTATGTTTAGTAAGGATAGCAAGGTTAGAAATCACCTCAATTCTAGATGGATACACTTGAATTCTTATTGTCAAGATATAATTCTCCAAGACCACACCTTCCTGCAACATCATGAAACACTTTTCACTTTTCAGATAAAAATTATGGTCTTCACACCTCTGAATAAATTTTCCTAAGTTGTTCTTTGCTTCTTCAAAATTTCATCCATATGTAGTAAAGCCATCCATGTAGATCTCCATACATTCATGGGAAATATCAGAAAATATCCTAATGACTGCCCTCTAAAATGTTGTTGGGGAATTGCAGAGACCAAAAGGAAAAATAGGGTAGGAAAAGGTTCCCTAGGAGCATGTGAATGTAGTTTCATCTTGGTCCTCTGGAGCAATCCTAATCTGATTATAACCACTAAACCCATCCAAAAATGTGAAGTATTGTTTGCCTACCAAATTATCTAAGACTTGATCTATTAAGAGAAGAGGGAAGTGATCCTTTTTTGTTTCAGCATTAAGCTCCCTATATTCTAAACATACTCTCCATTTCCTTCCTTTCTTAGGAACTATGAAAAGAGGTGGCACCCACAGACTGTCAGATATAGGATAGATAAAACCAGCATTTAATAACTTCTGCAATTCTCCTTTAACTATCTCCATGAGAGAAGGATTGATCCTCCTCTAGGGTTGCCTTACTAGTTTGAATTTTCACTAATATAAATCCTATGAAAACATATTTTAGGATATAATCCTTTCATGTCACAATAATCATGCGCAAAATCCTATTGATGAGTCTGCAAAAATATGATCATAGACTTTTTTTGTGATGGGGTTAGACCTGTATTAATGTTTAAATATTTTCTAAGAGAAAATTCAATTGGTGTATTCAATTCTACCATAGAAACTTCACTTAGACTGGATGACTACACTTCGTGCGGCAATAAGGTGTGCAAAGAGTCTGTGGCTACAGGAAACTATGGCGAGGGATAAGTGGAAGAATAGTTTGCAAGGAACATAGGGTAGTTTCACAAAACTAGTGGGCTACTCTATAGTGATTCTGAATAATGTCAGATAGGATACCATATTATTCTTGGATTCTAATATAATATTCTCTTTTTATCATCATAAGCTACTAGATAGAATGGACCTCATCCCCTTCTTCTCTTATATTTGGCCATAAGGCCTTCTCTTCATCAAGTTGAGGTTGTGCATGAGAATAGAGAGAAAGTTTCTTAATGGATAAACCATTTTAAATAGTCATATTTCTTGACCTACATGCTATAAAGGCACTAGCAATAGAAAGCCAATTTCTTCCCAATATAACTAGGAAACCTCCCAATGTTGCCTTGGGTGAAAGGATCATGAAATCAGAAAGGTATTCCCAAGATTCAAGGGTAACAAAAAAAATCTTCTACTATACCATCAGGTTTTACTGTAGAACTATCTACAAGTTGCAGCATTGTGGGAGTGGCTCTTAAGCTTGTAATTTTAAGTTGTTGCATGATATCTTTAGTCATAACAATAATGGTTAACCCTAAGTCAACTAATGAATTCTTGACTTGAACCCCATTTGTAACAATGTTAACTACTAGACTGTGAAGGTTAAATTATTTAGGAATGGAGATCTTCTCAATAATTAAATTAGACAACTGACCTAGAACATGGACAGTTTTAGGATCTTTCTTCTTCCTTCCTTGCTTCTTCAAAAAAGCCTCCCTAATTTCTTTACTATAGATAGGAACTTCTTTTACAGCTTGAAATAGGGGTATCTTAACGCAAATGTGTGTCAACTATTCAATAATATGAAAAGTACACTCATCCTATGGCCATTCTATCTCATTACCAAGTCTATGACAAAATGGAGGATTCTTGGTAGGAAACTTAGACTTCTGACTTTGTTGTATTGAGGTTGGTTGAACAGCTTTCTCAAAAATTTCTTCTTGGGGTAATTCCTCTAAAGGTACCTCTATTATAATAGGAGAAAATGGTGTTGGAAGTGTAGTGCCTGGCCTAAGGTGGATATCACTAATATTTAGAGCATATGCAAGTTGTTGATTTCGGTTTGTAGAATAAACTTATTTTTTGGGTTTATTATTGGGATTAGGTGTTGGTTGTGCTGGAATTTGTGTATAGTTTTCAAGCGATGTATTTTAAGTAGGTGAAGGAGGTGGTGGCATTAAATTTTCCTGATGAGGTTGTTGTAGGAAGCCAAATTATTGGTTAGGCCATTGCTGACCACCCCTCCACTGAGGTGATTGTTTCACATTACCTTGTGGTGGTTGCCCCTAATTTTGTGGTTTCTTCCAATCATTTTGAGGTTGTTTTCAATTCCCTTGAGGGTATTTTCATTGAGGTGCAGTATTTTGGTTGTTTTGCCACTCAAGTTGTTGGTTATTCCAATGTTGGGACTGATAATTTTGAGGATTAGGATTAAATTGGGGTTTCCACTGATTACTAAAAAATAATTTTAAACGGACCACTAAAATTCAAGGGGTCTTGTGGCATAGCTTTCCTTGGAGCCCATGGTCACCTTTGGGCAATGTAAAATACCTAATCATCATCTACTTCTATTGGGTTGAACTTAGTAGGTATATTCTTAGCCTCCATATTAGCTACTTTTTTTCATCTTTAATCCTTCTTCTTATGTCTTCAGTAAGGGGAATATTTAGCAAGCATTTCCTCTACTTATTCATTCTTTTTTTAGATTGCATGGTGTCCATATATGTGGTCATGTTGTTGATAATGTATTGTTTAAATTCAAACAATAGGTGAGTGACTTTTGTCCTTGAGACTCCGTTTCCATTAGATTTTCCTGTAGTAGAGTGATAGCCTCTTCCTTTTTTAATAGCTTCTCTTGAGTAGTTGAGACATATTTTCTTCATATCATCCCAATTATATTGAGTGATATATCCTCCTTTCATTAATTCCAATGCTTCAATGCAACCATTATTTATTCCTCTCAAAAAGAGAAACTTTTTTTTTTCTTCGTTCAACTGATGGTGTGTGGACTTCTACAGGTTGAATAGAAACCTTGATATTATATCCTCCAAGATTTCATCTTTTTTTATGCAATATAAAAATATCATCTCCTCTCATGTCATTTACTCTGCATTATTCCTTGTACTCTACTAAGATAGTCGTCTTCATCTCATCCAATTCATACACAACATTACCCCCTATATAGGTCTAAAAAGTTAGCACCCATTAATTTGGAAGATCTAGGACCTATTTTAGCCTCATTTTAGTGATCTCCTAGATTATGGTTGTGTTTATGCTTGATTTTTTCTCTTTTCTCTTTGTTTTTCCCTGAGCCCCTTAAAACTTCTTGGGCCCCACAAATTCCTCCTCGAAATTTACCCTCCTAGGTAAAGGTTGAACCAATTTTGACCTATACCTTTGGGGTTTTAAATTAGTGGGTTTCGGGCCCGATGCACAGTATTTTCATTTTCCCGCCCAGTGAGGTTGGCCTCTGCAAAATTGAACTGTAAAATTAGTATAAAAGGAGGCCTCTCCCTTTTATTTTTCCATTCATTCATGATCTAATACATCTATTGGATCCATCTCATACCCATAATTGAAAGAATATAGGCTCAAGGTGATTTTAATAAATCAAGGATTTGGCTCCAAGATTTGAAGACTACTGTGTGAATCTCTCTCTCATGATGGAGTAGTGGAGGGATTCCCAATTGAGAAATAGGATCCATATCTATTATGCATTCCTCTCCTTCATTCAATCATATCAAGCATACATACATCCATGATCCATGATTTAGCAAGTGTAGATCTATTGCATTGGTGAAGACATCCTACATTCTACAATTCAATATTCAATCAATCAAGCATACATCTTTTTGGGTATAGAGGATCCATATCCATCCACAATGGTTTGAAGAGATGATGTAGGAGAATCTTAGGTTTATTGAAATCTTGCATCAACCAAAAACATATAATTATTTTATTTCCTAGTCACCGGTTGTTGTGTTTCCTTGCACGGTCGAGTTCTACAAATCCTTGTTGGTTGTGGTTGTAGATTGTTCTAGAGATTATAAGGAATATTTTTCTATGATTGCAACTTGTTTGGAGTATCACTCCCAAATTTATGTTGGATTATTTGACTGTGTTTACAATGTGCTCTTCATTTTCTTGAACTAGCTAGTGTATGAATCGTTGGTTGGATTTCCTTGCTCATTGGTGCTTATGGCTCATTTTCCTATGTGGCTATAGTTTTGGATGACCTATTTATATGATTTATCCTTGTGATTTAATCATTGGTTAAAGATCTTAGACCAGATGGTGGCTGGGAGTTAGTTGGTAACATGTTTTGTTCTTCTTGGAAAATGTAATCATGATGCCAACTTGTTTGGTTGCAGTCATGTATTTAAGTTGGACCTTGGTCCTTATTTGAAAAAAATATGGAGGAAGGGAGTTATGGTTTTAGAAGAGGTTGTTTTGCAGTCTTAGGTTAGGAAGAATAGTTAGGTTTCTTTGTAATAAGTCCCTAGAATTTGAGCTGGGCATAATTAATTCTATTGCAGAACTTTATAATTGTTTTACCTATAAATGAAAATATTGCATGTGTGTTCCATACTCTATATCTGTGTTTTTACTTCTTTAAATCTTCAAGTTTTCTATTGTGTAATTTTTTTTTTCAAGGTTACATTGTTCATTCTCTTGGACCCTCTTACCTTGGTTGCTTGAGGTGCTATCAGAGAAAAAAAATTCATTGCGGTGAATAGATCTTGTCTCCTAAGTTTGTGGTTACTAATTTGGTTTTTTGTGGGGTAGTAGAATAAGGATGTGACCCGCAGTTGCAGAAGAATCATCAAAGATGGCTAGGAGAGGTGCTTGAGGTGGAAGAAGTGCAGACCCTAATGTTGTTGAAATGTTCAGACATATTGTTGCGAGATTGAAAGCGGTAGAAATGGCCAAGAGTAGAGGTTGAAATAATGAATAAATAAGTGATGGTGAAGAAAAAATTGAAGAACAAGTTGAAGGAGGAGCCCAAGAACAACCCGAAATGGATCAAGGAGAAGAATGTTTTATTATATACCTTACTAGGGTTAACACAAGACCACATTTTAATCCACCAGATTATAATGGCTGATTGGATGCATATGAGTTGTTGGATTAGATCTTAGCTATGGACAAGTATTTTTATTTTGAAGGTATTGATCAAGACAAGAAGGTAAAGAATGCTTGTACTAAGCTAAGGGGCCATGCTTCACTTTGTTAAGATCATTTGTAGAATGATAGGAGGAGTAGAGGTAAAGAGAAGATTAAATCTTGGGATAGGATGGTGAACAAGATGAAGGAAAATTTCTTACCCTCTGATTATCATATCAGTTTGATCAGAAGATTGTAGAATTTAAGACAAAAGGAGATGAATGTGAAATAGTACACTGAGGAGTTCTACAAGTTGGATATAAAATCTAGCTTTAAAGAGGATGAAGTACATAGAGTTTCAAGATACCTAAATAGTTTGACGATGTCAATACAAGAGGATCTTAGTATGATCAAGATTGGGAATGTGGAATATGCTTACCAATATGCCCTAAAGGTTGAAGAAAAGTTAATTAGAAGACAGGAACAAAGATAAAGAGGAAGAGGTGGAAGATTCCAAAGATGTCAAGGTGGTAGATCGGTTGGTGACTCTAGAAAAGGGAATACATAGGAGAAGACTCTTGAAATGAATTCTTATAGAGGTACCTATAGGAATGAGGCTACCAAAGAGATGATAAAAGGGTGTTTAGGGGCACTTGTTTCAAGTGTTGTGGAGAAGGTCTTAGGGCCTTTGAATGCAAACATGGTGGATCTGAAAGAAGGACTGAAAGAAGAATAAGGACATCTCTTGTGGAAGAAGACGGATCTTCTGAATCGGTTAACCATAATTAGGTTGAAAAGGGAGAGACATTGATCATGAGGAGAACCTTGTACCATGATGAAAAGATGGAGAACCCTTGGCAAAGAAAGAACCTGCTCCTAATCATATGTCTTTTTGGTGGTAAAGTATGTAAATGTTTTGTTGATGGTGGTAGTTTTGAGAATTTGGCATTTGAGGAAATGGTAGATAAGTTGCACTTGCAAAGTCTGAAACATTCCAAACCCTATGAGATTGCATGGATAAAAGATGATCACAAGGTGTTGGTAAGTGAACAATGTTGGGTTAAGTTGAAAATAGGGAAATATCATGATGAAGTATTGTGTGATATAATGCCTATAGCTATATGTCATGTTTTGTTGGGTAGACCTTGGTAGTATGATAAACAAGATATACATGATGGAAGAAGAAATACATATACTTTTGTGGCTAATGGTATGAAACAAAGATTGTTGCCTTTGGAGGAACATTTTAAAGGGGAAATTTGCACCAATGCTATATTTTGAATGGTTTATGGAAGGAAATACTTGGAAGGTATGAGATATGAGAATGTTTTTTTTTTTTTGTTACAAAGAAGATTGCAGATATAGATCTGAGTGGTGAATACCCTAAAGAAATTAAGGACATGTTGGATGAGTATGAAGATGTGATTTTAGATAATGTACCTGATGATTTTCCATAGGTTAGGATTATCAGTCATTGCATAGATCTAATTCATGGACCTAGTTTGCCTAATAAAGAATCTCACTGGTTGACACCAGCAGAGAATGAGGAGTTGAATAGAAAAGTACATGAGTTACATTACAGAAAGGATTAATCAGAGAAAGTTTGAGCCCTTGTGCAGTACCTGTAGTATTGGCACCTAAGAAGGATAGACAGTGGAAGATGTATACATATTCTAGAGAAATAAACAAGATTACTATCAAGAACTGGTTTCCTTTACCTAGGATGGATGGAAAAATGGATTGCTTGAGTGGAGCTAAGTATTTCACAAAGATTGATTTGAAGATTGGTTATCATGATATCAGGATAAGAGAAGGTGATGAATGGAAGAACTCTTTAAAGACTAAAGAATTTTTGAATGAGTGGTTGGTAATGCCTTTTGGTTTGTCTAATGCACCAAGTACTTTCATGAGGCTGATGAATTAAGTGTTCAAGGAATTTTTGGGTAAGCTTATCATAGTTTATTTGGATGACATTCTGATTTTCAGTAGGACAAAAGAGGAACACCTGTTGCATGTAAGGAAAGTATTGCAGAGGTTAAGAGAGAAGAAGTTACTGATAAATTTGAAGAAGTGTACCTTTATGAAGAATGAACTATTATACCTTGTATTTTTTAATCAAAATAGTGTCTTGAGAGAAGACAATTGACGTGAGACATTGTATCTTACTGGAAGAATGAAGAGTTTGTCCTTAATGAATAGGAGTTGTGCTTGGGCCCACTGTGCTCTGCATCACTTTGTGCCTTTATTTTATTGTGTTGTAGTTCTACTTCCTTTGGGGGATGATGATAGTTCATTTTGACACAATTATCATATGTAAATGAGTTATCATATGACCTACTGACCCCAGAGTTGGTAGATCCCTTTCGTGCTCTCTTTTGTTATGTGTTATTTCCCTTTATTTGTCCTTTCTTTGGGATATTTAACAGTAAAAACATTTCTATTGGATGCATGAATGAATGAATGATTTTAATAATGTCCATGAGGCCAAAGTAGCCTATGGGAGCCACCAACCAACAGTCAGCCTAATCCATATGTAATCCTTTGACTAATTCTTCTCTTCTTCAATGTATTTTGATGATCAAGTTTGCAGTCTTGTCTAGCTGCTTTTCTTCGAAGAGGTGGGCCATACTAGTGTTGTCTAAAATCTCAGAGTACCTAGATATGAATTCATTGTAAGTTATTCATTCCATGACAAAGTGGTGTTCTATTTCAATGGCTCCCATGTCACAGAATAGACAGGTCCTATTTTCCCAGTCCTCTTTTGGCACTTTCCATCTACCTGTCTCGCATCTCACCTGGTGAGAGCTAGTTCTAAGGTGGGCTATAAGAATCTTGTCTTTCCCCTTAATAGTCACTCCTAAATATGATTTTTCCTTGTGGCAAGTGTTGGGGTTAAATTCCTTAACATAGTGAGATTTTTCCACCCCATGTGCCTTGTCCACGTGATGTTCTGGAATCTTTCGCGGACAAACTTCTTAATTTCTTCGGTACTATCCGGACAGTAGTGGATGTTGATGTCCCACTTTTTTATCCATTTGTTGGTTTTCTTCATCCATGTATTTTTTCTCATTTCTATCTTTTCTTCAGTGACAAGTCTAGGCTAGTGTTGGCTTCCCATATTCTGGGTTTTCCTTAAGTAGCATATCAGTCAAAACATCGTGACCACTTCTAAGGGAAAGGTACCCACTTCTGCCAACAAGATATCATAAGGAACCATGGTTTTTATTTTAAGGCTACTAATAATAAGGGTTTCTGTATTCTTTCAGCTTGTTTCCACTTCTGTTCCGATAAGCTTCTGCCCTAAATTTCACAACCATATAGAACCACAGGAGTGACAAGCAGCCCAAATAGCATTTTCTTTGTCTTCCAATCCCAGAGTTCTACGTTCTTACACTTATTCTATAAAGAATACAATGCCTTCCATCCCCCCTGAATTATTTTAGATCTGCATGTTTCCCATTTGATTTTGTTCTGGAAGTCTATTCCCAAGTATTTGTATTCACTCACAATCTCTAGAGGCTTGCCCTCAAAGAGAAAAGTGTTCGGAGGTCCCTTGTTTCTCTTTAAAGAGAATATCATGACTTTGGTTTTGCTGGTGTTAACTTCCATATCCACCTCCTAAAAAAATCTTTCCAATCCTTTCAAATGTTCTCTCAAACCATTAGTCATCTTGGCTATAATGATGAGGTCATCTACATATAACAATAGTTTTATCACGTAACTCACCAACTGGACCCCCTCACCACTGGCTATATTTAACCATGCTTCTAACTTGTCAATGTAAATCTCAAACAAGGTAGGAGATAGTAGACACCCTTGTTTGACCCCTATGTCACTGCCAAAACACTTTGATAGCCCATCTACAGTTTTTATTTTGGCCTTAACCTGTTCATATAGTTTGTGAACCGTTGTCCTTAGTACTATAGGAATTCACAGCTCTTCCATTAATTTCAAAATTTTATGATGGGGAGCTGTGTCAAAGGCTTTTTTGAAGTCCACAAAGAAAAAAAAATCCTCACCCCCCAAGGTGTCCCATATTTTCTCAACTAAGTATCTAAGAGTTACTCTATGATCAATGGTGGATTATTTCAATCTAAAACCTCCTTGTCCCTTTGCTCTTTTCTCTTCTGTTTTAGCCCATTTACTGATTTTTTTGTTCTACCATGCTTCCAAATATCTTTTTGAGAAGGGGGTTTATCATGATGGTCTGATAGTTAGAGGGTTTGTTTGTGTCTCCACTTTTGAAAATCGGAACCACCACACAAGTTGTCAAGTTTTTAGGAAAACCCTCCTCATTGGTACTATTAAAGATACGGTTGAAATGAGGTGCAAGCAAATCAGCACCCCACTTCAATTATTCAGCTTGGAGCCCATCAATATCCTGTGCTTACCTACTGCTAACTTCTTTATGCCTTGAGTGATATCATCATTGTTGAATAACTCCCCTGTGTACTTAGTTATCAGAGTGACATGTTCCCATAACTTGCATTCATAAAGCGCTTTGGCATATTCCAACCATTGAGTACTAGTTATGTTATTCTCTACTTGCTTCTTTTTATGTCTGAATCCATTCCAAAACTTTTTAGAGTTTTTTTTCCCGATATTAATCAGCTCAATTCTTCTTAAGATCACATATTGTTCCTTCTTTTGTCTTAGCAGCTTACTATACTCCTTAACTTTTTCCTTATCCTTTTTTCCTCTCATATTTCCTTTTTCCCTCTTGCATTCCTCATCAAACCACAGGTTACCTGGGAAAATATTCTTAGTGTCTCTTTTGGGTTTAGATATTTTACAATCTTTGAGTGCCTTTTTGATAATAGGGATGAGATTCTCTTTGTCCACATGTTGTTGTTTGGCAGCATTTGTGTTCTTTTTCTGATTGTTAGATATCCTACTCAGAGAGTTTCTAAATATTTCCTGATTTTCCTGTGTCATTAGGATCCTACTAGTTGAGGGACATTTTCTTTCCTTGTAGATATGTTGATCATTATCCTGCTCTTTTATGTGGGTTGCTAGCTTGAGATAAATCAAATTATGATCTGAGTTTAGACCGATTGGGAATTCTCCTATCCCAAACTCTAGTATCTTTGACGTGGAGTTTTGAGAGAAAATGACGCAATCCACTACACTTTTCCCATTGTAGGTTTTTCAAGTGATGTTTCTTGAATTAGGCCATTTCTTCACCCCATTTTAAATGACCATGTTATGGAGGCAGAAAATACTCAGTAATTCTGCCCTGAAATGATTGACCTTGCCTTTGTCATCCTACGATGATCTCTCCCAAAGATGGGCCCCTTCTTCCTCTAACCATATCAGATCCCTATTTTCTTTATACCCTCTTTCAATATTGAGAGTCTGATTATTTGTTTTCACGGAATTAAAATCCCCTATGAGCAGAATTTCACCTAAGGCATTGAAAGTAGAAATTTCCTTTTTGAGCAAGGCAAATGGATCTTCATGGTCTAGGTGTTTCTTCTTATAAATTTTTGATCCTTTAGGGTCAAAATAGCATGCTGCCACCCAGATAGAGACCTGATTTTGTGTTATTTTTATCCAAATGTATTGATTGTTTATATCTTCTTTCTCCATGTGGACAAATCTACCCCAAGTTTCTTTGATCGAGATGTTAATACTTCTGTGTCCTTTTCCATTTTCTATCCTTTCATTCCATACTGATATTTTATTGTATCCCTCAAACTCTGGTACCTTGCAGCCATCATGTTCATGTGTCTCTGTAAGTAGGATAATGTCTTTGCCTCCCGCTATGGGCCCTAGCCCAGGTCCTCTTCTCCATGGGTAGTCCCTATAGTTCCAGCTAACCATAGTTAAGAATTTCTGGGTAGACCTGAGTTCCTATTTATCATGTGTTATTTTTTCCTTAATGTGGGCCTTCCCATTTTGTAGCCAAACCCATTTTCCACTTTCTCTCACTGTTTTGACTTTTTCCCATTCTTTCCTCCTTTTTTCTTGTTGGGTTATAGTAAGGTCATCATCAAGGTAGATGTGTGTTCCCTTGAGAAGCCTCCTATTTCTCGTGATATAATTTTTTTCTTCTACATTCTTCAATGTTACCCTTATGTGTCTATCCTTGCAGCTTTTTGTCCACTTTCTGATTCTTTGTGTTTGCATAACCGCTCCATTCCACTCTAATTGGTCTCTAAAGAAACCCTTTATTAGTTCTATTATGGTTTATTGTTCTATGTATTCTCTTAACCCTTTGATGATGAGGTTTTCTTCTCTCTCTCTTATCTCTTTTTCTTCCCTAATCTGGCTCCTTATTTTCTTTTCTATGACTTTGCTGGGCGTATTTGCGGTCCCTCTTACAATGTTGGTCCATGACTTGACTTCTTCTATTTGTTCTTTTATCTGATTCCCTTTTTGTTCCATTGCTTCCATGGAAGATTGTATTTCTTTAATTTGTAGATTCTCATCTCCTCCTCCACCATTCCCTCCTCCCATGTCTCCTACTATTGTTTTTGTCCCCTTCAATTCTTTCCTCAATAGAGTCAGCTCGTACTCCCCTTTTTCTACGTTGAATTTTAGTTTTTGAACTTGCTCTCTAAGTATATTGACCTCTTTATTTAACTTCCTATTACTTTCACTAATCTCTCCCACTTTAATGTCTTCCATATGGCTCTTCTCTTCTAATGCCAGTAATCTTTCTTTCATGAGTAATAGGTCATTGATGTACATATCTGGGTACCAAGACATAGGTGTTTTTGTGGGGCTGTAGATGTTTGACCTCTCATCTTCTGTTACGCTTGCTGGGTGAAATAACTTTGTTGTGCTCTTGTCATTTCCAATCTGATTCCTTTGTCTCATTCATGGGACCTCGGTGATCTCTGTGTCTGATTTCTTTATTACCGGCCTTGGAAAAATGATTTTCAACTTGCCCTTCTTAGCATATTTGGTCTTTCTAGCATTCCTCCTCCTGATAATGCCTTTGTATTGTTTCGCGTTCACATGGATATAGTTTCCTCCTGTAGGAAATGCGTTGAGTTGGGGGAAGCCTAGCACACCCTATGGTAGATTGCTTGTTGTTATTCTGGAAATGAATGAGTACCCAAACCCCATAGAAGATAACATCCCTAGAAATATCAGAAATCCCCCTTGTTGGTTCATCTCAAGGATGGGTTTTTGCAGAAGGTTATTCCCTTGGGTCATAACCAAGTTACTATCAGGTCCCAAAATGCACAATGTGTCTATACTTGATTGTGATTCCTTTATCTCTGATTGATCACCTAGTGTGATATGCACGTGTTCCTATTCAGCTAATTGATAAATTTGCAATGTGCTAATGACTGATTGCAGTATCTTTAACTCTAAATGATCACCTATTATGATATGCATGCATACCTATTCATTTGGTTGAGAGATGTGAAATGGATCTATGACTGGTTGTGGTGTCTCTATCTCTGATTGATCACCTGGTGTGATATGTTTGACTACCTATTCCACTGATTGAGAAATGTGTGGTGTTACTATGATTGTTTGTAATACCGTTAACTCTAGTTGCTCATCTGGTGTGGTATGTCCGAGGGCATGTTCATCTGGTTGAGATTCCTCTATCCCTGATTGATCCTATGGTGTAGTATGTTTAGGAGAAACCTATTCTGCTATCTTATGGCCCTTAGAATCTATCCCTCCTTCTCCCTCTTTTCCCTCCATAACCGGAAAAGTAGTGTTTACTGCTTATTGTTTACTATTTATGCGAGTTTGGTTTTGTGTAGAGAATCACACATAAAGTGTAGAGGTTTTATGCAAGTGTATTTCTTTACACATAAATACCTTCATGACAAGAAATGGGAGATGGAAGGGAAAACAATGAATAAGCAAAAGAAAATATCAGTGGGGGTCGTGTATCACACCCTGTTGTTTTGGAAAGCAGACAGAAGATATAGAATAATATAAAATGCAAGCAACAGAAAGATCTGACCCGACAATTTTTTTGAAGAGTGTGGATCCCATTCTTCACTGCTCCCCCAGAACAAATAACCTTCTCTCTTCCTATTGTGGAGCCCGTAATTCCTCTTGCCATGCAAAATCCCAACTGTGGGACCCTACAATACCTTGTCATTCCCAGCTTGTCGTGTCTTCTGCATGTACACTTTGTCAAATTCATTGCTCCTGTTAAGGCGCTTGCAATAGCTTTAACGTGGGGGCATACACTCTTCTCACATTTTTTTCACACACACACTATCATTCGATGATTCTTTACACTTTGGATCCCTTAATGTACATACAATCCTTAAGGATTGATCCCTGCTTTAGATTTTGGATCTCTTAATGGACATACAATCCTTAAGGATGGGTCCCTCCTTTTTATTTCAATCCCTTTATGGACATACAATTCCTAAAAATAGGTCTCTCTTTTTTGGATCCCTTATTGACATACAATCTCTAAGGATAGATCTTAGATGGATTGATTAGCACGACACAAAAACCCTGCTAGAACTTTCAAATGCCATTTTTTGTGGCAATTTTGTGTGGTTCATAGTAAGACATAAAATCTTATTGGGCACGTGGGTCACACTTTTATTTATTTCTCTGCTTCACAATAACACATAAAATCTTACTTGGCTAAGGTAATCACACCTCTCTCATCTTTCTCTCTCTCTCTCATATTTGAGTGATATCTCTCTTATCTTAGTTTTGGATTTGACGAGGACTTGAGTCACTTGGGGGATTGATGTGTCCTTTTCTCCTTAACTTTGGTGAGATAATCTTATGCATTTGATCTACTTTACCATGAGCATGAGCTTTTCGCATACTCCCACTAAAGTGGGGGCTAAATTTATAGGTCTATAAAGTTAGTACCCATTAATTTGGAAGCTCTAGGACCTATTTAGGCCCTATTTTAGTGATCTCCTAGATTATGGATGTGTTTATGCTTGATTTTCCTAGTTTTCTCTCCATTTTTTCCTGGGGCCCTTAATACTTCTTGGGCCCCACAAATTCTACCTCAAAATTTACCCTCCTGGGTATAGTTCAAACCTTGTTCGATCTATACCAGGTATAGATTGAACCACTTTCTACCTATACCTTTGGGTTTTTAATTAGTGGGTTTTGGGCCTGATTCACAGTATTTTTATTTTGCCTCCTAGTGAGGTCGGCCTCCACAAAATTGAACCTTGAAATCACTATAAAAGGAGGCTTATCCCCTTCATTGTTTCATTCATTCATGATCTAATACATCTATTTCATCCATTTCATGCCTATAGTTACAATAATTCAAGCTAAAGGTGATTTCAAGAAAGAAAGGATTTGGCTCCAAGATTCGAAGACTATTGTGTGAATCTCTCTCTCATGATGGAGTAGTGGAGGAATTCCCAATTGAGAAATAGGATCCATATCCATTCTCCGTTCCTCTCCTTCTTCATTCAAGCATATCAAGCATACATACATCCATGATCCATGATTTGGCAAGTGTAGATCTATTGCATTGGTGAAGACATACTACATTCTACAATTCAACATTCAATCAAGCAAGCATACATCTTTGTGGGTATAGAGGATCCGTATCCATCCACAATGGTTTGAAAACCAAGGTGAATGCTTAAATTTGTATTTTTTCCCATGTTTTACTTATTTAATTTCAAGGTTAATTCCTAAATGGGGGCTTGACCAAGGCAAGACCCTTTCCCCCCAATAATTTACCCTTCTCTCTTGTGTGCAGGTGCAAGTTCATAATGGAGATTTAGTTACAGATCTAGGAACCCATTCAGAAGAACTCACCAGATCCATTTTCTATTCCAAATTCTGACAGTACTAGGTATACGTCAAACCTTCAACATATACCCTGGCATTCCAAATATATATTCCAGTTTTAGAGTCGTAAAGATGGTCTGAAGACTTATCCAAATCAACTTTTTGTTTCTGATTTTGAGAAGATTGGGTATAAGTTGAGCCTTTGACCTATACCTAGGTATAAGACAAACCACTTTTGACCTATTCTTGAGATAGAACATTAGAGAGTTGTAAGTTTCATAGTTACAGATCATAGGCTATAAGATTCAGGTACTATGAAATTTTGGGACTCTATCAGACAAAATATATGCATTTGAGCACCTTCTTCCTCTTCCATTTCTAGGTACATACATTCTTATTCCTACATCTTGCATCTACTTTTCTACATTAGATCAGATCTATTATTGTACCTTGTTGTTACATCTTATTTTAATCATAAAGATAAGATCTCTCATCATTTCCTTCCATACTTTCACAAAATAAAAATAAATACCCTAAATTCTCCACTTATCTAGATCTTGCATTTGTGCCCTTGCATCCTTTGGGTTGTACATATGAGATTTGGGTTGAGGATAGTATTTAGGATCTTTTGAATGTACATGTGTGAATTGGTGATATATTATTGATCACCATTTCACCATATACACCCTCCAAGCCCATGAACCATATGAGATATGATTTTTTTAGAGTGGTAGGAAATAACTTTAGCCTAAGAGAAATAGTAGTGTAGTCAAAACTTCGACAAAGAATGTCAAATTCAAAGAGGAATGTATCAGGGTCCTCTGTGAGAAATAAATAACATTTGGGAAGAGTTGAATCAGGGATATTCTTAAGGTTGTTATTGTCCTGTTGATCAATAATAGGAAATGGAAAGGGATGAGGATTTGTTTTCCTCCTTGGTGGACCTCTTGGTTGATAAACCACTAAAGCCAGCTGGTAATCAACTTGATTTTTATTGGATGGGTTCACAAGAGGGAAAATATGCAAATTATCCAAGATATAAATAAAAGGATTTGCGTCAAGTGGCTCTTCAAAGATGTTTATACCAACAGGTTCTTCTAAGGAAGATGAAGAGGAGGTTAAATTTTGAGCATAAATTTCTTCTTCTTCTGAAGACATATTTTTCCATTAGTATGCAAGGGAAAATAATTTTGAACCATTGGTAACACCAACACCGAAAGACAGGTTTAGTGCAACCCGATAGACAACTTTGCAAGGGAACCCGACAACAAAGTTTATAGTGTAACCTGACAGAGAAGGTTACAATGTAAACTAACGACATAGTTTACAAGTGCAACCCAAAAATGTTGAAGTGGAACCTAACAGAGTAACCTGACAGAGTAGACAAGAGAGGAACCCAATAGGAAGTTCACAGAGGAACCCGACAGATAGACTACAGAGAAACCCAAGCACCAGTCTACCGAGAGACAGTTATAATTTTGAGAAATGTGGAACTGACTTACACGTCAAATAAAACACTTGTGTTTTATATGTAGCTTTTTGATTTGCTTTAAATCCATTTCTTGAGGGACAAGTAAAGCATATAATTGGTTTAAGCAGTCTAACTGATTGAAATCATGCAAACTAGGAGATCAAGGTCAAGTTGTAAACCTTTGATCATAGAGTTATCATTGTTATGTGTGAAACTTATTTAGGTCAAATTCATTGTATAAATAGATGTGAAATCAATCAGAACAAATGATGTGATGATGATTTTAGCCAAGGAACACATCTAAGGATCAGAGACAGAGTTTTATGTAGAAGAACACCAAAAGATGGAATCAGTTATAAAGAACAAGATTCAAGGCTACCGAGCTGAATAGAGGTATTGATCAGTCACTATAGGTGATACATTATATTGTGAACTTTAATGGATCTATACTCTAAAATTATAGATTGTATATACTCAGGTCAATAAGTATTTTTGACTGCATTCTAACAAGTGTAGCAAATAGAAGAAATCCTTTGAGAAGGTGGATTTAACAATCCTTTGTAAATCTCTTAACCGAGCACACACGAAATAGTGTTGCTAAAGCTCTTAACAGAGAAGACCTTAACCAGTCTAAAAATTTTACTCCTAATAGGGTAAGATCATCATAAGTGATCAAACTTGTAAGCCTTAACTGGCCCCTTCCATTCTACAGATAGTGAAGTTTTGTGGGTTTCATCCCCACCACAGTTTTTACCTTCTAACAGGGGTTTTCTGTGTTACCAAATCTTGTGTCATGTGTCTATACATTTCATGAATGTTTACATGCAAATTTAGTTTATGAATTGATATAACATACACAAAAATAAGAATAGCACATATGGTTGGTAATACAAGGAATTCATTACTAAAATAATTAAGGTTAATTGATAAAAGTTTAAGGGTAGTGATTCACCCCTCCCCTCTCAGTACACACCATTCCATTATTCCAACAATTGGTATCAGATCTAGATCTCTTATTTGGACAATTTTAAAAGAATTAAGAGAAAATATCATACAATGGAAAGGTATAAGCTAGACAAGAGTATTGAGAATTAGAAGTGGGAGATACATATCTTCTATGAGAAATATAAAGAAGCTAGAATCAAGATGAGATAGCTACTGGGTGAAAGAAAAGTAATGGCATCTCACTGTAATGAAACTGATTATCATGAAGAAGAGATACCTAATTTGTTTGAGTCAACAGGATCTACATCTAGCAATACATCATACACATCTAAAGGAAGCATTACAATTCTGAATGAAATCAATCAACATCTGGGTGGACAAGTGAAATAATTGCAAATCAGTCAAGAGACACAGATGGTAAGAATGATTGATATTATGAATGATGCTAGACAAGTTGAACAAGAAAGAACACTAGTTATTGATGATAGGAGGAAGATAATTGAAAAGATACAAGAAAGAGAATCAAAGATACAAAGACTTACTGAACATCATCATGAGATCACCAATTAGATAGTTCTTATGAGTCATGAAGAAAACTGATTGAACATAGAACTCAATGGAAAATTGGAAGCTATTAGTGAGCTAAGAGAACAAAATGAAAAACTAAAGCATGAAGTAAGAATTCAGGAGCAGCACAATGATATGATCAAGAGAGCTGAAGAAAGCACAAAAAAATGGATGATTTTCTGGATGGACAAAGAAGAGTCAACAACAATACCGGACTAGGGTATACCAAGCATGGAGAATCATCATACCAAGCTGATCCAAAAGTTGTCTACACAAATCCAAGACCAAGAAAGCAGACATGCAACTATTGTGGAAAACTAGGCTACACATCAAATGTTTGTAGGAGAAAAATGAAAGGTATTCCTAAATACACGTCTACATTCATTGGAAATTGTTATAACTGTAAAAAGAAAGGACATAAGGAATATGAATGTAAATCTAAGGTGAAATAACCAAAGAAGGAAACCTACATGGAAAAATATTGTCCTACTTGCAAACTACATGGTCACGCATCTCTTGAATGCAAGAAGAAGAAAAGGCAATCATGGAAGCCTAAAGAACAAGAAACTTCTTATCAACCAAGAAGAGTCAGTAACTCATATGTTTGGGATTACAACACATGGAAAAATTGCATAGCATGTGGTAGATATGGTCACATAGCTGCAAACTACATGAGGAAATGGATGAGAAAGTCTAGAAGATGGACTAACCTCAGAAAGGCATGCTTACACTGTCATAAGGTTGGTCATCTAAGCAAGGATTGCAGAGACCGAGTGACAGAGACAAGCACTTTTTCCAATGGCAACACCATTGAATACATCAGAAAGATGAGAAACAAAATGTGGAGGAAAGCTACAAATGCTAATGATGTTGGAACAAGCAATGCAATTGGTGACACATTATCCAATGGATTTGGTGGCATCACCACCCCCACCTAAGCAGAACAAGTAAGTATGGAACTGCACTATACCAAGTTATACTTTACATTAGTTCCTTTATACATTGATAAAATGCCAAACTAGCATGAATAAAGATGCACTGTGCTATTACTTGTTATAAATCTGAGAATTCAATCTTGTTGGTCAATACATACCGAGAATCATCGATGTACATACAAAATCTAAGTTGTTAATGTAAACCGAGCACCATTGGTAATCATATAAAAAGACAAATATTCAACTCCACTTACCGAGCTTTGTCGGTATACGTGTGAAAAGTCAAGTGAGTTCTCACTTACCCTGAGCTGGAAGTTTGTGTGATACCCGAGCGACTCCATCTTTGAACACCGATAAGTGGGTAGCGCATTTATTGTGCCACTTAGTGCATCATTTATAAAAGGATGACTGAGACCTCATTTCATTCACCAACATTTTAGAGCAAATAGCAGAGTGAAGCAGAGCGACCTAAGGCAAAAATATTGCAGAGAGATTCACGAGCACCTTCACAGCTACTATGAAAGATTCTGATCTTCAACAGCTATAGCAGAACAAGTTGTTAGAGTAATCTTTAGTTTCTTATTGATTAAATCATGTTGATTTAATTAATTAAGTCATTACTCTTTAGTGCTTAAGTTTCACTTAGGCAGCGCTTTATAATTATTTAGGGTTTTAGCCTTTAGGGTTTCGGTATCCTTTTATAAGGATTCACCGCTTTCATTTCATTAAGGAGATTGTAATTCATTTTCATTGTTGAATATAGAAGCTTTTTCTGTCAACATGGTTTTGCTGTCTCTGGCCTTTTGGCCGCCATAGCTTTCTGTTTCTTCTATCCTCTGTCTTTTGCTTCTGTTTATGTGACAGCCTTGCATGCAGCTGATCTTGGGTGAAGTTGCATTTATCAACTTCTACATGGTATCAGAACCATCTTGCTGCTGGCTGTTCGAGTTTTTTCTGAAGCATTCAAGGGTTTGCAGTTTGCAAGGCTTTTTCTAGCTTCTTTGTGTGGATTTAAGGGGGACCTTTGTCTCTGGTCACTTTGGGCCCAAACGGACATTACCATTGCGTCTAGAAGGCCCAAAAACCCCAGAATCCATATAAAGTTTGTCCATTTTGGACACCGGGGCATCTGGAGAATTTTTTTGGCCTCTTAAGGGTCGTACAGGCACGTTGTATGAGGCAAAAATAAAAAAAATTCAAAAAAATTGGTTTTAGGAAGTTTTTTGGGTGCGCGGCCCACGCACCACTGCCACCAGCCTCTGCCGCCTCCTGGTTGCCCCTCTCGGGCCCCGCCGCCACCCTGCGGTTTCTTCCCCGCCACTCCGCCTCAGCGGTGCCCCCATCGCCCGGTCTGCCACCCTCCGCGGCACTCCGCTCGGTGATCAGCGGCCCCCGCCGCCCGCAGCGCTGCCCCGCCGGCTCTCCGCTGTCAACGCTCCGCTCCGGCCGCTCCTACTCCGCTCGGGCGGTGGCGCTTTTGTTTCAGCCCCTGCGGGCTTAGTCCCTTACCCGCGTAGTCTTATGGGCACCCAAGAGCCCTATTTAAGCCCCCGACGCACTCCATGTGTGTGGGGGCCAATTTTTTTGAGCCCCAAGAGCTCTTTTCTAGCATTCTGGAGCACTTTTGACCCCTTCTCGCCTTTTTTGCTCTATCTTGAGCATACGGGGGTCTTTTTCTGACTTTCATATACCGTCGAAAAGCTCTTTCCAAGCTCTTCCCGATGGTGGAGGTTAGGGTTTTGGGTTCTGCCATTTCAATAGTGTTTTTTGCTGTTGAAGTCCAATATTTTGTTTTGCCTTTCGGGAGTCATATCTGGCTCATCCAGACTCCATTTTTGGCAAACGAGATATCGTCAGAAAGCTGGTTCAGTGTGCTATTCAGTGGTAGAGGTGTTTTTTCTAGATTCTGCTCCATGTTTTCTCTCCTCCATGTTTGGCAGTTTATGCCCTCTGGTGGATTTCTTGTTCTACAGGTCCTGGGATCTCTTCTTTTGATTTCATAGTTCACTCCTCTTTCTGACTTCTGAGCTTGTATGCTCCTTCTGTTGCATTCTTTTCTGTAAACGCACTGAGATAAAGTTCCTACTTCTACATTTATGAGATTTTGAGCACATTGTATGGTTTTAGTACTCGCACTCTGTTATAAAGTGCCATGGGGGGTTATGATGTTTTTTCTGCTTTAGGCGCATCCACTTTTGTCAAGTGAGCATACCTTCCATGACATTAGCCCATGCTGTGTGTCTATGACACCACCCTTTATCCTGTGTGTGTGCTTCTGTTGCACTATTGGTGTTCCGGGTTCTTCTTCTGCAGATGTTTTTGGCATTGCATTTCAGTGTTCTTGTCACCTCTCCCAGTTCAGCATTATGGGGGGTTCACCTATTGGTTCTATTTCTTCCTAGTTTGATTGATCAGCTCTTCAGACATTTGTCTTCTCTACCTGGTCATGCACTTCAGTGGGGGTTCCAGTAGTATCTTCTGACAGAGTTTACAGTTCCATACTTCAGAGTTGCTTCCTGTTCTTTCTTGTTCCTTTCTCTGGGACACCTTTTCCCTAGATTGAAGGCTCAGTTTCCTTCATCTAGTTTGCTTTCTTGTTTTGGGTACCTGATCAGGCCTAGTTGCCGAGACCCATCCTTCCTTCTTTCTGCAGTAGTTAGCTATTTTGCTTCTCCCTAAGTTACACTTAAGGGGGGGTGTTAGAGTAATCTTTAGTTGCTTATTGATTAAATCATGTTTATTTAATTAATTAAGTCATTACTCTTTAGTGCTTAAGTTTCACTTAGGCAGCGCTTTATAATTCTTTAGGGTTTTAGCCTTTAGGGTTTCGGTATCCTTTTATAAGGATTCACCGCTTTCATTTCATTAAGGAGATTGTAATTCATTTTCATTGTTGAATATAGAAGCTTTTTCTGTCAACATGGTTTTGCTGTCTCTGGCCTTTTGGCCGCCATAGCTTTCTGTTTCTTCTATCCTCTATCTTTTGCTTCTGTTTATGTGACAGCCTTGCATGCAGGTGATCTTGGGTGAAGTTGCATTTATCAACTTCTACACAAGTGAGTAACTAGAATCACCGAGCTCACAATTTGTTTTACGAGAAAAGCCCTAAATTCACAAAATCATGGCAACCACATCCCATGTAACCAAGATCAAGAACGCCAAGGAGAAAAAGGTTAATCTGATCAAGAAATCCACTTGTGAAGAACCTAAATACAAGTACTGTCTAGAGGTTGCATCACAACCTGACGATGCTTGAGCATTTTCCTGAATACCACCTAGGGTTTCACTGATTGAATATGTTTGATCATTTATCCACTACAAAATTGCAGAAATTAGAGATCTGGAAGTTGAGAAATATTACAAGAATCTTTGCACAAATGGAACCCTCAAGGATGAGCATAAACACATTGAGGTCAAAGGGCTGACAAATGCCCTAATTTTTCTAAAATAGTTTAAGACTGAGTGGATTCATATAGTGTTGAGCAGAGTGCATGATCGAAAGATGTTCCTGGATGAGCCAAAATAGATCACCCAGGATGTAATACACATTGTGACCGGTTATCCAATAACCAACAAGGAAAAGGCACCTAAACACCCTCCTTGCCCCGATATTGAGAGGATGACAGGTGCAGAATGGGATGGCAATGGATTGAAGTTTAATTCCATCAAATATCCAGAATGAAAATTTGGTACATGTGTGCTAGGATACAAGATATTCCAAGCCACTAGGATGAATAGTATTGCATGTGGAGCAGTTGACACTGCCCACAAGATTGTAAAGAAGGGTCTACAATTAGATCTATATGAGCTTCTACTGAAGTAGTTAGATGAGAACATGAGGACAATCAGATCTGTAAAGTCCAATTCATGTAAGTTTGGATCACTTCTAATGTGCATTTTTTTATACTTTGAAGACTTCTTTCCATCTATCGATAATGTCAACTAGGATACTACCCGACCAGTGACAATTCAAATCAGTGAATTCATCAAGTCACTAGGTGACAACTTTACATCATTCATGGATGAATACTTCACTGGATTCAAGGACAGAATGCAGAAAAGGATGAGAATACCATAAAACTAGTAGAACAATATAAAGCAGATATATGTTTTATGGTGAACACCAATAACACCTTGATCAAACCAGTTGTACCGAGGATAGCATGGTTAGCACCACTTGACTATGAGATGAGCATATATCAAGCCACCAACGATATTGAAGCATTGTTAAATGAACTATTAGACAAATCACAACCAAGGTTTGGAACCTATGAGGAAGCCAAGGAATGAATAAAAACAGGCTTAGTTGTGAAGAAGATCGATAAAAAGAAAGACAAAATGGTAAAGACACTTAAGAAAAAGTTGCGGTAGATGATGAAGAGTTAGAACAAAAGGAGGACACCGAGGGACAGTCACCTGTCGGTGAAGAATAAAAATTGACTGATTCTCCGATGCACTACCAACACCGCCTGCAAAGAAACCAAGGACTACTTCTACATCAAGGACTACAATTCAAACAACTAAAGATGCAAGTTCATCACCGGTAAAGAAAGGACAAGTGAGGACTTACAAGAGAAAACCTCAAACTGGGAAATAGGCACCAACAAAAAGAAGAAAATTCATCAGAAGCAAGGAAGATATAGAAGACACTGAAAAAGATGAACAACCTATAAAGAACAAACTTCCTACTACAATTGATGAGGTATGTGCATCAATCATCAAGGCAGGTTTAATAACTGAGCCTAAGATTAGAAAATGGCTAACTCTGAATCCTGAGGATCAGAATAAAATAGAAGAAGCAATCATCACAATAATGTGTATATTTAAATATATACCAATACAATTTGAAGGTTAAATTCCACAAGAACTTCTTGAAATATTATCAGCAAGGTGGACATTTACATTAAATTAAGAAAAATAGATAAGGGAAAGATCCCTAGTTTCTGTTATGCCACCCGAGTCCAAAATGGAAGAAATTGAAGAAATGATAAAGTTACATTCAAAAAGGTTCTAAGAGAAATTGAGAGCTTAAAAATTCCTACAAGGAAACCTACTTGAGCTTGACAGAGAAAGTGAGGATACTTGGAGAAAAATACTTGATGTACCTAAAAAGGATACAAGTCCCGAGCGAGTATTGTTGGACTTAATGTGAAGTAGTATTGAGAGGGGAGGGGTGAATCAGTACCTCTAAAACTTTTAACACTTTACTCAATTTATCATTAATGGTCATTCAATTCTGATTTACCAACCATTACTGTTATTCTTTCTTATGCATCTATTGTTTGTTCACAATCTTTACAATCATCCATAGAAACATTCATGAAATTGACAAACACATAACACAAAATATGGTATCGCAGAAAAATCCTGTAAGGAAGTAAAAACTACGGTGGGGATGGCACCCACAAAACTTCATTATCTGTAGAATGGAAGGGAGTCGGTTAAGGCTTATAATTTGATCACTTCTGATGATCTATCATGTTAAGAGTATTAAGGTGGAGACCTGTTAAGATCTACTATGTTAAGAGCTTTAGCAACACTGGTTTTAGTGTGCACTCAGTAATGAGATTTACAATAGGATGGTTAAGCTCACCTTTCTTCAAAGGATTTCATTAGTGTACTACACTTGTTTGAATGAGTACAAATTTTGACCTGACTGTATGCAATCTATTATTGCTGATTTACAGATCCATTAAATTCTTTACAATAATAAAATCACCTTGAGTGATTGATGAATACCTTTTCTCTGTCTATGGTAGCCTCTATTATGTTCTTGAAAATTGATTTGATTATGTTTGTGTTCTTCTGCATGAATTCGTTGTCTGGTCTTTAGTTTCTCTTCGTGGCTACTATCTTCATTGAACAACTTTTTTTCAATGGATTGAGTACCTATTTATACAAGTATTGACCTATCTGGGAATTCACGATTTACAATGTTAACTCTCACACTAATAGATTTGACCCTAAATTGAGACCAAACTTTTTGACCAACTTGCAAAATTGGTTTGTTTGGTCGCAATATAAAAGTTAACTTTTCTTTTTTTTACTTTTATGCCCGTGTTGGTCGAAATTGCGACCAACACGTGCATAAAGGTCAAAAAAAAAGAAAATGTAACTTTTATTGTGTGAAGGAGGGACGAGAGTCGAAAAGGCGAACTAGGGTCTGTGCGTTTATTCCTCATTCAGAGGTGTTTTTATGCAGGACTGGACTGCAGCTCAGCACAAAGCAATCATGCAAACATATACTCAGTTGTATGAGGAGGATTTCCTGAAGAGATTGGAATCAGAACTCGGACACGATTTTGAGGTGCATAATTATCTTATTTTTCCGTACCTGTACCTAGTGAATCTAGTATCATGA
>MU223860.1:1625671-1636906 GCA_018584345.1 Thuja plicata | reverse complement strand
CAAAACTACTCATTGCCTTCATGTCTTCTTCCAGATTAATGGGAGTGACAACTGTATGTGTGATGTTGTTATGTCTGCAATGATTCCTCCTTCCTTATTTCCTAAACCGCGAGCTACATACTTGTATATGCGTGAATGCCTTTCCAACGGATGGAAACTCTTCCTCAAGGGTCGTGATCCTTTTGCCTCCTCTTTGCTTGATTAATTGTTTTGTTGATTGCTTTATCATTTGATATTTGATATTGAGACATATATATATATCCAAGCAAAATTTTAAAAAAAAAAAAAAAAATTTTTTTTTTTTTTTAACATTGGTCGAAATTTTGACCAATCCCACGGTTCATTTCCACCAACGATTGGTCAAAATTTCAACCATTACACTAAATATTTCGACGACAATGCTATGCTTTCCACCAATGTTTTGGTGGAAATTTTGACCACATATTGGTCGGAATTCCGACCATTTCCCTATAGATTTTGACGGCGAATTCTACCAAAGTGAGGAAGAGCTACAGTCAAAATTTTGACCTTTGTTTTGGTCAAAATTTTGACCAATTATAAATACGTCAAAATTTTGACAAAAAAAGATCGACGAAAGTTTTGGTCGTAAATTTCGACCAATTACTGTCGAAATTTCGACCAATTGCCGTCGAAAATTGAGGTCAAATTTACTAGTGTCAGATCCAAGGTTTACAACTTGACCTTGATCTTTAGTTTGCATGTTTTAAAACAATAAAACTAATTAAAACAATAAATATTACATTGCTTCCTTCGCACATAATGGATTTAAAAGAAAATCAAGAATTTATAAATACAACTTCAGTGACTTATTTGACGTGGAAAGTCAGATCCACTTTTTGCGGGATGTAACTGACTGCCGGTTCCTGGTTGTTGGTTTGAACTTGTAGTCTGTTGGCATTCCTTGACTGAACTAATCGTTAGGTTCCCTGTATCTATCGGGTTCCTCTCTTTTTTGTACTGTCGGGTAGCACTGTTGTTACTCGTCAGGTATCGTTTACCTTTTTGTCATCGGGTAGCACTTAATAGTGTTTGTCGGATAACATTGGCATCGGATAGTGTTTTGCCCTGTCTGTCAATGTAGAGTAAATTGATGGTGCAGATCGTTTTTTTCTCTAAGTATACTAATGGAAAAATATAATGCCTTCAATCTTCCCCTTTGACATTAGTATCAAAAACTGATATGTGCATAATACTGAAATTATTACACCATGTTTATATCCTTATCATAATATGACTCCCCCTTACCGTGTGCATCGGTATAGTGTATGTATATGTACATGTATACTATCTATTCTCTTAGTGTACATTAATTCCCCTTTCTTCCACTATACATATGATTTCCTCCTTTAACTGAGGTGATGTACATATCAAATTCCCCCTTTCTTTGATATTGATGACAAAAATGTGCAACTTACAATATGCCAAAATTGTGACAAAAAATGTGTAACTTACAATGTGTCAAAGACATTAGAATGGGTAACTTTGATGTCTTCCATTATTTTCTCCCAATGTTCTCTCAACTACTCTAGGGCAATGTGTTGTAGCTCTAGTCTAGCGTGCATATCATAAATGATGTCTAGTATAGACATTTCAAGGGTAGCAATTAGAGTACTTTCATGTGTCATATTTTGTTGCAGGAGTGTAAGTGTCGGTAAGAGCTTAACTTGGAGCTCATTGACCTCATCTCTATATTTCATCTCCACAAATTGAATGTCCTGTCTTTGTTTCCTAGCCTGTATGATCTGTTGATTGTGTAATTTAAGTGTTTCTTCGGTGGTGGCTAGATTTTTTGCACTGGACTGAAGATTAGCATCTATCTTTTCTATCTTGTCAGTATACTCCTTAGTGAGTTGATCTAAAGTGCACAATTTCTTGATTAAGGTAACAACTTCTAAGAAAATTGGGTCAATTGTACTTATCAATTCAGATAGCTTGACCTTTTTCAATGCAACTTCTTGGCTTATCTTCTCTGTGAGCTTGAATTCATACTTTTTTTCAAGTCTCTTTCCATTGTCTTCTCAGCATTAGTATTTTGAGATGTTATTGCATCTGTGAGTGTGACCAGTTGATCAATGATTGGATTTTATTGATCAATATTTATGTCTAGTACAATTTCTTGAAGTATATTTCTTGCTACTTCCAGTACCTTGGCCTCTTTTTCCGCTCTTTTCAGCTTGTCTTGAATGGCCTTTTTCTCACATAGCTTTGCATATTTTGTCAATGCTGTCGGATCCAATGTTCTTGGATCACAGACTGGAATCTCAATGATTTCATCCAAAGTTACTGGATTTTTATTCTTTCCTTTCTTCTTCTTTGAGATTTGAGGGGATGCAGATGTATGAACTACCATAGCTAGTTCATGTGTTCGCTCTGAATTGCTTGGGGAAGATTTTTTCGATGATGCATCTTGTGTTTTCTACTCTGTGGGCACCTGTCGGTTATGTGAAGATGTCTCTTCATTAACCTTGGGTGTTTCTACAGAATGTGCTCCGGTTTTCTTTTCAATCTCATCCTTCTTCCCTTCTTCACCTTTCTTTGAAGGCTTGTCCCATGTTCCCTTTTGAGTGTTTTCTTTATTCTGATTAGTAGATGCATTCTTTTGATCATCGGTTGTAGCTTGCTCTGCAATAGTATCTGTTGTCTCTTTGGCTTCTTCATCACCCTTGTCTTTAGGTGTGCTTGTCTCTTTCTCATTTGATCCCTCATTACCCTCTAGTATGCTTATTGCCTTCATTAGGATAGGCATGTTAATTTGAGTTGCTTCTTAGGCTTTGTCACCATTGGTGTCCTGCTCATCGGTTAGTGCCTTGTCAGTAGTGACAACTGACATCCTCATTCTTTTGTATATTTTGTGCAGGGTCTTGCACAAGTGGGTTCAAGATTGATGTGTCATGCATTTGTTCATCAGCAATGTCAACTATCTTTTCATCTGATGTCTTCAGTACTTGATGGCTTTGTTGATCCTTAAGTGTGATAAATATCACATCATCTTCTTCTTTGGATCATTTTCAGAATCATAATGAGTGATATCTTGGATATTATCATCCATGCCTGTATCTAAGTTAATAGGCTCATCATCACTTTCTTGATTTTCCAGAGCAATATGTTGAGGACTTACATTATCTATCTCCTCCTCTCTATGAGGTGTGTTTGTGAGAAGTAATTGCTTCTCAACACTTGTTGACTCTACCGGTAGATCCAGGAAATGTCTCCATTTGGTCTCTCTCATTGAATCCAGTTCTATAAACTTGCTCTCTAGTAATTTGTAAGCCCTTATTTTGGCTACAAATTTACTTGAGTGTTTCTTTAGTACTTCTTGTATTTCTTCAAATTTGGATTCCAGAGGCATCAGCCTTACAAGAACTCTTTCTCTTGCTTCTCTTTCTATTTTCAAGGCATATGACCACTGTTGGTATATCCTTTTACCTAGCTCTTCAGGTATTTGATTTAAAAATTCAGCAGGGGCATACTTGTTTTTAATCATTGGTTTTATTACTGCTTCCTGTATTTTATTCTGATCCTCTAGATTTAGTGTATCCCACTGCCTAATATTTTTATTAGTCATTGTGCCATGGGTAGCAATTGATTTGGAAGCTTCATCTACCATTTGGTTTCTGAAGTTCTTCTTTACTACATCTGGTTCATCATCTTTGGTGTCGTCCAAGTCAGTTTGTGTCCTAACAAACCTTTTTCTCTTCTTTGGTGGTGTGTTTTTGACAGGTTGATGTCTTGTTCTTTTTGCTGGCAGCTTCCTTATATAGGTCCTTACTTGAACTTTCTTAAGTGGTTTGGTATCGGTTGCAGTAGTCTGACTTCTTTTTCTTTGCTTCTTTGCAGGAGGTGGAGATGGAGGTGCATCAAATTCAGTAGCCTCTGTATCTGATTTCCTTTCATCTAGTTCTTCACCGATGTTGCCTTGTTCATCGGTTTCCTCTTGTTGATCCTGCTCTTCCTCTGCAATAACCGATAGAATCTTCTTGAGACTCTTAACCATTTTATCTTTCTTGTTTATAGTCTTCTTGACTTCTAGGCCATGTTTTATCTTAGATTTGGCCTCCTCATATGTACCAAACCTTGTTTGTTTCTTATCAATGGGCTCATTGAGCAGTGCCTCAATTGCGCTTGTAGCTAGATCAATATTGATCTCATAGTCTAATGGTGATAACCAAGCTGTTCTTGGTACAACCAGTTTGATATGTGTGAATTCTGTGTCTGCCATGAAACATATCTCATCTTTGTGCTTTTCAACCAGTTGCTCAGGAATCCTGGTTCTTTCCATCATCTTTTCCTTGAACTTAAGGAAGTATGTAGAAATGACGGACTCAAATTTGTCTCCTAGTGACTTAATCAGTTCACTAATATGTTGGGTTACCGGTTTGGTAGAGTCTCATACAACTTTTCCTACTAAAGGAAAGTATTCTTGAAAGTAGAAATGTACACATAATAAGTGATCCAAACTTACATGTGTTGCTCTTTGTAGACCTGATTTTGATCATATTCTCATCTATTTGTTTCAGTAGGATCTCACATAGATCCATATTAATTCCTTTCATTACAATCTTGTAAAATGTGCTTACTACTGCTACAGAAATGTTGTTCATTCTGCTAGCCTGAAAAATTTTGTAACCAATAACACATGCACCAAATTTTAACTCTTCGTCGGTGATTATATTTACTTTGAGACCTTTTTTGTCTCCTTCTACATTGGTGAGCTTTGTAACTTCTTTCATGGATGGATGTTCGTGTACCCTAGGCTTGTCAATTATCAGATAACCAGTGACAGCATGAAGAACATCCTTTGTTATTTTCTTAGGTTGGTCTAGCCATAGTTTGTTGTCATGCATCCTGCTCAAGACTATCCTAATCCATTTTGTCTTGAATTCCGTCAGGAAATGTAGGGCTCCAAGTGTTTGTGTTCTTCTTTTAGTTTTCCTTCGGCATCACATAACTTCTTAAAAGCTTTTGTTGGAAATACAATAATGGGAAAGCAAGATACTGAGAAGGGGGGGTGAATCAGATCTTCTAAATTAAACACTTAAAACAAACTGATCCACATTCATACATATATGAATCTAGTGTAATATCAAATAGCAACCACACAATGAAATAAATAACTCATAACAAAAGAACTTGGTAACCCAGAAACCCAAATAGGTAAAACTGGGGTGGGGATGACACCCACAAAATTCTCCACTACTGCATTAATAAAGTGTGCTTGTTAGGGCTACAAAAGTTGATTACAAAATGCAATCTACCTTGTTAAAGATCTGCCCGGTTAAGAGATAAACATCATTACAATCTACCCTATGAAAGGATTTCAACTTACAATAAAGTAAGCACTTTGTTAGGAGATTTAGAAAGGTCTGCTAGAACCACTCTGTTAAGAGATTTTGACCTGATACAATGATTAGAATGTCTCAAGTATAGATCCTTCTTTATGCACTCAGATGCTGATGATGGATCTCCTCTTTCCAGTACCTTCTATGATCTCACAATATGATATGTCTTTACTCTTTTTTTCACTGTGTTGTCACTCTGCTTGATCTCTACTTAACAAAATAACCCTCTGTGCATTTCACTTCAAAATGCAGTCACCACTTCTCTCACACTCTCTTTTTTAAAATAGGGTTTTGAAGTGATCTTATATATCTATTCAGGTCTGATATTGAGATCTAGATCAACGATCAAGATCCAATACCCATACCTTAAAGGTATTATAATTAATGATTACAATAGATCATGCATAGGATAAAACAATTAAATGCATAACTAACTCCGTAGGAAAATATTAAATGCATACATAAGTCGGCCCAAAAATCTTATACAAGTTGGCCTGAACACTTATCCTCAAAGTTTGAATCATTCCAGACATGTATACAAAAACTGTTCTGCTCAGCACTTAACATCTCTGTAGCTCGGCATTAAGTATCCTACTCGGCTTGGCATGATACAACTCGGCAACCTGAATAATTCTCAGCAATGTTGCTCGGCCTTGCATAGTTTTAGCTCGGCCATAGTGATAGCCAACTAAAAATGCCTAAGTGAATGACTCAGTGTTGGTCACTAATCATCAACAAAAATTAGAGATTAGCAATCTCCCCCTTTGATATTAGTGGCAAAAACACACTTATAATTACTTCATTTCATTCCATCAAAATGTTGCCTAAGTATACTAAGTACTCCCCCTAGGAATATACTCAGAATTATACATACAAAAAGTTTACATGCCTTCAAAAATATATACAAGTGTACCTGTTTTGTACTGATGTATCATATTGTATCCTTTCCAACTTCCTTACCATCTTCCCCCTTGTTTTTGTCACTGATTACTGGTGGGGTTAAGTTATACTTATCCAAAAATTGTTTATGAAGCTATAGGGTGGATGCAAATGTAGCATCCCAACTATCCTTGGAAATCTTCATAACTTCCAATTTTATTTCTAGCTTGGCAGCTAGACTTACTAAACTTTCTACAGTTGAGAGATTTGCATTTCTCTGTGATAATTATTTTGCAATTGAAAGTTCCTTATGCATTACCTCCAAGTGAGGCAAAAGGCTTGTCTGAATAGTTATCAATTTGGCCCTAATTTGACCATCTTCAGCCATAATCTCGGCTATTCTCCATTGTGCATTGATCAACTTAGAAAAATGTAAAGAGCTAGAAGTAGTATCCTTACCCAAAGTATTGCCAGTTGATCTCAAATCTAATTGTAGCTTCTCAACAAGTTGTAGATTATCCTTTGTGAAGAATTCAACATCACATAGTTTCCTATACAAAGAATAAACATTTGTTGTAACTTTCTCCAAAATTTCTACAAGAGTAGAAATTTCAACCTGTTTCATTGCAATCTCTTCTAATATTTTCTCCAGAACTTTTCTCTCAAATCTCCTCTCGGACCATTGTAGAAGTTTTTCATTGCTGTTAATATCATCATCAGTTACCTTCTGTAAAATGTTAACTAACTGATTGATAATTGGAGCTTGAAACATTTCATCCTCTAAGTCAAAATCCTTTGCAAATATATCCTTGATGTCATGCAACACCTACTTTTGCTTCTGTTCTATTTTCATCTCTTCCTATCTCTTCTTCCTCTTGAGTAATTATTGAAGAGTCCCTATTTGTTCAAAAGATAATTCATTGGGATCCCATTGTGGAATCACAATGACTTCATATAATGTGACATCTAGAATTTGAGACTTCTTCTTCAGAACTTTCCTTCTCTTCAACTCTGGTGAACTGATGCATGACTGCATAATACCTTTTCCTATGACAGTGTCAATGTCCATTGCCTCTTTTAGTTCTGTCAATATTGTCTATGGATTAGGCATACCTCCAATTTTAGGACCAGTGGAAGTGGTTGATGCAGAGTGTGGTAGATCAACCAACACTTGTACTACCTCTTGTTCCTTAGGCTTATCAACAGTGTCTTTTATCACTACTCCACTATCTAAAATTGTTTTGACAACCTCTAAAATAGGTGGATTTTTTGAAGTTACCTCTTCTACATTTGTTTGTTGTTTCTCTTCACTTATCTGATCATTGATCACTTCAATTATCTCATTAGTTTTCTCTTCATATGTAGTGGTCTTTCCTCCTTCAGTTTCAGTTGCCTTAATAGGCAAATCAATGTTTGTACCACTCAGCATATCTTGTTCCTCGGCATTCAAATTGCTAGAATCATCAACTATGAAATCCATCGGACTGTCTGTAGACAGATCAATAGAATTTTTTGAGTATAATGCATCTTTGGTCTTGTCCTATTCTGTAGCAATTTGACCTTGAGTCATCCATGGCTCAGGGGTAATCTCCACTTCAACTTCTTTTGCCTTTTGTTGAGATGTTCCCTCACCAGATTTCTTGTCTTTTGGAACTGCCAGTCCAAAGATTTCCTTCCAAATCCTTGTACTATGTTGTACTAATCCTTCAATATCATTTTTCAAAATAGCATAACCTCTAAGTTTAGGAACAAACCTACTCTTATATTCTTCAATGAATTTGGCTCTCTGTTTTGAAGTCAACTCAGGTATTACCTTGGCTAAAGTTCCTTCCCTAATCTGTCTTTCTGTGGTAAGTGCAAATTCCCATTTGCTTGACATAAAATCATATAGTTCATTTGGCACATGGTTTCCTATCTCTGTAGGAGTTAACTTGAAAGTACTCATCATATCCAAAAGTGCTTCCTGAACTTTGTGCTTATCCACATTACTCAATTTCTCATACTTAATGAATTTGAAAGTAGCTAACCTTGCTGAGTTTCTCAAAGTGTCACATACCTCATCAATACTAGCTGGTTTCTTGAATTGTGTTGTAGGTATGTTACTGGGTTCATCAATTTCAGTCTTTTCATCATCACTATCTGTTCCCAATTGTAGTTTCCTCCTAGGTCTCCTTATTGGCTTACTCAGCTCAGCCTTAGGAGAAATTTTAGCTTCCTTTCCAGAATTGCTTTCTCCAACCTTCTTCTTTCCATATACTTTTGTTTCTACTTCTACTGGAGAAGTAACATTAGATGCTCTATTCCTTGGATGATTAGCTGCAGGAGGTGTAACCTTAGGTTTAGCTTGGCTCGGATTGGTTACTATGAAAATTGATGGTCTTTTACCCTTAGCTTTCTTAGTGATCTCCTCAGATGCACTGACTTCCTCTTCTGTAGACATATCCTCACCTTGTCCTATGGATAGGCCTAAAGGTGAATCCTTAGCTTCTTCAACACTTCCTAAATGAACCATTTTCTTTAGATTTTTCACAATCTTCTTCCTTTTCCTCTCCATGGTTCCCTCCTTTAAACTTCTTGAAATTTTTACTTTGGCTTCATCAAAATTTCCAAACATTTTTGTTGTGGTATCAATTGCCTCGGCTAGGAGTGCAATGATGGAATTTGATGCTTCATCAATGTTAATTTCATATGGAAATGGTTATAAACATGTTACCCTAGGTGTCACAGCCTGGATATAAGTGTTATCTGTATCAACTAGAAAACAAATTTCTTCCTAGTGCTTCCACTAGTGATCTAGAAATCCTAGTTCTTAATCTCATTCTCTTTTTAAATTCCACAAAATAGCTCCCAATAATGCTATTGAAATTACTGCCTAGTTTCTCAATACATTCACTTGTCTGAATTTTAATGGGTCTATCCTTTTTCCAAACAATATTTCCCAATGTAGGAAACGTATCATGAATGTAGAAAAATATACAGACTAGTAAGGAACCAAACTTACATGATGAGCTCTTAGCCTTTCTGATTGATACTAGGTTCATAGCTAATTGTGTCTATTGTAGCTCGGTAAGATCAAATGTATGACTCTTCTTAACAATTTTCCATGCTTGGTCAATGGTTGTACAAGGAACACTATCCAGTCTACTCAACTGATAGAACTTATGCTATTACTCTTACTCCAAAATCAAGTTATAGGTCTTTAATTGTAGAGATATTCATACTTCTATTGTTCCATACGGCTCCAGTGTTCAGTTTAATTTCCTCTTTGTTGTTATCTCTCATTGTTCGTTTCTCGTTAACTACAGGATATCCAGTCACTCGATGAATAATTTTTTTAGTAATCTTGACTGGTCCATTATCCAACCACATACACATATCATGAACTCGTATAAGAATAACCTTAATCCATTCATCTTTGAAACCTTGTGGAAAATCTAGGGCACGAGTTAACCCTTTGTAGGCTAAATGTTTGAATTCTCCCTTCAGAACTCCATCGACACACAATTTGTTGTAGGATTTCCTTAATTCACTATCACCTACTTCACCAATCTTAACCATGTAACATGATCTAACATCATGGATCATAAGTACCTTGGGTGGAATGGATGAGAGAGCTCTGGTTAAATCACTCTGAATTGCACTTTCAGGAATGGCTCAAAAGTTGAGAGGTGCACATTCATCACTCCATACTAACTGAATTTGCTCTTGTTCTCCCTCCATAATTTTAGCTAGTGCGGAAGAGCTTGCAGCCATAATCTTGAAATTAGGGTTCAAAACAAAGTACCTCGGCAAGTAGCACTTTGTACTATTCACCTAAGGATTTCCAATGACACGCTGAAAAAATATTTGATGCTAACTCCGTTAAGATCAATTCTGCAACTACTCCAATCACTCCGTAAACAGTGAAAATCGCAAGGTAAAAATGAAGTATAAATTGTTCATCCTTTATAGACTTTGAAGGGTTAAGGTAGGTAAGCAATGAATGTTCTTCCCGTTGAGTTAGTGCAAGCCAGCTGTCCTCATCTTTCTAACACAACTTGCATCCCACTCAGCTTACTAAACTCGGCCATCATAGAACTTACTCGGCCAACAAACTCGGCACACACTAAAGAACTTAGCCTTAGTCTCCATGATTGGTGCTCGGCACCTATAGTGCAATTAGCTCTTCTTGGTATTTGTCTTCAAAATATGTCCTAGTGCATCTTAACATATGCAAATATGGACTTTGGTACATTTCATGTTAGGAATTGATGTAAGATAAGAATTTTTAGATGCAGTTCCTTACATACCTCTTTTTCTTAATTGGAGATGATGTGATCACCTGATCCATTGGATTGGGTGACCTCGGCTTCACTAGCTTCACTGCTGCATGGTTCAGACTTCTTAACCCATGTCTGGTTCATTTGTGCTCTAATCTGCTCAACAGTAGGAGCAGGTACCCTAGTCTTACAATCTTTCCTTGTATGACCAATTTTTAGACAACTATGACAAACTAGGCTTCCATTCATCCAACTTTTAGACTTTCCTCTGAAATGTGTCCTTATACAGTTTTCTAGAACATGTCCATACTCACCACAGTAATGACAACTATGCCATGTGTTGTAGTCCCACTTGTAGGTATTGCCTTTTCTTGGTGATTTCTCTTGTGCCTTTGATGTCCACTGTTGTTTACCTTTAGATCTGCAATCTTGTGCTCTATGACCATATTTCTAACAGTTATAGCAATTACCATTGAGTCTAGGTGCATTGCTTGCCTTTGTCTTACATTCACGTGCTTGATGTCCAAAATTATTACAGTTAAAGCAATAACCATTAAAGTTAGTTTTAGGATTGGACTTACCATTCTTGCTTCGGCAAATGTTTGTTGTATGACCTGGTTTCCCACAGTGGTGGCAAATAGGTTTGTTGTTTCTTGGCTTTGCATACCTTCTTTCACCTGTCTTAGATGATTCTCCTTCTTCAGTGGTTGTATGTTGTTCAGTGTGACCTAATCCAG
>MU223860.1:1594564-1620641 GCA_018584345.1 Thuja plicata | reverse complement strand
CTTTAGTTTGCATGTTTTAAAATAGTAAAACTAATTAAAACAATAAAGATTACATTGCTTCCTCCACACATAATGGATTTAAAAGCAAATCAAGAAGTTATAAATACAAATTCAGTGATTTATCTGATGTGGAAAGTCAGATCCACTTTTTGCGAGATGTAACTGACTGTCGATTCTTGGTTGTCAGTTTGAACTTGTAGTCTGTCGGCGTTCCTTGACTGAACTAATCGTCAGGTTTCCTGTATCTTTCATATTCCTCTCTTTTATGTACTGTCGGGTAGCACTATTGTTACTCGTCAGGTATCGTTTACCTTTTTGTCATTGGGTAACACTTAACAGTGTTTGTCGGGTAACATTGACATCGGATAGTGTTGTACCCTATCTGTCGGTGTAGAGTAAACCGATGGTGCAAATCATGTTTTTCTCTAAGTATACTAATGGCAAAATATAATGCCTTCAATTATTAGAAATCACTGATAAGCCTCACAGTGAAGAAACATAGGCTATACCGAGCCCAGAGCATATACTCATAAATTACTCTGAGGATGTTCCTGAAGTTGAATTGAACATAGAGGCTAACAAAGCAATGGACGACATTCCTTCGATTTTGCAGTCATTACAAGACACAACAGATGTCACAAATCAAGATGTGACAATAATCGATATCACTGAAGGTGATTCTGCCGATGAAGTAAAGGTAGATGAAGATGTCACTATTATCCCCAAGAAATCCAAGGAACGGGACCCAACAATAGATGCTCCATAGGTTGACACACCAGGACAAATGTCATTATTGATACAGGCTATCAATATCATCTCACAAAAAGAGAAGCCACCCGAGCATGATGAAGGCATACCCGAGGATAAGGGTGAAGAGGAATAGAAAAACACAATTGATGAGAAGAATGTAATAGATGGAGAATAGAAAGAAATAGACAGAGTGCACAAAGATAAAGGTGAAGAAGAGAATCAAGGTGACTCCACTCCTAAGGATACCAAAGGAGAATTTGCAGATAAAGAAAATTTTGATGTGGAGACGTTCACACCAAACTGACAGGTAGACACTGAGCAGCAGCTAAAAGGCACAACACCTCCAAAGCCTTCATCAAGTACATTAGACCAAGAAAAATAAATTGCTATGGTACTGCATACACGTGCCTCCACTACACTTTCAAAGAAGAAGAAGAAGAAGAAGAAGAAGAAGAATCCAATCACCCTAGATGAGATCATTGAAATACTAGACTGTGATCTAAGGACATTAGATCCAAAGTCACTTACAAAGTATACAAAACTTTGTAGAAGGAAAGCTATCCAAGATAAGCTTAAAAAGGAGACAAAGGACACCCAAGTACTTGAAACAACCAAGGAGATAATTCTGTAGATTGTACCTGATACAGACATTGATCAAAATGCTTCTATCATTGATCAATTAGCAGTTCTTACAAACACCATCACATCACAGAATGTGTATGCAGAGAAGGAAATAGAAGAATGTGCAGAGAAAAAGTACCAATACAAATTGATAGATAAAATCAGCCAAGAAGTGGCAGAGAACAAGGTAAAGAACAAGGTAAAGTTGTCTAAACTAGTCAATGTATTAGAACCAATCATTTCAGAAGCTATAACCTTAGTTCAGCAGTTATGCACATTAGAAAAATTCACTAAGGAGAATATTGAAAAGATTGCAAAGATAGATGCAGATCTTACTGCTAGTGCACAAGGTCTCTCAACCACTAACAATGCAATCAAGTTGCATTATGAAAAGGTAATGGAAGCAAAGAAGTTGAGAATTAAGATTCAAGAGGTAGAATCAAAGTTTAGAGATGAGGTAACCGAGCTACAGGCTCTACTCCTACCGAATCTTACATTATTGCAACAAAATATGACAACGACAAGACAATTGATTGCCAACCTGGAGATGTCTGTCACCGACAGCATATATGACATGCACACAAGAATTGCATTGGAGTGCATGGCCCTGGAAAAACTTCAAGAGAAATGGGATAAAATGATGGAAGACATGCAGAACTCTCATTCCAAAAAATTTGACAAGTTGTAAGTATTTACACCTTTGCCCTTATTATCAAAAAAGTGGGAAAATGATATGATAAAGCAAGGGGGAACTAATATGTGTCAAATAGGGAATTGATAAGGTGATAGGGGGAGATGATAAGTGTATATATATACATATACATATACTATACTGGAGCATATACATAGGGGGAGTCATAATAACAAGGTGAACACATGGTGTACATACTAAACATTTTAGTTTTTTCACATATCAGTTTTTTATACTAATGTCAAAGGGGGAGATTGAAGACATATTTTTCCATTAGTATGCAAGGGAAAATAGTTTTGAAGCATCGGTAACACCAACACTGAAATACAGATTTAGTGCAACCCGACAGATAACTTCGCAAGGGAACCCGACAACAAAGTTTATAGTGTAACCCGACAGAGCAAGTTACAATGTAAACTGATGATACAATTTACAAGTGCAACCTGAAAATGTTGAAGTGGAACCCGACAGAGTAGACAATAGAGGAACCTAACAGACAGTTCACAGAGGAAACTGATAGACACTAGAATACAGAGCAACCTAAGCACCAGTCTACCGAGAGACAGTTATAATTCTGAGAAATGTTGATCTGACTTACACGTTAGATAAAACACTTGTGTTTTATATTTAGCTTTTTTATTTTCTTTAAATCCATTTCTTGAGGGACAATTAAAGCACGTATAATTGTTTTAATCAGTCTAAATAATTGAAAACATGCAAACTAGGAGATCAAGGTCAAGTTGTAAACCTTTGATCATAGAGTTATCATTGTTATATGTGAAACTTATTTAGGTCAAATTCATTGTATAAATAGATGTGAAATCAATCAAAACAAATGAAGTGATGATGATTGTAGCCGAGAAACACATCTAAGGATCAAAGACAGAGTTTTATGCAGAAGAACAACAAAAGTTGGAATCAGCTATAAAGAACAAAATTCAAGGCTACCGAGCAGAATAGAGGTATTGATCAATCACTATAGGTGATACATTATACTGTGAACTTTAATGGATCTGTACTCAGCAATTATAGATTGCATATACTTAGGTTAATAAGTATTTTTGACTACATTCTAACAAGTGTAGCAAATAGAAGAAATCCTTTGAGAAGGTGGATTTAACAATCCTTTGTAAATCTCTTAACCGAGTGCACACTAAACAGTTTTTCTAAAGCTCTTAACAGAGTAGACCTTAACTAGTCTAAACATGTTACTCCTAATAGGGTAAGATCATCAGAAGTGATCAAACTTGTAAGCCTTAACTGGCCCCTTGCATTCTGCAGATAGTGAAGTTTTGTGGGTTTCATCCCGACCGCATTTTTTACCTTCTAACAAGGGTTTTCTACGTTACCAAATCTTGTGTCATGTGTCTATACATCTCATGAATGTTTCTATGAATGTTTACATGCAAATTTAGTTTATGAATTAATATAACATACACAAAGATAAGAATAGCACATATGGTTGGTAATACAAGGAATTGATTACTAAAAGGATTAAGGTTAATTGATAAAAATTTTAAGGGTATTTATTCACCCCTCCCCTCTCAGTACACACCATTCCATTATTCCAACATCTTCTTCTTCTTGGGGGGTAGAAATTGCACCTAAAGTATCTTCAGGGTAGCTAGGAAGGAATCTCCCTAATGCATCTCTTCTTCTTCTATGCATGCAGATTGATCACTTTTGACAAATTTAAGATAGAATGAAACTTTTGAAATTAATAACTAAATAAAATTAAAGATAACATGAAATGAACTAGATATTTGACTCGTGACTTCAATAGGTACTTAGCTTGACACCATCCCTAGCAACAGTGCCAAAAATGTAGGCCTTTACAAATAGAAAAATAACTTGGTTCAACTCCTCTACTCACGGATTGGTCATCTTGATTGAGCAGCTATCTTTCCTATGGTAAGGTTCATTTAATATGCCAACCCAAGGTCATGAACTTGAAAAGGTTTTGCACAATATATGCACTAAGTCTCCATTGAGGCCATGCTACTACTATTGGAAAGAGAAGCAATATAGGAAAATAGATGCTTGAAAGTAAACCTACTTGGCTATCAATTACTAAAGCATGTAGTAGTGAAAACAAATTATAGAAACTAGGTTTTGGTCTGTCATGAAGAAAACTACTATGTTTGCTTTGGTTGCAGGTGTAGACACAAGAATTTGTTCCTAGTGGCTGGAAGAATAGACAAGCGACTGAAAAACAACTACATCAACGGGAAATAAACAAAAAAATGCAAAGGATCACTCACCAAGTGGTCCCACTTGGGTGAGTGGATCCAAGTTCTTCAACACACTATAAACTCAGAATAATCATTGCTTTATTCATATAACAAAAATTGATTATACATAGTACCGGAAACTATGAAAACTATATTGCTGAAAATAGTTACATCCTATGAATCTATTGTTGTCAGATCTCCTAGATAATCATTGAAGAGGCATCCAAATCTTATTTAAACTAAAACTGCACAACTAACTAACTGACTGACTGACTGACCACCTCTAACAAAATAGATGGGTGCAGTTATTACATTGAAAGAAGAAAGGATAAATTATCTCAACAATAAAGAAACATTGTTTGTCTTATTTGCAGGAGAGAATATAGGAAAACTACTCCCTATATTTTATTTGTATTAAAACACCACTAACTGCTCCAGCTGGAATGTGGATCAATCAATTAAGCTATCAATGATTCTTCAACGTTTTCCTCCTTTCTACTCCTGGCTATATTACTTTGTCCAAGAATCGGTGAAACACATTTAAGTGTTATCTTGACCATTCTTCCATGTTCATCTATTCCTTTAGTGATACATCCATTCCACATTTCATTCATTTATTAAACTTTAGATTTCATTAATATGGATATATCTCGTGGTTACAAGAAAAACAAACTACTTGGTTGTAGGAAACCCATTATGCTTCAATTATTCAAAAAGGAATACTATAAAGATAACCATAGTTTTAAACATCAAGTATTTCACCCAAAAGTGTTTAAGTCCACATGTCATATGTTCATTAGAAACTATTTTAAAAGACATGAAACTATTAAAATCAAAGTCTTTAAACACCCAGAAACCCTATAATAGTTCCAAGAAAAACAAGAGAAACTAGGACAAAATAGGTGGTTAATTCAGCCCATCAATCCTCATGTTGCTCTTCATCTTGATTTTCCTCTTCACAGTGTTCTTCCTCGTGGTGTTCCTCTTCGTGGTCATCTCAATGGGCATTTCATCAACCACTGCCATGCCTAGGAGGCATCCTTCAAAGCAAAACAAGATATGGATCAAAAATGTATAACATGTTTAATAAGCCACACTAAGGCAATGATGGAGAATATCAACCATCAAAGAGAAAAAACCACACATCACTCACACCAAACACAATGGGAGCATATACACAAAGATCCTAGTGTATGAACGTGGCCTCTAATGCTAGATGTAATTCCCCACCAAGGAATCCTTGGCAACACAAGGTCAAGTATGCACTAAACATTTTTTTAACAATAAGATATAACAATATCTTATAAGTGAAATAATAATCAATTCACATAAGCATAAATAGAAAAACAATGATCCACAATGATCGTGCACAAGCGAAAGACTTTAAAAACTTCTAAGAGCTCCAAGACATACTAAATACACACTTGGAATGAAGTACACACATTCATTAGATCGCAAACATAGAGGGGATACAACCATCCTCATAATCCATCCAAACAGAGATTTGTTTTAAGCCCAAATTGAAAAGTGAACTAAACTACATCATCACTAATCTAAAAATAAAAAGTGAATACATGAAAAGCATCCTGGAAACATACCGAATCCAAATATAAAATTCATTTTTACCCAGACCCTCAAGAAGTTCCCACTGCCACTGGTAAAAGATCAAATGCACTAAAATAGGGTTTAAACGCAATAAAGTGCATTTTATTCATATGCGCTGAAACAAAAGATGTGTGTGCTAAAACATAAGGTGTATGTGCTAAATAAGAAGGTGTATGCACAAAAACATAAGGCTTATGCGCTAAACTTCCTTGCAAATGCAAATTGAAAGAAAATAGAAGGGGGTTTTATCAATCCAACAACTATACAGACTTTTTGACACTAACGTACAACTTAAAATGCAGGATTTCTCCACACCGGGGTGTACTTGATGCATGCATATCGAGGCAATACTCACTCGAGAGCTCAAAAGAAAAAAATATGAATGAAACTAGTCTAATAGCATAAACAACATAATCATAGTATAACTACAAATCAAGAGCTAAGTGAAAGATGTCATTGAGCCCTCATTGCTCGAAGCCTCTAACTTTGAAGAAAGCTCGTCACCTGTACATCGGTCCCCAGCAGTGGTAAATTGTAATGTCACTCTACCATGTGGAACCCTTAGGCCCATTCCAACATGCTTGCAGAGATAGTAACCCGATGAGAATCACAAGGGTACAGACCTACACCAAGAAGGCTACACTCACACCAAACAGATGCATAGCTCAAGGACAAAACCAAGGTCTGAGTGTAATCACAATACAAGTAACATAATGCAACAAGTCAAGGTCATCAATCAGAGCTAACAAGGGTAATATATAGGGATTCAAGGTGGAGTGTCATCATATGACTCATAATAGCCCAAGTAGCATCAAGTCTTTAATCAACATTCATAGATGGTCAATCTTAGTATGTATCTTTGATCAACACCCTCGAGTGGCCAAATACGGTGTCTTTTATCTACGTCCTCAGATAGCCAGACACTGACTTACCTTTTCTCAACACCCTCGAGTGGCCAGGTAGTCCATTACTCTTATCAATATGTTTTAACCACAATTTAGTTGTTATGTTTTCACTTGTTAAGGACTTCTTCACTTGACCTATACCAACCACTTACGGGTTGGGTCCATGCAAGAGACCATTCCAAACCTCTACCCAAGCAATAAACCATCTCATTCAATAATGAGGCATATTGCAATAAGTATACACACACAATGCAATAACGAACTCTCAAGTCATAAAGAACCACAATAAGCATGGTAAGCTCATTTGGTCTCAAACCAAGAGTGTGGGTCTTATGGGATCCCGACATGGAACACTCAATGTGCTCATGATGTAGTCTCAAACACCGACATCTTGCACTCAAAATATGATCATAAATCAAGCATTGAAACAAAACCACAAAGGAAGAAAATGCAATACAAGTGCTCACGGCACACTCAACTAGGTACTTTGCTAGGAGCATGGATTCCAAGGTGAATAAAAAAACTACAAATTAAAACCACTCAATGGTCAAAAATATAGAATACTACAGTATTCCAAAAGCACGCATGCCACGCATGGCAACACACAAAACTAGGTGACATGCAAAATGATGCGCCCACAAAAACACTCAAAACCCATTTTCCCTTAGGCACCCAACAACACACTCATGCAATAAAATTCCTATTATGAATACACACAGAAAAACGGAAAGCATAATGGCACAAAAACCAAAATACAAACCCCAATTACTCGTAGAGAGCCAACCGGGTAACTGAAAACTACAAGAATGTAGGGGAGTACTAACTCTTAGCCCACGAAGCATTTACAAACAAGAAACAGGTTAAATAACTGAGAAACAAATAAAATATCAAAGGCCCTACCTCGCAGCCAGAGGAGAAATCTAAAAAGACGAGGAATAAAATAAATTTCATGCAGAATCTCAAAGTAGTTCCACACAAACATGAGTATTCACAACACAATTCCAACGAGTCGCTACCCACCAAAAACCGACAACCCAGTCAATCACAATGAACAAAAGATTGGATTTATCCAAAATAATTTGGAGTAAATTCCAAATTCTTTACAAACTCAAAAGTGAAAAAGTGAGTTAAAATAACTCTTTTTCCAAATAAATAGCACTCTTGCCCAAAAAGAAAATTTAAACAAATAACTTAAATAATTTCCACAAACTATTGACTTTCCCAAATTAAATCAAATCTAATCTAATTAAATGGAATTCAACTGCATCTAATTAGCAAGCAAATAAAAATAAGCTCTTATGTTAATTAAAATCAACATTTAAATTAAACCTCTTCTGCCACAACTGCAGGAACTCTAATGCACAAACACACAACTGTTCTTTCACAAAATGCATTATGAAATCTGAATTTACCAACATGTACTGTAGGGATAATAGCAATAAAGAACACATCGCCCATACAAGGACAATATTGGCTCAATAATGAAAGACTGGTGAAACTATCTCCTGTACCACTGTCGGGGATAAAGACACTCAAACCTGTAATCAAGTGGAATGATGTTTGGTACCTGTTCATTGAAACACACAAACATCAAGTGTAGTTTCTCATAGTATAAATAGTTAAAGAACATGAGCATACACCACATCAAGCAGGGAAGGAGAACAAGACATCGTGTGGATCTCGCGAATGGGTAACTACGACTTCGTCTCTCTTCGTACAATCACATCAAGTATAAACCATAAATAATTGCATGAGCATAGCAGTGATCATTATCTCATTTAAATTAAAAATTGCAATCAAATATAAATAATTAAATAATCATTTATCGTAATTACGAGCATATATCAATGAAAGTAGTTACTAAATTACCCAACAACTTATATGGCACAATAAACCAAAATCAAATATAAACAACATGATATAAATAAACCAGTGTTCTCAAAAGTGCAATATAACAAATATCATCATAAAGCATCATGTCACATCAAAATAGCATCATCATGCAGATATGATCAAACTATAAATAGCAATATAATATAGCATCTAATCCAACCATGATATTGGTAACCAAAATAATGTATTTTCATTGAATGCGTCTCATCATGCAAATATTTACAGAATAACACAAGAGTCTATCTCAGATCAAAATAATCATGGAACAGAATGTAGCCATAAGAGACACTACGTAGTTCTAGAATATTGTATGTACTTATTTTATAATGATATTTTAAATAAGATTTATGTATTTTCCATCAAAAAATTATAGACAAACATTATTTTTCATTTTGAAAAGTTATTGACAAAAATGGGTTATCCCATCTAGCTCTAGTTGCACTATGTTGATGAAATTGTGAAATTGTTGTTAAAACAATTTATTTGAAAACTAGTTTAAAGATGTGGTTTAAATATATTACAAGAGGCATTACAATAAAAATCTCTTTAAATACTTGTGGATGGCTTAATCTACCAAGATAGAAATAGTTTGTACATTGGCAATGGATGCACTTGAAGCACATGCCAACAACTTAAATGTTCCTCTATAAAGTATCTTCTTAAGTTTGAGTCATTTACGTCATGGGATAGGTATAAAAGGCTATATGATGCTTGGTTGTGGTATTTTCATGTGCTTCTTCATGTAATATATTTAGAATAACTTAGCCCAAAATTTGATTGTGAGTAAATCCTTGCGTGCAATGAGTTGGAGTTCACATCTTTTTTTTTATGTAAAACCAACTATCACAAGGCAATCACATATATCTCAGTCCCTAAAACATTTATGTTAAGACTAATATCACATTAAGTTGGAGTTCACATCTATTTTTTTATACACCCCTTGCCCATTTAGAATGGTTTTGTAAGTCCTATCAACCAAAATACTATAAATCTTATTTCCCAAGCAACATACTGAATATATAATGAATCATCTTACACGTGGTAGTTTCAAATTATTTTCATTGTAATCAATCACCAAACTTGTGTGACTTTCACATATTTCGATTGAAATCCTAAATAGCAGTATTACAATAGAACCTACAAATTCTCTTAACCCATGTATCTTCAAATTGGAAAAAAAATTGTTGCATTCACTTGTAAAGGACTTCACGCAAAAATGTCAAACAACATCATGATTGTCAATGTGAGTTGGTATACAATAACCTTGCTCATGATTAAAAATATAACCGTCTAAGATGTGTATGATAGGGCAACATATGTCATTTCACCAATCTCTATATGGATATTTTGAAGGGAGAAATAAGACCTTTCAAATTATTCCAAGTGGGTTGCCAATCTTGTACACCACTTAGTCACAACAACACATGATTTGATGTCACCTTTAGGGACATGACCCATGAAGCAAGAGGTCTTAACCCTTAAAATGGTAAATGTGTTTCTTTAGTGAAAGGGTTTAAAGGCTAGATATAGTTGCTTAAACTTTATGGACATTATGAACTCAAATCTAAATTCTAATATGATTTACAAGATTATTCTAAATTATATATCAATGGCTAGCAAGTTTAAAGAAATTGAAATACACAAAATCGTTATAACAATCTATTATAGAAGGTCCATTTAAGAATTGGTCAACACGAGGTCTTCTTTTTGGAACATATAAGCCATAATGAGAATAATAAAGCATAAAATCCTTCATCGCTTATTCCAGAGAATGAGACATCTATAAATAATTAAAACAAAGAACCAAATTTGACATGATGAATATTTCTTAGGGTTTTGATCATGGTTGTGATCTTCAATTAAGGTACATGAATAACTATGTAGAAAAACTAAGTACATATTAGAATGTGATTATTGAATCGGCTAGAATGGTTTAAAACATATGCATAACAAAGAGCGTAGAGGCTTCAATAGTGTGAAGGATAGGCTTGAAACTTAGAATTAAGCTATTTCCAAATGACTTTCATCTTAAACACTAGCAACCTACCATGTTCAAATAAGGTTATGAGTTGGTAGACTAATATCTTACGCGAATGTACACAAAGAAAGCCTATTGACTAGCTATGGACATGGTGCCTTAGATTGAGCCTATGTATAAGTTGAAACATGGAGATACACACACATATATGACCCAACATTTTCAATGATGCCAATTAACAAACACAAAAAAAAACAAAGTTAGCCTATGGTCAAAAATTATATGTTAGGGTTTACAGAACTAGATCGAATGAAAACATTAGTGTTAATGCACAATGTTGTAAATGCACAAGTAGTGCTAGCTAATATGAAATTTAAAAACATAAATAAATTTCCAAAGATTGGGAGCCCTGGTTATTAGGCTCTAATACCAAAATGTAATGCTACTTTTCTCTAGTGTACAAAATTGAATAAATTTAATGTATATTAATAATTTTATTTGACAACAAATTTATCAGTGTGATTATGTTTAAATATCATAAAGTGTCTTTATAATTTAAATACAAATGCCCAAGGAAAAAGCTTTCTTCAATATTATCTTATCTTAAAACTTAAGCACATTAAGATCAACATTATTAATAAATAAATTTTTATTCAACAATAAAAACAAGATCTCAACAAAAACAAATCACTTTTTGGAGAATTATGATTAGAATGACTCCCATCTTACTTCTACTAGATTTTGAATATCTATGAATAATAATGAATTCAGAAGTTTATATAAATTAGAGCACTTGGAATGGTCATATCACCCTAAAAAAAAATTAGTAGTTTCGACCTACATAACTTTGGTACTCTCCAAGAGGAAACAACTCTGAGTTAGAAAACAAGCTCCAAATCTATCGTTCAACATGCACAAGACAAGATGCTCCAAAGTAAATCATTCAACATGCATAATATAACAATGTTGTAGAGTAGTTACTCAACATGCACAATAACCTGGTCAAGACATTGTCGAGTGTACTATGTATCTTGAGTTAAGACACATTCAATGTGCCCATTCTATAATGCCCATAGCCCATCAAATCTATCTTCAAATGATCTTAATATTCCTTTATAAGTCTTCACATAAATGCTTTACATAACCTTTCAAGGGATGGTTTTTGAATTATTGTATCTTTTTCATAAAAGATCTCCTTTTAACTAAAGAGTCATAATAACATTTATTCTCTATCTCCATTTTTAATTCTAAATAGCCATTTAATAGAAAATTCTTCTTTTTCACTTCAAAGAATGAGTTCCATAACATAATTTATTGTGAAGTTTGCTTTCTCCACACACAAGTATCCATAGATGTATTATTTTTTAGTTAGCTAGTAAATATTGCTACCATCCCAATATGATGTCGACTTATGAATACATTGTTATTTAGCTAAATGTTGTCTACAATTAAATATTGCTGCTATTATTAATTATTATTATTTTAATTATATTTTATTTATTTTTTCAAAATGAAATTATAATATTTAAATTATAGTAAAACTTCAAAACATTTCGAAGTTATAGAATGTAAATTTATTTTACACGTTTTTCTTTATAATTGCAAGAAAAAGAAATAATCCACTACCAAATGATTTCCCACCTTTATCTCCTTACCCCCAAAATACAATAAAAGTAAAAGATATATTTTTTTTAATTAATATGAAAAATAAACTCAGCTATCAAATGATTTACCACAATTATTTTATTAAATATAACCATTATCACACACTTAAAACTTCAAAGTTTTGTGATGTGAGACTTATCCACCACCATATGTTTTACAACCTTAATCTCCTCGAAATGTAACCATTCTGACACCACCAGCAATACATAATAACTTGAAAACCATGCGCATCGTGTTATAAGAAATGGATGTGGGCCCATGTGAATTCTATTTTCAGCTGTTATATTTTGCAAGCACCATATTTTCATGCAGTATTAATAGTTAGTTTATCCATATACGGTACCAATTATGTAGTTTAAAAATAAATTAATATAGCAAGTGGGAAAAATGTCTTTACAATGTTTCCATGTGTTTGGAAAGTTTTTTATTTTATTTTGTGTAACAATTATTATTATTTATATGAATGAATTATTTTTATATTAAAAAAGGTATTTGTGTATTTCAATTATTTTTCAAATATAGAGTTTGTTGTTTTTGTTGTTGTTATGATATAACATTAAACTCTACTCTTTTCTTTTGAGGCTTGGCTTCTTTTTGTACATTTCCATGTAAATTTTTGATCTCCTTATAATTAATACAAAAAAAAATATAGACTTTAACAATCTTATCAAGATATTAAACATTATAAAATTAAGAAAAAATAATTAAAATATTTAATCTTATAGTTAAAAGTTCAATTATTTATATAGATCAATTTAGTTGATAATGAATTATATTATATCAATATTTTTATCAATTTAAAGTTTTTATGTTTATTATTTTTAAACTATTGTTGTATATAATTTTATATATTTTAAAATTGAAATGAAAGCTAATTTTGAAATATCATATTAATTATGCAATAAAATAAGAATTTTATATAATTCACACATTAATACACAAAATCATAGATAGATATAATTTATTTTAATATATATCTATTTAAAATTTATTCAATATTAATAAAAATTTCTTAGAAATGGACTTTATTTTAGTTTATAAAATTATTTAAAATTTATTTATTTTAAAAATTATTTTGTTATAATAATATTATAATTGTTAGTTTAATAATATAAAAGAAATAAAATATTAATTATAGTTTTTTTTTTGTGTGTTTAAAGTATTACTACTTTTATAAATATGAACAGACCAAGGACCAAGTCTTGTTAAGTGCAAGGCTCCAACATCATAAGAGATGAGGTTAGGATCATGTCATTTGGGAGAATGAATATTCCTAAGCCCTTGGGTCTTAGGGGAAAAGGTCAAAGAATTAACTCTCAAATTAGGTGCCTAAACTACTTTGTGCGGGTCTTTCTTGGGTTCCCACACTAAACCTTCACATTAAAAAAATATAATATTTAGTATTTAGGGTCTAATGTTTGAGTTATTTAGGGTTAATTTAATGGTTTAGATTTATGTCATAATTAGAGTTAGGGTTGTGTTTACAGTTTCAATTATGATATTGTATACAAAAAAATAAATGTACTTTTTTGCCCCTAATTAACCTTCAATATATCTTCAACATACCCATTACACCCTAAGGTGCAATTGCTAGTTATTATAAAGATTTGAGTTGTTTGTGATAAGCAAACATTGATTGTACTATTCAGTTTTTTTTGTTTTTTAAAACATCATTTCTGTTTCCTTTTTCCCCATATTTCAGCGATTTAACGTTTTCACCAAATTTGTTGAAAGATGACGAAAAATCTTATCTTTTAAATTGAAAGAACAAATGGAGGCTTGTTCCAATCTTCATTTCATTCAAATAATTAATCGGCATACAAATGGGCAACCATTGATAAATGCACCAAACAAAAAGCTGATTTTTTTATTTAAAATCATGGTGCAGGGCACCTTGACAGCCTGATTCAGCAGTAGCTCACTTAATACATCATAATAAAATGCCTTCCTCCTGGAAGGAAAAAACTTACATTGACGAAAATACGGAAAAACAGAAATCAATATCAATCTCTCATTACATATATATCAAATTGTGAATGGTCCAACAAGAATACTTCATTGTTGCACCACTCAATTATTTGCCAATGGTAACAGCCGTTGCTTTAGCCAGCCAAGTGACTATTACCCTAAGCAGATGCTCAAGTAGAGTGATCTTCCCCATCAACAGCAGCATCAATGGCCAACGGCACCGTTTTAACCTGCCCATGATCAGGACATATCCAGTCAAAAAATCTTTACTCCACTCAGTTCCTATGAAGTTTTGGGAAGTTCCATTAAAGGAGTTTTTCAACACTTACCAGGTCACGGTACTTGAGGATGTAAAACATCTCCAAATAGCGCCGGGTCTCTCTTCTTTCAAGCTTGGATACATACTTCCAAAACCCGTAAACCCCAGCCAGGGTCATCAATTTATCGGCATAAATTTGCCATGTATATCTGCAACAGTTACTTACAAAATCAGTTGAAATCAACAATGACTGATGAAACAAAAAAATGACTAAACCCTCTCTTGCCACAGATCTTTCCCGCTAAAGTTCAGATTGATGAGGCCAAATCATTAATCCCAACTAGACCAATACTTGGTTAAACTCCATTAAAGACCCCAATGAAACAGTGTGTCCCTGCTCCTAAACTCTATAACAAAAAACAAAGGAGCTTAACTTGTCTACTGATCATACAAACTAGAATTGACATTTTTTTTTTTACATATCGAAAATTCTTTTTTCTAAAATTGAAAATTCCTTTTAAGTTGAATAACTTCTAAGCCTGCATCCCAGATCCCAAACATCTGTACATTTACTAAAAATTACATTTGCAATATTTGGCTGTAAAATTATTGTCTTCATGATCGAGAAAAAGTAAGAATTATGAACAGTTAATTTATGAATTCAGTTTGGATGCAGAATGGCATTAAAATTATTTGCAAAAAATCAAACCCTGAGCTGACCTTTCATAGATGCGCTTTAGACCTGCTTCAGAGATTGCATCCCAATGACTGGGTTCTGTCTTGCACCTCTCAAAGAAGTCAGCAATCTTTTCACCTGACGATTCCCCGTGATATGGATCAATGTGGAATCCAGAAACTCCATCAACAATTATCTCAGCAGGGCCTCCTTTGCTTGTAGCAAATGTTGGAAGACCACATGTCATGGCCTCAACAACAGTCAGTCCAAAAGCTTCATAGAGTGCAGGCTGGAACATGGAACAAAAAAACAAACATTACAAAAGACTGTTAAATCCCAGCCTTAATATCAACCCTCAGTAAATAACCTGGTATCATCTAGGTGCGCATTTAAATAAGCACTAGAATTTCAAACTGAAATCTTGGGAGCTATGGTCCTGATTTTGATTCAAGATTAAACAAAATCCAAACACTAACCTGTACAAAGGCACCCCTTGTGTCACAAATATAGCGATACAGCTCACCATTGCGCACTCTATTCTTTTGAGCAACTATCCACCGAAACTGCCCACTCAAGTTGTACTCTTTCATAAGGCTGTGCATTTTCTCAATTTCAGCTATTTCTTCTCTGTCTCTTGACTTTGATGCATCAACATCACCCGCAACAACAACAAGATTGACCAGCTCTCTCAAACGCTTGTTCTTGGCAAACCATTCGACCAGACCCGTCATGTTTTTCACCCGATCGAGTCTTGCCATAGAGAAGATAATAGGTTTCTTCTTGTCACTCAATACACCTCTGAACACAGCAAAAACAACAATCTCAGCAAAAAAGAAACACTTGTTTAATGATTTTCTTCTAAAGAGTAATTATAAGACAATCTCTGCTGGCTTCTACTCTTGCAATGAAGAAACATTGCAGGCACAGTAGTTTCAAATGAATTAGTTTTTTCTTTCAAGCAAAAACAGCTGTTACTTTGAAATTCCTTCTCCTAATACCTTGCAAACAAATACCTAGGAAACCAGGGTAAACTGTTAAACCTATATAGGAACTAAACATCATCTGCTAGAATTGCTTTCAAACTTTACTATTGAAGTGGTAGCTATAAGAGAAAAAGACATATGATAGAAGTCCTTGATAGATTTTGCTTGATGTCAAAAACTAAAGCTTCAGAGGTGTGAAATGAAAGCCTTTCATTTTAAAAAAACAATCACTACAGCCAAAGAATAAGAATGGTTGTATAGTCAGAAACTGGCACTGTGGAAATGATCATGAAAGGTAAAAACTTGCTTGCAGAAATTTCAACAAAAAACTTTTTAAAGATGTAACATGGCAGGGCAGTGAATCCTGAATGTAGAGTATCACTTACACATGTTCTGCTGTCTGTTCAGGACTGAATAGGAGTTCTTCAATGGAGCTATGCAAAGCAGTAAGGCGGTGCTGCTTATCTGTGTATGGAAAATAAATATGCATGTCTGCTCCAGGAGAAACAATGTTGAATTTGGGATCAAAAACATCAACTCCATGAACCACACGGTAAAGACCAGGAAGAGTGAAAGCGGTGTGGCTTTCATATTGTCCAACAGTGTCCTTGCTGCACAACAAAATGACACGTCCATATTAAGCACCTGATCTAGCAGCCAACAGTTCTCAAATAACCATAATTCCTAATAATCTTGAGAAGAAAATTCTTGACCTCCTCATTTTGCATTACTTAGAGCCTCTCTCGTACTAAAAGTAATTTAAATATCTACATCTACAAACATTTTTAACATGTTTCTATATTTCACTTATACATGTTTTGAAGACTATATTGCATTTGCCATATTTGAGAAATAATTCATCATCAAAAGGCATCATACATACTGCAAAAGATGCATAGGCAAGTACAGAAAACTCAGATGAATGTCATGAAGAGAAAAAACATAAATTAAGAAACCCTCAACACAAGTAAGAAGATTGTCAGACCTTCCTGCAATCTCTTGGTATGTGCTTGTGATAATGAAATCCGCATGGTTCATTGCAATCAGATCAGCAGTGAACTGACAGGAGAAATGATACTTCTCTTCAAAGTTTTTCCAATATATGTCAGAATCTGGGTATTTGGTCTTCTCCAAAGCATGAGCAATATTGCACTGGCAAGATACAAATGAACTCAAATTTGAGATTTTTTGTAGGCAAGTCGAAAAATATTAATTCCATCACAACACACATGCAGACAGGATAACGGCCAGTGAAAATACCTGAGTAATTCCTTGTTTATGTGCAATCAAAGATGCCACTAAATTTCCATCACTGTAGTTACCAATAATCAGATCAGGTGGACCATGTAGCTCTGAAGTTATTTCACCATATGCATCCTAAATCAACACAGAGGAAGCTAGTTGGTTCCATATGTGTATTGAAGGAACAAAAACAATAAATATATATTTGTGTATCATGAGCTCTTTCCTTCATTCAATGAGTTTTATTTCAGAAATAAGTCTGTTTCACCTTCAATTGTGCATTGAATTATAGCATTTAACTTTTCAAGTCTATTGACTTTTTCAGAAATTATGAAAAACTGATATGCACCTTGTGCATGCCAATGATTATTTTGCCAATTTCAACTTTGACAAGTCATTAGCATTTACCTCTGCATATGTTTCTAGGTAAGGCCACACATCAAATCGAGATACCCATTGACGCAAAATTCCCTTCTCAGTTCTGAAAGGTACCCTGAGTATCCGTGAATGTTGTGATCCACTAATTCTTTCAATTCGCTGGTCGCATGTAGTACCATGAGCTTCCGGAATCAGACGGGTCACCTTAAACAGTGAAGCAGATGTCAGAAACAACGTGAAAACACAGCTTTAAAAATCAAAATTTAAGTAGTAGAAATAAAGAACAATTTTTGCACATAAAGATAGAAGCCAGGCATTTCACTGAATAACTTACATACAACAACATGAGCAGTTCACACAGACAAACAAGAGTGCAAGAGTGCAAACAATTCCGACAAAGCTAAGAATTTCCACATTGGAGGTCAAGCTAATATGAATATAGGAGACCTTACTGTGGTTAACAGAAAAATACTTTACCACAAGAATCTCGGGGGTGATGGCCAACCCTTGCTGTTTTATTCTCAGTAACATTTCATTCTCCAAGGCACGAACTTGATCAAGGATATATACGATCTGTGGTCAAAAATAAAATAAATTAAGAGAACGAATATAGCATTCAAAAAGTTTAGAATTATAATGATAAGTATTAAGCACTGGAGATGGGAGAGTGTTCAAGTGATCTCATGCGAATCAGAACTGTCTGAAATTTTTCAACTCTTAAATGTGAACAATGCTAAGTGATCAATACCAAAGTTATGAATTTCAATAAATAGGGAACATCGTTTCTTATAGAGTTTACAGTATACTTAAAAAGTCAACGTACCTGTCCACCAGTGTCTGGCATTCCCAGAACACCTGCTTGACCAAAATATCCATGGGGAGAAAGGATCACAACATTAAAGACCATTGGAATTCTGCCTAGAAACTTTTCTAAGGTTGTTGGATCAGGTGCCTGAAGATTCTCCAAAAGCAAATGAATCATATCCAAGACACGTTCTGCGTTGTCCCCCCATCCTTTTTCCAATCCCATTTCTTGAAATCTGCCCAAATCAGCCATTTGGAATCAAATGAAAATAGAATTATTTTTTCTATGCTTACATACTTAATCTGATTTACTCGCATATTGTTTTTGCTTGAAATCCATTTTCCCTCGAGAAATCAAAACTAAACAGATATTACACATTTTGTTCAAATAGAAGTTACTAATGTTAAAGAAATAGAGGCACATTTTTGAGCTCAATCATATCGTCAAACAAAATCTAATTTCAGTTTTACTCACAACACAATACCATGTAGAAAAAATAAATACTAGAGGTCAAACTTACTTGTGCTCAAACTCTGCATATGGTGTATCCATAGGGAGCTTGTTAAGATGTTCCTCAGCCTTTACCAATGAAGCACGTAACTTTGGCAAGTTCTGTATCCTTTCATTCAGCATGAGCGCCTGAAAATTACATGGTGCAGATTACAACTTGTACTTGAACTGTCTTTGGAATACTATATATACCAAAATTGAAAAGGACATAAAAGATAAACACCTAAGGCCCATGAAGCAAATTTACATCTCAGAATTTACTGTGTTGATCTCACAACATTGAAGCTACAAATAACATTCTTTAAAATGTCTTCTTTACAACTTCAAAATCAAAATGTGCAGCTCCTAGAATATTTCTGTAAGATATCTTTGAATCCTAATATGGATGTGCTCCAAAATTTTACATGTGATCTGCCTATCAACAGTGAGAAACTTTGAGCATTTGAAAAATATAGCATAAGAGTAAATATTAAAATTATCTTCCAGAAGAACCTTTTTCCTATTGTAATTGGATTAAAACTATATAGGTTTTGTTGTAGAGGACTGAAGCCCGAACTAGTTACAGATTTCAAACCAGGTTGTTTTCATTGTTTTCTGAAATGAACAATTTAAACAAATTTTCATCTGTTTTTTCTTGCTTGCATTGAGATTATATCTGCAACATAATGGCACCAGATGTGTGCATGTTACTGTGATATAAACCAGTGGAAAATAACCAACCTGTCCCCGGTAGTTGTGTTGTCTAAGGAAATCCAGCAAGGGCTGCATGCTTTCTTTGTCACGGAATAGTCTCGAGGACAAGTGTCGGTTCAAAAATTGAACTCCGCTACCAATAGAAGATGGACGTGTTGGACGAGGAAAGGATGAATTGAAGGGCTCCAAGTCTAGCTCCAATACATAGTTGTCCTTGACTCTGGAAAAAAAAAACAGCAATCATTTTACTTGCTAATTTAGTCTTTAGATGGAAAGAAAAATGGTAGTAAATCTACCAACATACGATAATACAAGAGAAACACCCTGTAATTATATATTTTTGCTCTTACAGGAAAACTGTCCTTGCACACTCAAATTTGACAATTATATGAATTTTTACTTGGAAACAGTTGTATATCTCCCAACATATGTTAATGTATAAAAAACAGCCTGTAACTCCATACTTTTGCTCTTACAGGAATACTGTCCTTGTACACCTAAATTTGACAATTATATAATTTTTTACTTGGAAACATCAGCTCAAAATATTTACCACCTCCATCTTCTGTGTTTTGTAATGGAAGAAAGAAAGCTAAAGGGCATCTTAAGAGAATACAGAGACAGAGAGCATCTTGGGAAAAAAAACTTTAAAATACAGTAATCTTCTTAAAAGACGGGACTCTTCCTTTACATTTGGACACACTGTTTCCCTTGATTTACTCCATCATAAATATTGAGTGCCTATTACCTTCCATTGACAAGGTGTTCCTTGAATTCCAAATATTCAGGCACCGAAAGCTGTTCAACCACAAGTTCGTCAACATTGACACGAACATACTCCCAAACACCAGGCCTTGGCCGTACTGCCAAAGCAACCCATGGAGGAATAATGATGGCTTCCTGCACCATATATCAGATTTATTCAGAATAAATAACAATAACATTAATTGTCATGCGTACTGCTCCAGATAAGACGTGCTTATAATCTTCTAAACAATGAAAAGGGTTCACACCTGTGTGGATCTCAGCATATCTCCAAACACTCCATCTTTCAGTTTTTTGTTTTCATCATTTTCTCCTTGAACTTCTGCCAACCCATCCAGCAGGTGATGAGGCTGCAGGATCTTCTTTCCTTGAGCCACATATCTGGAGCAGTCAACAAAAAAAGAATCAAAATCAAAACGCTATTCTTGTTTTATATAATGATATAATAACTTACCACTCTTCCACAAAGCATGTTAATCTTTATTTCATGGAAACGGACCATAAAGCAAAATACAAACCTTCCTAGAATCACAATTAAATGATAAATTATAAGAGATCATAAGTTATAGCTGCAGCATTAACTTTATAAATGATAAATTGCTCCTGTCTAAAATTAGTGCTCCTCAACCAGACAAGAGGCTTTCCACAATGTGTATAGTCTTGATCTAAGAATAATCTCTGAGAGAACAAACATGCAGGGCTGAATTTTATTTAAGTAGTTTTGTAATTTGTCACACTTCCTATAAGCGCCATTTTTAAAAGTTAGCTCCTTTGATTATTACATTGTGTACTTGGGGATAGGCAATGTAACTTGCCTTGAGGAGGAACAAAATGCACTGGTCAGCTCTATTCAATTTACATAGAAATGTCAAAATGGTTTGTTAGGGTCTGCATATTCTTAGATCTAGTAAACAAGCATGTTAGCACCCCATCTAACTGACAATGCCATGACAAACTCCTAGAGCTTCAGAGCTGTGTTCTGTTGACCTGCCCATAAGAGAAATACAAATGTAGGATGGTTCGATCATAAACTGCCTCAAGTCCACCTTGGATAGACTCATCTAGACTTCTGAGAATTAGTGGCTCAAAATATACTTCAAATTACTCTATTAAAAGATCTATTAACAATCTGCCAATCCGATTGGCCATATAGCTGAACTAAAGCCCTGCTACTAAAACCCCATTCTAATCACAGCTAAAGAAATGAGAATGACAAACCAAGATGAAAATGACTGATCAAGATCTCGTTTTGCGGTAGTTCACTAACAAAAACATCCCATGGTAGAAAAGGATTAGTGTAATTCGCCTAATTACAATGCACATGCTGTCAGTTTGTAATTCTTCCTGGATTTAATATTTGGGAGAACCTTCATGGAAAATATGGTTGAGCTTCTTCACCTCTTCTCAGATACGTATCAAAATTCTTGATAACGAGGAAGAATCTCATCCTCTCATCGGCAGCATAGAATTTTCATTAATATACTTATGATGCTTTCAGAAAAGGTAAAGAAACTCGCTGAAAGGCAAAAAATATCTTAAGCAGAGTCAATCAAAAGATTGAATCAAACAACGTCAATGCCAGGGTATGATACAGGATCAAGAAGACCTACTAATTACAACACTGAGAAGGGCACAGTCCTAGAAAAATTGGAAGCAATTAATATCAATCCTGAGACACCTCTCAAATAGCTCAATGTAAAAACAAATTGATTAGTTACTAGAAAATTAAAAAATGCAACCAACTTCACTGACATTAAAGACCCTGAAACTCTCACCAAATACAAAAAGTAACCAGGGTTACCGGTACTTGGCCCCTGTCACTCGTGTGATGTCAGAAGAATCACTACTGGAAGACCTATGTCCCGCCATTAAGAATAGAACTCCAAACGAAGAAGGGAATCGCCACATGGAAATTCTACTATCGACGTCATATTGCCCCAAGGAACAACTCTTAACTATAGGATCAGACATACTTAAGTTAACCATAAACCCCTAAGCCTATGTCATAAACCCCCAACCTGTAACGCCATACCAGCACATCACAAATCCCACTAAGACAATAACCAAGGTGTGATCCTGAAAAATACCCACTTCCAAAACTATAAAGAAATTGCAAACTTTGCACTTATACAGGGAAAATACACAGAGTGGGTGTTTGAAAAGCCCACAAAAAACACCAAACTAAGTCCACGAAAGAAACCCACATGGCAGACCAGATATCCACTTCCCAAAGTCTCAGGGGATTCGTGGAACTAGCTCCCTGCAAGAAATGCAGGTAATTCAAACTTCCACAACCGCATCAAATAAAGCAGAATTAGAAAACGGCACACACAGCACAGACTAACCACCCAATCACAAAAATGCCTCCTGAGGCTGCAAAAATCGAACCAGAAAAAGCGCGCCGACCAGACATTTGAATGACCAAGAAACTCGGCTAAAAGGCAGCCTTGAAGCTATATCAAGACTTGGTCATAAATTTACTAAAACATCAGGAAAACCAGCAATCAGAACAACGCCACGACATCAGAAAACACAGCAATCAAACATTTACCGTGAAAGCAGAGAAACAATTTCATTGCGGTGCTCGTTCATCGTGTCCTCAACACGCTCGCGCGTGCTCACAACGCGGCTCAGCATTGCGGTCACCATCCTTACCAATCGTACCAAGCAAAGTCCTCAAATTTCCCCTCTGAATCCCCCAAGGAACAATTCAATTGATGCAGGCTCTGAACTCCTTAACACAATAGTACAAAACCAAATAGTACGCCACTCCAGAACAGAAAATATAACCTTCCTCCTCCCCACTTCTCAAAAATTCCCCCCCTCTGACTCCAAAACACAACAATTCGATTGAAGCTCTGAGTTCCTCAACACAGAATAACAAAAGCTCAAAACCGAGAGAAAGATATAACCTTCTTTCTCCCCCCTCCCCCTTCTAGAATCTTTGACAAAACTCAAAGCAGCAAAACAAACCCCAAAAACGCTCCTTAACGCAAACAACACACGCAAGTGAGAGTCGTGGAAGAAGCAGAGCACTAACAGGGGTTTTATATTGACGGGGTTACGCCGGTAGTTCAGAGTACCCTGTCGGTATGACTTTAAATTAAAGGAAAAATAATTAGAACCGACTTTCCCAAAACCAGAATTCATCATCAAAACTAGGCCTAATGTTAATCCCCACAAAACATTCAATCCCCATTTGGGTTTTCCGGCGAATTCTAGATTTGTGGGCTGTTTTGGCGCTTGGAAATTCGCACCTGCAGAAAACTTTCTGGGCTCCGTGGCGTCCACGTCAGATTTGACTGCGCGCCCAACTGTACAATTAGGAATACCTGATTCTGTGATAACTGGGCGTCTTCAAAACTGCTGGGGAAGCAGCGGCCAATGGATTTAGACCAACTGTTAGTCTGTTTCTGTGTTTCGTGTTTCCCGTAAGGCGGTTTCTTTCTTCTTCGTGGTCATCGTCATGTGAATTTTCCCACCTGCACTCTTCTCAATCAACTCCTGTTTCACCTAATTCAATAGCATTAATGTTTACTGCATGTCGTGCGGTCACTGGACTAGATTTTATGACGATGTTGACGTCGATTGTGGATAAAATAGATTTAGGCGGTATATTATATTATATTATACCATCTTCTGCCTCCGCCGTCACTGTTGGTCGAAACCTGCGAGAAGCTTCTCTGCTTTGAATTCACAGTTAGTGTCTCAGTCTTGGATAATTCAAATTTTTTAATTCCGAGTTTCTCGAAATCTGGTTACCGGTTTTCTCCGCTAGTTTGCAAACTCCATGGGACATAGGTGGCAGACTTTGGGATATTCTTTTAAGGATAGGAATATTTTTATGGAAATATGTCATTAAAATATAGATTTTGTATCTCTACGAGTAAGTCTATATCTAAACTACAAGTCTCTTTCGATTAAGAAGTCACATTTATGAGGTGGAACCTAGTGAGTTTAAACCTTAGTAGATGGATTTGTATATTTCACGTCATCATCCTCATTAATTGTGCTCAGTCGATTGAGCTACGAATATTTTTTGTTTTTGTTTGTGTACATAAATGTTTATGGTAAAAATCACATTTAATTATATTGATTGATATTTCACTAGTTGATTAAAATCTTTGAGAGTTTTCTTAATATTCAACTTCGTTACTTTGTTTTCGATGGATTGGGGTTGTTTCCTAGTACCTATAGGAAATTTGATCTATTTAGAAGGAGACGAGATTATTATCATTCATCTTTAAGATCCATGTAGAACAACTATCACCATACTTGGATCCCAAGACTATTCTTCTTTGTTCCTATTGATAGATTATTCCAAGTTGTTTTCCTAGCTCCCTATCCTCCTAAACACTTTATTTAACCATATAATATCCTTGTAAGATAGACATCGTATGGCATACTGTCATTCTATTTCTACTTATCTAAAAGTTTAAAATTGTAATATTCTATCTACTCACTTTTTTTTGGACTCTATCAACCTTCCAATTTTGCACCCAAGATGATGTGAACTAATCTTTTTATTTTGATTGTAGGAAAGCCCCTCTATAATCTATAAGGATGTGAGATTACTCTCATTCATCTTTAAGATCCATATTTTGCACCTAGCACCATATTTGGATATTGAGACTACTCTTGTTCATTCCTATATTAGACTATTACAAGTTGCTTTCCTAACTCCTTATTCTCCTAGACACTTAATCATCAATAATACAATATCCTTAAGTTGGACATCATATGGCATGGTGTCATTCTATTTCTACTAATCCAAGATCTACTTCAAGATCTAGATTCAAATCTCAGAGTTTTCTTAATATTCAACCTAGTTACTATGTTTCAATGGATTGGGGTTTGTTTGTAGTAACTACATGAAAATCGACCCATATGTGGGGAGGTGAGAATAATCTCATTCATCTTTAAGATCCATTTATAACACTTAGGGCCCGTTTGGTTGGCGGAATTTGTGCATGCTGGAATTGCCAATTCTAGAATTGAATCCATTCTAGGTTTGTGCTATTCTCAAAATGAAATCTAGAATATGGTTGTCCTGTTTGGTTCACCTGGAAGATGACTGAGAAGATGCAAATTCTGTGTTTGGTTCCACACAACTAGAATTGGAATTGGAATTTTATTTTCGTACACATACACATATATACACACACATATACACACACATATACACACATACACATATATACACACATATGTGTATACACACACATGTGTATATATACACACACACATGTGTGCGTGTATATATACACACATGTGTGCGTGTATATATACACACATATGTGCATATATATACACGCACACACACGTGTGTGTATATACACACATGTACACACACATATATATATACACATACATGTATGTATATACACATACATACATGTGTATATATACACATGTATACACATATGTGTATATATATACACACATGTGTGTATATATAC
>MU223860.1:1561025-1594004 GCA_018584345.1 Thuja plicata | reverse complement strand
GAATTCGCATAACCCTATTCCAATTTTTAATTTTGGAACCAAACAGGGAATTGAACATTTTGGGAATTCGGAAATGCCAATTCCCGTTCAATTCCAATTCCACCCCTCAACCAAACGGGCCCTTAGCACCACACTTGATGTCGAGACTACTCTTATTTGTTCCTATGGATATAATATTCCAAGTTGCTTTCCTAATTAATGTCCTCCAAGACATTTAATCCAACCATATAATATCCTTGTAAGTGGTGCAGTCAAGGATGGAGGAACCCTAATGAGATCAATCCAATCCTTGCAGCCAATACAACATAATAGAAATAACAAGCCAAGATGGAAAGAAATGAGAGATCAACCTTGATTATTATCAGAATATCATTTACAACATATCTGCAACATGCAGTCTCACATGCCAATCATACAGGCCTGAATACAATTAGTAAACCCTTACAAACCCTTACCAAACTAAGCCATAAAATCTTATGAAAACAACCTTGCCCCTTAGGAAAAATTCCATAATCTTATAAAGCCATCGCAACATCAAGTTGGCCCAGAAAAAAAAAATAACATTTCCCAATAAAAGAGAAAGTGTGTCACAATAATTAGGTCAGGGCCCAAATCATCTAGAACAACCTCCAATGATAGAATTATGAGATGTGATCATAAGGAAAGGTTTGCCTCCAACGTAAGAATGACCTGGCATGATCACACATGGAGATTCTCATCGGTAGATCGGGAAATGATCAGAAACCACAACGATTGACTAGGAAAATAAAGAATAGGACAGTCTCGCAAAGAATCTACAAGCTTTCATGCGCGATGAAACCAAATGATGTGCGATCATAGGATAAGATCCAACACGAAGCTACAAACACAGTAACGATCGCAATACAAAAGAACAAGCACTGATCAATCACACATAGAAACACCAGATTGATCAAAATAGGAACCCAAATATTTTGGTTGATGCAAGATTGCCAAGATCCCAAGATGCTCCTGCATCAAACACCCAGGGTACTTGAAAAGTGAGCCTCTCACTTTGTTGGGGCCAAATGAAAACCAAAGTGGTTAACCTCAGCCTAAGAAATCCATGAAGAATCTTCAACAAGTCTATCTGTCCATTTGATAAGATACTCCATATATTGCTTTCCTCGAGTACTCTGACCAACTCTGTTATCAAAAATCTGCTCTGTCTGATCCATCTTCTTCTTAGGATACTATTGTATAGCAAAAAATGTGTCATCTTACAAGGAATAAAATGTGTCATCCTAGAAAATTTGTCTACAACCACAAAGATAGAATTGTACCCTCTATGTGTTCTTAGCAAACCAAATACAAAATCCATACTAATCTATTCCCAAGGTCTGACCAGAACTGGCAAAGGTGTATACAATCTCACATTTTGACTACTACCTTTTGTAACTTGACATACCTTACAACTTTGTACAAAATTTCTCACATCCCTCTGAACTTGTGGCCAAAAATAATTCTCACTCACCAAAGCTATTGTCTTATTAATGCCAAAATGTCCTGCTAAACCTACATTATGTTTCTCCTTAATCAGATGATCTCTCATGGAACTCCTAGGTATACATAATTGACTACCTCAAAATAACATCCCATCCTGAATGAAATAATCCAACCACTTATGTCTGAAACAATAGGTTCCTTACAAGCTTTCCATGGTTCACTAAAATCTAGGTATTCCTCATACATGATCATCAATTCATCAAATCCCAATACTGCAATCTTCATTTCAGTAAGTATTAAAGTCCTTCTCCTACTCAAAGCATCAACAACTTTATTTGACACAAAAATCTTATGTTTCGACACAAATGTATAGCTCTGCATGAACTCAACCCATCTCATATGTCTCTGATTCAACTTACCTTGGATACTCAAATACTTCAATGCTTGATGATCAATATACAATAAAAACTCCCTAGGTAACAAATAATGTCTCCATTTCTTCAAAGCCTAAATTATAGCATATAATTCATGATCATACACTGAATACCTTCTTTTAGCATCATTCAACTTCTCACTGACATAAGCAATAGGTCTCCCTTCTTGAGTCAAGACAACGCCAATTGCATTTCCACTAGCATTAAAGTCTACTTGAAATGCCTTATTAAAATTAGGTAAAGCTAATACAGGTTGTTATGTCACCTTCTGCTTCAATAATTCAAAACTCCTTTGTGCTCCATGTGTCCATTTGAACTCCTTCCTATCTCCTCTCATAGTTTTAGTCATCTCTCCATAGATTGAACTAAAGTTTATGATGACCTTCCGATAGAAACTAGCTAACCCATGAAAAGATCTTACCTCTCCATCATTCCCCAGTATAGGCCACTCAACAATAGATTTCACTTTCTCTAGATCCATCTTCAATCCTTCAACAGATATCACAAATCCCAAGTATACTAACTCCTCTTTCACGAAACTGCACTTCTTGATGTTTATCAACAACTTCTCTTCCCTTAACCTTTGCAATACTTGTTTAACATGCAACAAATGTTCCTCTTTGCTCTTGCTGGAAATCAAGATATCATCCAAATACAGAATGACAAACTTACCCAAGAATTTCTTCAAGAATTCATTCATTAACCTCATGAAAGTACTAGTGCATTAGACAATTCAAAAGGCATTACCAACCACTCATAAAATCTTTCATTTGTCTTAAATGCAGTCTTCCACTTATCACATTCTCTGAGCCTAATATGATGATAGCCACTCTTCAAGTCTATCTTGTTGAAATACTTAGCTCCACTCAAACAATCCATAAAATCATCCATCCTCGGCAAAGGAAACTGGTACTTGATTGTAATGTGTTTAATGGCTCTTGAATCAGTACACATCCTCCATTGTCTATCCTTCTTAGGTTCTAACACTGCAAGCACTACACATGAACTTAGAATTTCTCTAATCAATCCTCTCTTCAGCAAATCTTGCACTTGCCTACCAAGTTCTTCATTCTCTCTCGGTGTCATCCTATATGCTTCTTTATTAGGCAGACTAACCCCTGGTATCAAATCCATGCAATGACTAATACTTCTTACCAGTGTCAATCCATCTGGAACATTATTTGATATGATCTCAGCATATTCACTCAACAAGCTAATGATTTCTCTAGGATGTTCTTCTACCAAGACATTCTCCTTAGAATCCTTAGGAACTAAAGAAAAACATACATTATTACATGCTTCATGTCATCCAAAAATCTCTTGCCATCCACTAAACAAATTCATACATTGGTACATACTTCACTCTTAAGAGGTTCCTCTAAAGACAACAAATTTGTTTATGAAAGTGCACTTATCCTTCATGAAAGTGCACTTCTTGATGTTTATCAACAACTTCTCTTCCCTTAACCTCTGCAATACTTGTTTAACATTTAACAAATGTTCCTCTTTGCTCTTGCTGAAAATCAAGATATCATCCAAATATAGAATGACAAACTTTTCCAAGAATTTCTTCAAGACTTCATTCATTAACCTCATGAAAGTACTAGGTGCATTAGACAATACAAAAGGCATTACCAACCACTCATACAATCCTTCATTTGTCTTAAATGCAGTCTTCCACTCATCACATTCTCTGATCATAATATGATGATAGCCACTCTTCGAGTCTATCTTGGTGAAATACTTAGCTCCACTCAAACAATCCATCAAATCATCCATCCTCGGTAAAGGAAATTGGTACTTGATTGTAATATGTCTAATGGCTCTTGAATCAGTGCACATCCTCCATTGTCCATCCTTCTTAGGTTTTAACATTGCAAGCACTGCACATGGAATTAGACTTTCTCTGATCAATCCTCTCTGCAACAAATCTTGCACTTTCCTACCAAGTTCTTCAGTCTCTGTCGGTGTCATCCTATATGTTGCTTTATTAGGCAGACTAGCCCCTAATATCAAATCTATGCAATGATTAATACTTCTTACCGGTGTTAATCCATCAGGCACATCATCTGATATCTCAGCATATTCACTCAACAAGCCAATGATTTCTCTAAGATGTTCTTCTACCAAGACATTCTCCTTAGACTCCTTAGGAACTAAAGAAAAGCATACACTAAACAAATTCGTACATTGGTACATACTTCACTCTTAAGAGGTTCCTCTAATGGCAACAAATTTGTTTCATTCCATTAGCAACAATAGTGTATACATTCCTTCTACCATCATGCATAGCTTGCCTATCATATTGCCATGGCATACCCAACAAGATATGACACACATCCATACACATAATATCACACAAAACCTCATCATAGTGCTTCTCAATCTTGAATTTAACTAGGCATTGTTCACTTACAAATACCTTGTGTTTATTTTGTATCCTTGCAATCTGATAGGGTTTAGGATGCTTCATCCTCTACAACTTCAGTTTGTCAACCATCTCCTCCGAAGCAATATTATCGAAACCACCACAATCTATGACAACATTGCACACCTTGTTTTGTACCTTGCATCTGGTTCTAAACATATTCTTCCTCTCTATGGACTCCTTATCTTGTTTTCTCTGATATAGGAAACTCCTAGTCATCAGGGTCGCACCTTCCTCTACTGGATTGTTGTTCACTGAACCAGTAGACTCTTCATCAGTAAATGTTGTTCTCCTACTGCCTTTTGTCTTCTTCTCAGAGTTACCTTCCTTGCATTCAAAGGCTCTATGTCATAATTCACCACATTTGAAACAACTGTCACTGAACTTCCTCCTTTCACTACTACCTTGTCCTTCATTGTGATAGGAATTCCTATCGTTCCTCCTATAGCGATCATTGTCCTTAAATTCTGATTAACCTTTACCCTGATCCACAGAAGATCTACCTCTACCTCTTTGAAATCTTCCTCCTCTACCTCTCTGTCTTTTCTCATGTCTTATGTTTAGCTTCTCTTCATCCTTCAAGGCCCACTTGTAATCCTCTTCCACACTCCTAATCTGCAACAAGCTGATTTCATCTTGTATTAACACCCTCAAACCATTAAGGTAGCAAGCAACTTGTTCAACTTCATCATCTATATGACCAGATCTGATATTCAACTTGTAGAATTCCTCAGTATAACTCTTAACACTTAGGTCTCTTTGCTTCAAGTTCTGTAACTTCCTAAACAAACTTAGTTGGTAGTCCTCAGTCAAAAACTAACCTTCAACTTAGTCACCATCCTATCCCAAGATTTGATCTTGTCTTTACCTCTTCTCTGTCAATATGTCTGTAGATGTTCCCACCATAAGGATGCATGTCCTTTCAACTTAGTGCATGCATACTTGACCTTCCTCTCTTCATTAGTTCCTTCAAGCTTGAAATTAACATTAGTCAAGGCTCTAATGAACATCTCCTCTTCTTGATTCAACTCTGGTTGTGCCTCATTGTTCTCCCCTTCTATGACTTGATTATGATTTTGTTGATCTCCTTCTTCATCACGTGCATCTTCTATATGTTGTCCTCTCCTTTGAGCAGTCTCTATTGCTTCTAATCTGGCATAAATTTGTCTCAACAAATCTAAGACCATTGGATCTACATTCCTAGCTCCACCCTAACATTTCTCCTAGCCATTTCTATAGCCCTAAGTAGCTATAGGTTGGATCCTTTCAACCACCACCCCACAAACAAGCCCTAGGATACAAAACCTTGCTCTGATACCACTTGATTCAGTCAAGGATGGAGGAACCCTAATGAGATTAGTCCAATCCTTGCATCCAATAAAACACAATGGAAACAAGCAGCCAAGATGGATAGAAATGAGAGATCAACCTTGATTATTATCATAAAATCATTTACAACAGATCTACAACATGCAGTCTCACATGTCAGTCATACATGCCTTAATACAATCAGTAAACCCTTACAAACCCTAGCCAAAGTAAGCTAGAAATCTTATGAAAACAACCTTGCCCCTTAGGAACAAGTCCATAAGCTTATAAAGTCATCGCAACATCAAGTTGGCCCCGAAAAGATCACATTTCCCAATAAAAGAGAAAATGTGTTACAACAATTAGGTCGGGACCAAAATCATCTGGAACAACCTCCAATGATAGAATTATGAGATGCGATCATAAGGAAAGGTCGACCTCCAACGTAAGAATGAGCCGACACGATCCCACATAGAGATTCCCATTGGTAGATCGGGAAATTATCGGATACCACAACAACTGACCCAAAAAATGAAGAGCATGACAACCTCGCAAAGAATATGCAAAATCTCACGCATGATGAAACCAAATGATGTGTGATCATAGGATAAGGTCCAACACAAAGCCACGAACACACAGTAACGATCGCAATACAAAAGAACAAGCACCGGTCAACCACACACGAACACCGGACTGATCAAAACAGGAAACCAAATATTTTTGGTTGATGCAAGATTGCCAAGATCCCAAGATGCTCCTGCATTAGTAAGTTAGACATCGTATGAGATAATGTCATTCTCTTTAGTAGTCCAAAAGTGTAAATTGTATATTCTATCTATCCAATCATTTGTGGGCATTGTCGACTGTGACATAATGACATTCTATTTCTACTAGTCTAAAAGTGTAAAAAGACATATTTTGTCTACTGAATCTTTTAGGGCCCGTTTGGGTACTGGAATACCATATCCTGGATATGGCCAATTCAGGAAGATGCTTATCCTCAAAATGAAATCCAAAATATGGACTGACTCGTTTGGTTCACCCAAAAGATGAATGAGAAGATGCATAAGGAATTTTAATTCTTTATTTTTTTATTTCTTTGAATATGGTGTGTATATATGTGTGTATATATACACACATGCACACATGTGTGTGTATATATACATGTGTGTATATGTGTATACATGTGTGTATATACACACATGTATACACATATACACACATACACACATACACACTTTTGTGTACATATACACACATACACACATGTGTGTATACACACATACATGTGTGTATATACACATACAAGTGTGTATCCATGTATACACATATACACACATGTGTATATATATACACACATACACATGTGTGTATACACATATATACACATTTATGTATATATATACACATATACACATGTGTGTATATATACACACACACATATACACACATGTACACACATACATATACACACATATACACACCATACATATACATATACAAGTGTGTATCCATGTATACACATATACACACATGTGCATATATATAGACATATACACATGTGTGTATATACACACATATACACACACCATACATGTGTGTATATATACACACATATAAACACATACATGTATATATACACATGTGTATATACACACATGCGTATATACACACATGTGCGCGCACACACACACACACACACACACATATAGTCACGGATCCCATGAAATATTAAATTTGCTTTTGTAAAAATTGTAATTGGAATTTGAAATTCCAATTCTACCTATTTAGGTGGAAGATGATATTCCCATTTTGGGGGCAAAATGAGAATTTCGGAATTCCAATTCCATTTTTTCCAAGGACCCAAACATGGAATTTGGCATTATCCAGAATTAGATAATGCCAATTCCGGTCCAATTCCTGCTGCCAAACGGGCTTAGGGTATTGTCAATCTTCCAATTTCACACCCAAAGATGATGTGACCTAATCCTTTTTTTCTTAGACTTCAAAAATTTACTTAGCCTCTCTAATTTGTCTCACATTAGAGAAAGTTTTTTATGTGATCGACAAAGCTAGTATGACACACTCTCTCATACCACATGAAGGGAATTAAAAATTAGACCTCGAGACCACTTAATTGCAATAAAATTGTTGCAACCAATCAAAACAAGGCCCGTCCGAATATGAACTAATCCTTAACTAAACTATAAACATTCCATTTTGTTTTCGCTTCTAATCACATGTATATTCTATCTAAAAAAAATTTAAACATTCTCGAAATTCCATTTTATTTTGCTCATTGATAACATGAAAATATATATTTTCTAACATAGTTTTCTCCAACACGAATTTTGTTCACGTGATTTCTTTGACCATTACTCCCCATTTGTTTAATTCCCTACTTCAACCTTCCACCACTTAATATTTTATTTTATCCATATACTTTTTCTTTTTGGCAGTCCTCCACTTCTACCTATTTAAAGTCTTTTTTTTTATTTATTAAGTAGGAACGTCTAGACATTAGTTAAATAAAGTGGATGAAGATTTGGGCTTTTCTGTTTTAGATAGCTAGACAGTGTTGTTCATTTTTGTTCTTTCTCCCTTCCAACGTATTCTAATAAAACACATGAAATGAGACGTGGAGAAAGATATTAGTTGTTTGTTCGCCACCCTCTTTCATTGGAGTTCCACGTTTTTACCCCTTTCACGTGCCACTTCATGAAGGTGATGAGTCATCTTTCATGGAGATATATTTTCCCTTTCACATACCTAAATGTTCCCTCAAAATAGGTGAAGGGAAAATGTTCCAAGTCTTAAAATTGCTAATAATAATATAATTACTATGATATTACAATTGTAAGAATGTAATCATAAATAAACAAATGAATGATTGGTAATGCAAGTGACCTCCTTTTTAAAAAAAAAAGATCTTTTTGAATAGATCAATTTTTTTAATATGTCTATTAATTAGATTAATATTTAATTTTAGTATATTCATTTCATAGAAGGTTCTATTTATTGAATTGAAGAGATTTTTCTCAATATCTAGTTTCAATGGTGACTCCACTCCAAAAAGAACACAAGTAATATAGGAATATCGCTCTTACTGCGACATGAGAGGCTTCAACAAAGCTTGAAATTTTGATTGTGTCAAATACAATTAATTCCTCATTCTTGGAACAAGTTTCGCACAATGGGTTTGCACCTTTCATGTTGTGGGAGATGGACTTGTTGTGATTGCTTACTATTGATATTTATGGAGGAAAACCTTCAATATCTTAAGTGCCTCAATTTCTTAGAATTTTCATTATTAATTTATTATGTCATATTACTATGTGGACCATCTTGTCAATTCTTATATTAATCTATGTAAAGTGCTAAGATACATCAATATTCTTATCTTCTTATAAGAAAATTTTAAAGAAACAAGAATGATATTTTTATTATCTTTTATAAAAAGCAAGAAACAACATTTTTAGTTTAGATTTTGAAAATAGATAACTAATTTACTTTTTAAAATATTTTTATTAACAATATTTAAAACACTAACCATTGAACAAATTACACTAATTAAAATAAAAAATCAACAAAATTATAATTCCACAACAATAAAACAAATTAAAGTACCCTTTGCCAAAAAATTTCTTATTTTTCCCAAAAATTACAACCACTCTAATTTAAAGTTGTGTTTTGAATTATATCTTTTTTCCCCGTTTGTATGTCACTTTATCCTAAAGTTTCTTGGCTCTCCCCACCCCCACTTGTACTACCTGCAAATCCTCAAGTTCCCCGTACCACTTGACATGCTTTTATGGGTGCAAAATAGCTAGCAATCTGGTTGAAATTATTATTTTAATTTTAATGATATGCATAGGAAAGTATTTTTATTTCTTTTTAATTATTATTTTATAATGAGCATGTCCACATCTCTAAGCTATCATGATGACAAATCCTAAGGTTAAATCAATCACCCAAGAGGGTGAGAAAACAGCTCACAAAAGTGACCTATTCTGACATACGTACGAGCATACGTCCTACCAAATGTTAGTTTAAAAAAACGTGTGTGCTTTTCCATGTCACTAGAACACAAAATATTCCATGGCTTTTTAAAACAATTGAATTGTGTAAATATTGTTATTTTTTGTTTTTATATAGTTGATTATAATATTATGATGGAGTATATAGACTATTAGTGTGTGCTTTTTAGTTTGGAAAAGTGTTAGTCTTTTAGAAACTCACTATCGGGAACAATAATGTGCAATTTTTGCGATAGGAAAATATTTTTCACACATTATCTCATAATTTAACATGACTTTTTATTTCAAGATGATTAATAACCACTAAGAAAGCTATCAAATCTCAACAATGAGACTCAAGACCATGAAATTGTGGGGTTCATTGAATCACTTCTATATGGTTGGTTTTTGAGAGGGAATAAAACGTGCAACTACTAGTTTATTAGGTTTTTGGAATTGGCGTGTATTCCACTTGTATCATTTACCTTGGATAAGATCCATCAGTTATCCAAGGTTCTTTTGACTTGAAGAGACGTGCCCATCAAAATTATCCACAACAAAATTTTAAATGATATAAGCAAGAAACATTACTTAACCAATTAAATTGTAATGCTTCATCAAACCTTAATTTAAAATATGTACTTTAATTTTTCTTATCCTCTACTTAATAGGATCCATCAAAGTCACATAAAGTTCTTCTTTTGACTAAATCGATATAGATAAAGAGACTCTTTTGTCTAAATTATCTACAATAAAAATGAAATCTTTAAACGATATAATCAAGAAACATAACATCGTCCTCACCACTTAAATTGTAATTATTTATATTGATAATTTTATCTTCCATTTTAAGGAAAAGGCCTACATATAGTACGTTAGTTAACACCTTGAAACATTTTACCTAAGATTTGAAATGGGTGGTCTACCTCCACCATTATGTACCTAATTGAATATTTGCTTGGTAGACAAGTTATGGCCAACCCATTAAGTGCCGGCCACCTCAACACTAACACTTAGTTTATTAGTCAAGTGTCCATTTCATAATTACAGCTCATCAATTAAGGACGGCCATCAGTTTGACAAGACTCCCCCAACAATATTTATCCACATCAATAGGGATTCGCATATTAAATTTCTCGCTAGACAATGTTTTGTGGAAATTAATGTTTGCATGGGACAATTAATTATTAATATTTAGGATTTAGGACTTTTAGATTACTATTTTAAGGTAATTATGGTTTTGGGAACCACTTTCTTTATTAAATATTTATAACTGTAAAATGTATAATTTTACTTTTTGCTTAAAATGGTAATTTCCCTTGGGTAACATTTTCAAAAATTATATTTTATGAATAAATATAATTTAATTAAGTATATGAATTATTTATATAAACAAATTTTTATCCGTTATATTATACTGTCTTTTTTTAAAACAACTTAGAAGTTTTAAGCAGTGTCTAAGTAATAGAAAACTAAGATTCATCATTTAGAACTTTATCATCTATGTCATTTTCAAGATTTGAACTTTGAGGCTCTACAATGAAATTTTAATGCTCAACCACTTGATTTTGACACCTTAAATAGTTAGGATTGATTATTGAAATAAATATTGTGATTAATATTTAGATAAATATAGAAATTGCATAAAGTAAAAACATAGGTATTCAACTCTAATTTTGATTTAGGTACCTCTATTTAAATTCTATAAAAATATTTACACTTTATCACTAATCTATATATTTGATTATATATTATGGGAGGTATTTTGTTGTAATAATGTTACAAAACTAAAGTACAAGTATCAATTAATAGTTGATTAGGAGTGTGGTTACAATTCAACATTTAGATTAAAATGTTGTAGTATCCTTTGGATGATTCTATAGATAACATGCTTTGTTGATATTTGTAAGTTAATATTTATGCTTTAATATTTATTTTAGAATAATAATATTTTGAATAATATTTAATATTTTTTTGATATTGATAAGTAGTAGAACTAGAGTGTTGACCCTTAAGACAAAATGACCTATAGATAGCATTAGCAAGCCATTAACACCACATAATAATAGTAGATAGTCCTTAATATCAAAAGTAGTCGAGAGTAATAAAATGAGCATAATTAAAGTTTTACAATATCACAATAATATAATATTCTATGGTTTGGAGGTTTTTTTCAATGTCTTTATATTTTTTTATAATGTCATTAAAGCGATCTAGAATATGTCATGATGAATATTTAGATTAATTTATTTTCTAAATTGATCATTGTCAACTCCTTAGGTTTATGTACTTAGAGGTATGATATTAGAATATATTACATGTAGTAATGAATGAAGTTTGCGTGCATATGCTTTATAACTCATCCCACTAGTTAATTAGAATAAAAGTATTTTTACTCACACCATCCATATTATTCCCATTTCCCCACCTTCTCTCCCACCATCCATATTATTAGTTACCTACTTTTTGTGCTTTATATTAATCACACATTCACTTTACTATTGCATATACTCTCTAATTGACACTATTCACCATATCCTTGTCATGGGATCACATAACATAAAGTTTATGCACTTATAACCCCATTAATTTTATATATGTTTTTACAAGAAAATATGAATTTGTGGAGGATGGTGTCATGAATGGTGAATAATGTATAATCAATTGTGAATTAGAAAAGATGAATGTGAAAGTGGGCAATGATGAATAATGAAGGATAAAATGATGGATGAGAGAAGCCATGATCTGAAAAAGAAAACCCATTTTCATATCTTAGGTTTGTGTTGGTAATACATTGGGATTATGATGTTTTTCTAAAATTTTATTTCTCCCTTTAGAACAATATTGTTTTATTTCTTCTCCAGTTTTTGTATTTTAGTTTATATATGTTAAGGGAGAGTATTATGCATTAGGAAAGATGAAAGTGGAGGTGTGCATTAATGTGTGGAAAAAGAGATACTAGACAAACACGTGCTTTAACCTAGGTTAACCCTTCTCACACACAACATTATCAGTGTGAATGTGCTTGGTCATTGTCATCTAAGATCCAAGTTACTAGATCTACGTCTTCTATTTGATTGTATGTGATAGCAATTGGTTGAGTGTGTGTAATGAACTAGGCTAAAGATGAAAAATTAAATAAATTTAACTAAATACATGATATACAGAATAAAAGTATCTAGAAACATAGAGTGGATCTAGAAATGAGATACAAAGAGGAACTTGATACTAAAATATGGAGTTGATTGGAAAAGACTAAAATGTTAGGTCCTAGTGTCTAAGTGTTTTTCTAATTGAGTTGTGAGTGAAAACAAGATCAATATAGATCTAAGCATATTTCGTAAAAAATAAAGTAAAAGTGGCAGAACACTAGTGTCCAAGGGTTTTTTGTTGTACAAAGTATGAGAATGCTTGTCACACTCATCATTGTCTGTATGTGTCACTTTCGCAGTCAGAATAGACATGTGCACATGAAAGAAGGAAAAGGCTTGTGTTATTTAGGGGCTTGCCTCAGTTAAATCCGGTGTTGGTGTTTCCCATCCCTACAACAAAAATCATGATAATGATAAAAATCATATGCTCTCAAGGGTGAAAGGGCAAAATAAATAACATCAATTTAACAATAATTACCTTAGGCATGGAAACCTTGCTTGAATCTCATGTAAGGTGACAATGACTTGCTTTCATGAATTCCTACAAGATGTTAGTACAACATGATAATAATGATAAACCATAAATAATAGATGATACTTGTTAGCTAATAATCATATGCCTGATAATAGCCTCATACTTTTAGCTTGATCTGTCTTGAATTCTAGAGTTTGAGGAAGATATATCTTCTAAAACAAGTTGTAAATGAGAAAATGAGTTGCTTCTATATGAAACTAACATCTTTTCACAAATAACAATTCAAGAAAGGCTAAAAAAGGCTCACAAACATTAAGGGCCTAAATTCGACATCTAAACATTGAAAGTTGGGGCCAAATTTGAAGGGCACTAGCACTAAGCGCTAGAGTCCCACCCTATTTAGAAAATCAAAAGGTTGGGAACTATGGGATGTGATCAAGTTTTCTAATGAGGGCCCAAGATAGGTATATTTTCTTATGATCAACCACATAAAAAACTCAGTGCTAAATATAATGGCAAAAACTTACAAGGCTACATTTAGCTCCCGATTTGGGGAGAGTATTAGCTTATACACATACCCATTGGTAAAGTATAAAGAAAATGGGGTCAATGCACTTATCAATCCACAATGTTATTAAAATTAAATACATGCAACATGAAGTAGACATATAAAAGGTATAAAAAAAGCACAAGATTGATATGCAAGTGAAATACACAACGTGAAGAAAACACATACAAAGCATACAAAAATAATAATTATAGAATAAGTACAAAGAGAACATGCAACATACAAGAAAAAAACATGAAGTAAACATGTTGAAAATATATAATACGTGAATCAAATGTGCAATACATTCAACAAACACGCAAGACATTAAGAAAACATGTAAGACATGAAGGAAGCACGTAAGGCACAAAACAAGCGCACAATGCATGAAAGACACAAAGAAAATACATAAGGTACACAAGACAAGCATGTAATGACAATGTAATCAAACTCAATGATGTAAAGAGACTTTTGTAGAAAAAATTTTCTCAATACCAAGAATCATCCCCAAAATATAAAAAATGCATATACTAACTTAATGACATACAGTTCAAACATGCATTAGAACACAAATATAAAGTACTTAAGAAAACACATGCACAAATTAAATTCCTACAAATGCATGAAGGGTACATGACTCTAGCACTAGCTAGATTTGTACCTAGGAATCATGCACATTATGAAATCCCCATGGATCTAACAAGTTGCATTATAGGAGATGGTCATGGATGACAACCTGCATCTTGTGGAGCATATAGGGCTAGCAAGATACAACATACTACATGCCTCATAGGATCTACAGAGACTCAAAGGATAACAAGTTATGTTATGCTATGTGAACATGTATAGTGAGTCATATCAATTCCAAAAAACTACATATGATGGGTGATTCATAGAACGCTAACGCCTCAATGAGTGTAAACAAAAAAAGATCACAAACTAGAAAACTATGTTTTATAAAGGTGATTAAGGTATGTCATATGAATTTTACTAGACAATAAGTTGTGGTATGTTGGATGATTCATAGACCACCTTAATTTCTATAGATAGATTTATAACCATGTCATAAGGGGCGTCATGAAAAAAAACCACCATAGAGAGGGCACATAAAGGAATAAAAAATTTAGGAGGCCATATATCCTCCCTTAAGATATTAGTATATGGCTATGTTGATATTTTAAGGAATGAAAAATAGAAGAGGATCCTCAAGAAGGATGCACACCTCAAAGGAATATGCCCTTTCCCGTTAGTATATAGGTGAAGACAACCATGGATCTGGAGACTATTATTTTTCTACCATAGAAAAAGAACAGTTAAATGTGAGATTTTACCACTATGAATGACAATAATCCCTCATATAAAGCTATGAATTCACATAGTGAGGCGAAAAATTATAAAATTATTTTTATCAATTATAAGGGATAGAAAAAAGGGTAAACCCAATGTCATTTTTCATGTGACAAAAAAATAAGTTCATCAATAAAGGGGAGAGTGATAACACCAGAGTTGAGAAGATGTTGTTCTTTATCCCTCAAGGCTAGATATTCACTAGTGGAATGATTGCACTCATTGATATGCACATAAAGAAGAATTTGTTGTGTTATGTGTATGAAATTTATTACATATTAGAGGAGGGGGAGTAATCAAGTGGGTTTTGGGAAGCCTCAACAAGATTTTATTTTCTCTATTTGAATAAAATATAGATATTTAGATAATGAAGGGGGAGTTTTATAGAAAAAGGAGAAGGTTAAAAATCGAAGCCTTTTTTTAAAAGGTATGGTGTAGGTTTTACAAGAACCTTAACTTATTGTTTCATGCACCCTAAACCATTTTTATTGCATCCAAATTTAGAAATGAGTTTAAATCCAAGCCCATAATGTGTCTCTAACTTAGACAAAGGAGAGACTACATTACTAACATTGTCAAAATGAGAAGCATTATCACATTTTGAAGATGAAATATTAGTAGAATTGACATGGTAAGGATAAATCATCTTTTAAGAATGTAGATCCCTGTAGAGTATTCACATCTCAAAATGAGGAGGGTCAATCTTAGATTCAACTAATCCATAAGGGGTAGAATCTAAAGAGTCCTAATTGTCATCAAGACGCATCTTAGAAGAAGAAAGAACATCATCATGGGGTGATAGTGCTTTCTGAATAACATACTTGAATTTTCTAAATGAAACACAAGCCACATTTGGGGTCTTTTTTAATTTATTGTGAGACTATATATTCTCAAATAAAGGAAGGTGTAAATTGTAATAACTCAATCATTGTAAAAGAACACGCTCATAGGTGATTTATAATCATTGTCTATTGTATTGTTATCAATAATAGGTGGTGGATCTATTTTTGTTGAAGATGGAATCAAAGATCCAAGAGAGTGGATATAGGATCTTGATAACTGGCCTTTTCTTGTAAGCTCAAAATATTATCAATGTCAATTGTATAAATTTTATTGTTATATATGAACTTTATCTCTCAATAAAGAGTAGACATGACTTCCCTCACGGAATGAATCCATGACCTACCAAGAAGAAGATTATATGAAAGAATATTGGGCATGTACATTATGGGGATCACATAAAAGGGCTATTTTACCCATTTCATATGGCACATTGGAATACAAAAACACCACAAGATGAATATGATTAACACTGCTTGAAATATGCCAATGTAATATCTATGCTTGAAGGGTTTTTATTCCTTTGTTACTTAGAATTGAGAAAAAGAGGAATGGTATTAATATGAAAGAGAATAAATAAGAATAGATATAATCTAATCCAACTAAGAAAAATGATGTAAAAGGGGATGGATAAGAATTTGAATGCACCTAGAAATGAAGTAGGAGAAGTGATTTTTCAGGTTTGATTCATGACTCTCAGAATCTCAAAATGACCTGTAACTACATATATAAGACATGAAGAGTGTAAACTGAGTCTTTTCCAAATTTGATGTGAAAATTTAGGGGACGGGACAAAAATCATCTTGTAATGGAGGATAGATCGGCAATGGCATCATATACCTGATAGTTTTGGCTAAATTTTTTTTGGGTCTTTCTAACTATATCTAATCCTTCTAAATCCCATCCGATGACTTTGTAATTTATTCTTGTGCACATAAAAATGGGGAAGAAGGTTGGATAAAGGGGTTTTCCTTAGTCAAACCCTTGTTTAGGAATTAACCTTGAAAATGAAAGGAAATTGCATGAAGAAAGATGAAATAGAAACCATATCTAAATTGTAAATCACCTTATACCTTAATGATGCTATGCCTCTTTGGATGTGATCACAAATATTGATGCAATAGCTTCATATAAAAGGAAACCATGAAATGAATGCCTTGAATGATGAATATTTTAGTTTTCCAACAATGCTTGATGAAGAAGAAAGAACGCTTTGAAGGATTGAAGACTTAGATGCTTAATTGTAGAATAGATCTTGAACTCTGATTGCTTGCTTGATCATGAATGCTTGAAAAATTAATAGTGAATTATTGCACTTGATGATGGATACCAAAATGAGGAGAGATAGGGGGTTTATATACTTAATCCATCATTTTGGGGGGTTAAAATTAAGAAGGCTAGCCACAGATCCAAATTTCCCACCAAAACCCTGACACAGACTCTCATGCCAAATTTGGGCTAGATTCCTTCAGGACAGGTCATCAATGGCATATTGTCCCAGGGATAGAATGTCAATGGAATCTTGTATCTACAAAAATGAGCTAGGATTTGAATGAGGTGCCAGGATAATATGGTAGATGCAATATTTCTGAGTATAGTTCAATTCGAGGTCAAAACAAGTCATGAAGGCCAAAAATAGGGATATATGGCCTAGGTGATGGAATGAATTATTTGATTTGAGGAAAAATATAGGATAAGGGATAACCTCAAGTTTTGACGAAATTGAACCAATATAGGAATCATAATATTAATTTGAAGGTTCAATAAGTGTTAGGAGAGCATGAAATCAATGTGGGAACCCATACATACTAAAATGGGGATAAACTGAGCACCTAATTGAGTGTTCTTACTTTTTTAGGATGATACATTTAGCCCCCACTTTAGTGGGAGGATGAGTCCACCTCATGCTCATGATAAAGTAGAAGGAGAGAGAAAGATGATAATCATGGGCAAATTGCAAAGAGATAAGATATCACTAGGTTTAAAGACACAAGATCCCAAACCAAGGATCTTAACTTGTGTATTCATATGCAAGGACACATAAAATAGAAAAATCCTAAAGCTTTCTAAGATTCTAGTTCAACTAGTTGAAGATACCTCACTAAAGAAAATATCTCAACCGCTAGTATCATGCTCAGAAAGCTATTGCAAAAGCACAAGTGGTCACTTGAAAAGAGCAAGAAGACACATCAAACAATAAAACAAATCCCTTTGATTATCTCCCTTTTTTGCGTCCACCCATTATTTTAATGTATTTCTCCTCCATTTTTTCAAAATGTAGGTGCTATTAATTGGTTCGACGCTACTCATGGCATTCATGGCACTTAGAAGAAAATTTTAGTTCAAATTTAGGTGTTATGTGACGTCTGTATTTGCTTGAATATTTGCACCTACATTGATGCCTACATCTGTGTCTATTCAACGAGTGGGCACATACTTAGGCACTATGTTAAAGTATCTATTTGTTGGCCCGTCATATTTGATTATTTATTTGGATGATATTTTGATATTTAGTAAGACTAAGGAAGAAAAACTTGAGCATATTAGACAAGTGTTGCAAAGACTGAAGGAGGAGAAGCTACTGATTAATTTGAAGAAGTGTTCCTTTATGCAAGAAGAGATTGTGTATTTAGGATTTTTAGCTGATGGTTTGAAAATGGACCCTAAGAAGGTTAAAGCAATTCTGGAGTGGCCTACACCTGAGAATGTGGGTGAGGTAAGATCATTTCATGGTTTGGCTAGTTTCTACAGAAAGTTCATTAAGAATTTTAGTTCTTTTTGTAACGCTATGACTGAGACTATGAGAGGAGATAAAAAGGATTTTAAGTGGACACATGGATCTGACAAGAGTTTTAAGACTTTGAAACAAAAGGTTGTTGAGTTACCTGTGTTAGCTTTACCTAATTTCAATAAAGTATTTCAAGTTGAGTGCGATGCAAGTGGTAGTGCAATAGGAGATGTGTTGAGTCAAGAAGGTAAACATGTTGCTTTCTTTTGTGAGAAATTGAATGATGCTAAAAGGAAGTATTTTGTGTATGATCAAGAGTTTTATGCTATTGTTCAAGCTTTTAAAAAGTGGAGACATTATTTGATTACTACGGAGTTTGTGTTGTATACTGATCATAAAGCTTTACAGTATTTGGGAAGTCAACATAAGTTGAATCAGAGACATATGAAGTCGTTGAATATTTACAAAGTTTCACATTTGTGATCAAGCATAAGAGTGGAGTTACTAACCGAGTTGCAGATGCATTAAGAAGAAGACGTTCTTTGTTGACCAAGATGAAGGTTGCAGTTCTTGGTTTTTATGAGATGAAGGAGTTGTATGATACTAACCCTGATTTTTATGAGGCATGGAGAGAGTGCAGAGAACCAAATATTTCAAAACAACCAAGTAATTTTGAGGAGTATTTCATTCAATAATGTATGTTGTTCAAAGGTATTCAATTGTGTATACCAAGAAGTTACATGAGAGTTAATTTTATTAAGGAAAAGCATTGTGGTGGATTGGTTGGACATTTTAGAATTGATAAGACATTGAGTATTCTTAAGGCAAATTATTATTGGCCACATATGTATAAGGATGTTCAGAAGTTTGTAAGGAGTTGTGGAATTTGTCAAGTTGCAAAAGGAGTAAGTCAGAATACTGGATTGTATACACCTATTTCTGTTCCTAAGAAACCTTGGAGGGACATCAGATTGAATTTTGTTCTTGGATTACCTAAGACAACAAGAGGGTATGATTCCATATTTGTTGTCGTGGATAGATTTTATAAGATGGCACATTTCATACCATGTAAGAAGACATCAGATGCTATGTATTTTTCTGAGATTTTCTTCAAAGAGGTTGTTAGATTGCATGGATTACTGAGAAGTATTATCTCTGACTGAGATAGAAGGTTTGTTGGTTATTTTTGGAGGACTTTGTGGAAGAAGATGGATACTGAGTTGAGGTTTATTTCTACATTCCATCCACAGACAGATGGACAGATAGAGGTTGTGAATAGAATCTTGGGTAATTTACTGAGATGTTTAGTTGGAGATAAGATGAGTAATTCAGATATGATATTGGCACAACCTGAGTTTGCATATAACAATTCTATGAATAGGTGTATAGGAAAAACACCTTTTGAGATTGTTACTGGAATGCAGCCTAGAGGAGTGTCAGATTTGAGGGATATTGTTGGAGAAGAAAAGAGAAGTGCTGAAGGGGAAGTATTTGTTGATTTTATGAAATCTTTACATGATGAAGTGAAGTTGAAGTTGGAACAAAGTAATCAGATTTATATAAGGAAAATGTTGACAAGTCTAGGAGACATCATTTTTTTGAAGTTGGTGATGAGGTGATGGTTCATTTGAAGAAGGGAAAATTTCCTTTTGGAACATACAGTAAGCTGAAAATGAAGAAGTTTAGTCCTTGTAGAATTCTGAGTAAGTTTGGTAGTGGTAATGCTTATGAAGTTGAGTTACCTGATGACATAGATATATCTATTATATTCAATATCACTGATTTGTATAAGTATCATGAGTCAGATGATAAAGTTGTTATACCAGATTATAATCCTAAGAAGTAGGTTGAAGAGGTTGAAAATATATTGGATCAGAGGATTGGTAAAAGCACGAGAGGAAAATATTACTATGAATATTTGGTGAAGTGGAAGAATAGAACAGTTGAAGATGCTACATGGATTTCTCAATCTGAGTTGGATTCAGCTCAGGTTGTGACATCTCAATAATTTAGGAGAATCATTTCTTTCAACCCCGATTGTTTGATGTAGGAGCATCCTGGGTTGCCTTGCTATCATGCTCATCTTTGTTCTTTCTACCAGTAAGTGCCGAGTTGCAATATGTGTCAAGTTATCTAGTGTTAGCCAAGTTCTTGTGTGTGTCGAGTTGTCCAGTGTTGGCCGGGCGTTCCTTCCTATCCCGAGTGAACCTGATGCTCGGTTCTTCTTGATCGAGTTTGTTTGTGATTGGTTCTTGTTGGAGCTGACTTATATATTTAATTTTAGGTTGTGCATTTAATATTTGGATCTTGTCTTGGGATGTGTGCAGACTGTTGGTGGTCATCCTTCCTTATTTGTATTAGTCTAGAAACTTCTATAAGTGGTTTTGGAAAGTATAAATAAGGATGTCTGTGTGTAGGTTAGGTAGCGAGGGAGAGCAAGAAGATGTCAGATGACATGAGAAGGTAGAAGATAGAAATTTATGGATTTTGTTGGCCGTAACCCGAAAGGCCTCACAGTCAGGCATGTATGTTGTAATTGAATGAATCTATAAAATAATATTGGTGTTCCTTCTTTCCTTGGTGTTGTTCTCTATGTTGTTTTCTTGCATTGTGTTTACTCCTTAAGGTGGCTGGATAGTTGGGTGTGCCTTTGGCCCTGGTTTTCCCTATCTTCCCTTGCGCCATGAATTATCATAGTAAATATCAATAGGCTCATCATACTCAATTCTGATATCCTTTATCATTTTCTTCATCCATATTACCTATGTAAAATTGATAGCAATAATAACATATTCTACCTTTGCAATAGATTGTGAAATGCAATTCTTTTTTTTTTCTCTGTCATGAAACTAATCTCTTTCCCAAGAAAAATATGCCACCACTTGTACTCTTCCTCTCATCCACATTACTAGCCCAGTCAACATCCGTGAAAATACTCAATGAAAATCATCATCCTTAGGATACCACAAACCATAGTCAACTTTCCCTTTACTATATCTAAATATTATTTTAATAGCCATAACATGAGATTTCTTAGGTTCTTCCTGAAATCTAGAAATATTGCAAACAACATTCATAATATTAGTTCTTATCTATGTCAAATATAAGTAATCCACCAATCATAGATCTATATCTTGTCTGATTTACATTAGGGGAATCATCATCCTTTGTCAACTTTCATCAAGTCACCATAGGTGTACCAACATGTTTAGAATCTTCCATACCAAACTTCTTCAACAAATATTTCACATACTTGGATTGAGATATAAAAATTCCTTTTTCTGATTGAGTAATTTGCAAATGTAGAAATAATTTCATCTCACCAATCATAGGCATCTCATTAGAAATTCTTTACTCAACTTATCATTCCCACAAAAAATGATATCATCAACAAATGCTTTAACAATCAGGATTCAAAATGCTATCATGATCGATATTTAAATATAAATTACAATCAATAGTACCTTTATTAAATCCAAGCTTCAATAGGTTCTTGTCCAATCTAGTATACCGGGCTCAAGGGGCTTGTTTCAATCCATATAAATCTTTCTTCAATCGACAAACCATATTTCTCTAATTAGTTAATAGAAATCCACCAGGTTGCTCAACATAAACTTCTTCCAACTCACCATTCAAAAATGTAGATTTGACATCTATCTGATAGAATTTGAAATATTTGTAAGTAGCATAGGCAAGAAACATTCTCACTGATTTAATTCTATCAACAAGAGAAAATTTTTCCTCAAAATCAATACCTTGCATCTGAGATTAACCCTTACAAACAATTCTTTCTTTATTTCGAACCACTTCACCATCTTCATTCAATTTGTTTCTGAAAACCTATTTAGTACCAATCACATTCTTGTCCATAGGTCTGGGAACAAGAATCCATGTTTTTTTTTATCAATCTGATCTAGTTCTACTTCCATATCTTTCACCCAACTTTCATCTTTACATTCTTCATTCACATATTTGGGTTCAATCTTTGAAATCAAACAAATCTTATATTTGTTTCTAGCAAGTCTTCTTCTAGTCTCAACACCTTGATTTTTATCACCAATTATCTAATTTCCAGAATGATTTATTTTCACATACCTTTGAGTCTTAGGATTTGCATGTATTCCAGATTCTTGTGTCTCTTCTTCTTCATCATCTTCCATAAATTCATCATGATTCCCTGCAACAATCTTATTTTTATTCTGAGTGTATTGTCCCTGATTTAAATCATCCAGATCATCTAAATAATATCCACGAGATCTACCTTGTCTTTGATTTCTCTCATACAATTTCACATTAGCACTCTCAACTATCTTTATCAACATGTTAGTGTAACATTTGTATGCTTTTCTGTTTTTAGAATAACCAAGAAAGATACCTTCATCACATCTACAATAAAATTTACCTAAGTCTTCATCTCTTTTGATATAATGTTTAATTCTAAATATTTTGAAGTATTTATCAGTACAAACATGACCATACCATAGCTCATAAGGAGTCTTACCAGTATCATGCTTGATTTGTACCCAGTTCAATGTATAAACTGCAGTGATCATAGCTTCTCTCCAAAAAACATGCATAACACTTCCTTCAATCATCATTGTTCTAGAAGTGTCTAAGATAGTTACATTCCTTCTTTATGCAATACCATTCTACTATGGGGTCCATAGAGTAGACATTTATCTCTTTATCCTATGTTATTCACAAAATGCATTAAATTCACTGGATGTGAATTCACCACCTCTGTCAGATCTCAAACATTTCATTTTCATACATGTCTCTATCTCAACCATAGCCTTGAAAATATTTAATTTGTCAAAAGCTTCAAATTTCTCCTTTAAAAAGTAACCCACATCATCCTTGAATAGTCATCAATGTATAATATGAAATATCTATCTCCATAATAACTTCTAGTTCTAGCAGGACCACATAAATTAGTATTCACAAGATCTAACAATCCATTTGAAGAATAAGCTTTTCTCTTGAAAGTAGATCCAGTTAGCTTACCCAACTTACATTCCTTACTTAATGCATTAGCAAGCTTCAACAATTTAGGTAGATATCTCATATCTTTATTAGCATTTATCTTCACAATGTTATGAAAATTCACATGACACATCCTCTTATGCCTTAGCCAATTATCTTCAACTTGTGCAATCAAACATCTATTCTCAACACTATTTAAATAAAATACCTTACCTTTGGTATTTTTACCTGATGCAATCTCAACACCTAAACTTCCTAAGATTATACATTTTCCATTCTTTAATTGCAAATCATAACCTTTGTCAACTAGTCGTCCAACATTCAAAAAATTATTATTTACACCTTCAACATGTAAAAGGTAATCAATATTGTTCTTACCATCAAGAGTAATCAAACCTCTTCCACCGATTAAACAAAGAGTGTCATCAACGAATCTGACAAAACCACTGTCATACCTTTCTTACTTAATAAAATTTATCTTATCTCTAGTCGTATGGTGTGAACATCTGCTGTCAATTACACATTCAACTTTATTTTCAACATGTGAAGCTAGGGCTCTTTCCAAATTCATGCAAATAGTAGTCTCATTAAGGATCAAATCTTCTTCTTTAATAGCAATAAATACAATCTCATCTGCACTATTTTTAGATTCATCATCAGTCACACCTTCATTAGCAACATAGAAACATTTATTCTGATATCTAGGTTGGAATTTCCTAGGCTTATTTGGAAATTTATCATGATACATTGAAGCAAAATGGCCAATCTTATTGTGAGAAAAACATTTAAGAGGTAAATATCATTAATACTTACTACCACCTTTAGGAAATCTCTTGGAAATTAGAGCTTCAAGTTCTTCAATATTTCTCTCTTCTTCTTTAATATCTTCACACTCCTTTGCATAGATATATGTACTCCTAGAAGAGATCTCTCCCAGATCATATCTCAACTTATCCTTAGAAATAGTAGCTTTGAATGCAGATTCAACTTTAGGAAGATCATTACCAAGTTCACTCATCTAAAAAGTAGATAACTTACACCCCAATGTGTCTCTTGTTACATTTTTCACCATCCAAATCTCTTCAATAGATACAAACTTGTGTTTGTAAGAATGAGACAAGGACCTAAGCACTTTATAAATAATCTCTATTTCCTCAAATGTTCCACCAACACATCTGATTCCATAGATAAGCTCATTAATCTTTTGTATGTAAGAGGTGATCTTCTCATCTTCAGTCATCTTCATTGTCTCATATTTCCCTTTCAAACTCTGCAACTTAGCTTGCTTCAAAAAAGAATGTCCCTCATGTAAAGTTTCCAAAATTTTCCAGATCTCATGTGTAGTTTCTAATTCTGTAACATTTGTGTACTCTGTATCATACATGGCGCTCAACAATGCTTCCTTAGCTCTGATGTTATATTCAATCTTATTCTTCTCAGCAAAAGTAGTAGTAGAAAGATCTCTAGGAGGATTGTAAGTCTTCTCAGTGATTTCCCAGTAGTCTTTTCCAATGCATCTCAAGTGATTCTTCATATGTCCTTTCCATATAGAATAGTTATTTCCATCAAATCTCAGACTGTCCTTCTTAAAAGCTTCCATCCCGGATTTCCTCAAGTGATTAAGCTTCCAAAAGATGAACTAGGCTCTGATACCAATTGATAGAAATGAGGTAGTACACAACTGGGGGGGGTCAATAAGTTGTGTCCGATCATTTCAAATTTAACCAACTTTAACCTTAAACCATAGATCTGAATAATAGATTGGAAAGCATAAATTCATAACACATCAAGAATACATAACACTAAGAATTTTTGCGTGGAAAACCCGGTTAAGGGAAAAACCACAGTGGGGATGGAACCCACAAGATGATGTGCCTTGTTAAAAGAACTATACCCTATTAGTATTATTACAATGGGAATGCACTTACATTCAGGAACACTTCTTAGAGATTATTACTCAAATATAATAAGGGTTACAACCCTAAGGAAGGTAGAATTTCTTACAATGATCTCATGGACTACAATCCATACTAGAATAAAATACACAAATTATGATCTGGATAAAGGGTTATTCAATATGCCTGAATCCGTTCCAATGAAGTACATATAATTGTCAGATCTATTTCTCAATTTTATATTCCACTCATACCTCTTCTTCATACACACCCATACACATGATCTACAAAATTATACAATTACATTTATACAATTCATCAACCTTGAAGGAATAAACAAGGCCAGCTCAACCCTTAAAACCTCATTACAAAAATATTTAATACTTCATGTGCAATCTCTAATCCCAAAAATTTTGTATACTCAGCATCAGATATGACACTCTTCAAAGATTATCTTTCTCTCATATTATACTCAAATTCTTTCTTCCCATCAGTAGTCACAGTAGCAAGATCAACAAGAGGCTTATAATATTTCTTTGTAACAGTCCAATGATCTTCACTAAGACATCTCAAGTTTTTAATCATCTTGTCCTTCCATATTGTATAATTTATTCTGTCAAATCTCAGACTCTCCTTCTTAAAGGTCGGCATCCCAGATCTCCTCAAGCATTCAAGCTTTCCAAAGAGAATACTAGCTCTAATACCATTTTTTATACCTTAAGGAGAACACACAACTAAGAGGGAGGGTGAATCATTTATGCCACAATATAATCAAACTTTAACCAACTTATAAACTTTAATCTCATATCTGAATGATAAACATGAAAGCAAGATCATAACATAGTAATCAACACATAACACCATTATTTTTGATGTGGAAACCCCGTTAGGGGAAAAAATCTGGTGGGGATGGAACCCACAAGATGAATGCACTCTATTAAAAGTACTATACCCTATTGGGAGTATTACAAAGGGGAATGCACATGCATTTAGGCACACTGCCTAGAGCTCACTGCTCAAATAAAAAAAAAAATCTCAATCCCAAGGAAGAATCACTTCCTTATAATAATATTTGATCTTACATCATAGAGGACATATTGTCCAAGATCAAGAACTAACAAAAATCATCTCTGATATGTCAAAATAGTTCTAATGAAGTACAATAAATCTCTGCCTCAATTGCATATTCCACTCATACCTCTTTTCTTTAACATCAATCATACCTCTTCTCTTTAACATCAATCACTATCTCCACACTCTCTCATACATTCGTAATTATAAAATGATTACATATATATACACATTACATCAATTTATCTCAACTAATTCAACACATTAATCAACACATAACACCAATATTTTTGACGTGGAAACCTAGTTAAGGGAAAAATTACGGTGGGGATCAAAACCACAAGATGATATACTTTGTTAAAAGCACCATACCCTATTAGGAGTATTGGAAGGGGAATGCACATGCATTTAGGAACATTTCCTAGAGCTCACTGCTCAAATACAAATGAGGGCTACAACCCTGAGCAATATAATGAGGGCCACAACCCTGAATGTGCTACAATACACTATGGATAACAATCCACAAATTATGAACTGACTAATAACATCTCTATCATGTCAATACAGTTCCAATAAAGTACAGAAAATATTTTCCTTAATTGCAGATTCCACTCATACCTCTTCACACAATCTTGCACACATCACCTCACTCCACTTCAGAATTACAAATAATTACATATTTATATACATTTCATCAACATTGAGAAGATGAAAAAGGTTGACATTAGCCTTGACACTTTAATTACAAATATTCGATCAAATACAATACAAATTTAATGCAATCCAAAAATGTCAGAAAAGACATAAATAGGATCCAAATCTTCATCCTCAAACATGCTCCAGATCCATAAATTATGCCATAATTCATCACAACATGCTACAATATCATGTCAGCCAATAATAAGAAGAACACCAACATGCCACAAGAAAATCATCAAATCTAATCACATAACCCAATGCGATCCAACAAAATGAATAAGACACAATTTAGAAACATCAAAAAGCAATATGAAATGCCATGACAACAACAACAACAAAAACTCTATCTTAGAATTCACAATTACCTCTCCATTGTTCATCAAGAACACCAATTAGTAATCTCTATCATTTAATAAAAATAGATTTCCAGCATCCAAATCATGAACCACTCGAGATGAGGACACACATCCATGTCCTAAACTCACGACTAGGTTAACATCTAAAAATATTGCATAACCAATCCACATAGCTCCAAAAAAGGCAACATTGTCTTTGTCTGCATAAAAAAAATACCAGCCTCTGATAACTCATTCATAGCTTACTCAAATTAACATGCTAACCTCTTTAAATAAACATAAATCAACAAAAGGCATCCATGTTCAACACCATCTGTACCTTCACAACATCTGATATTCAATACAATAGCCAGACCAAAACAATCTTCTCACTGAACACACCAAGAACATTGTTACCAAAAATAGAAATATGTTGACATCGATGAAAACACATCAATCTTAGCACATATATACATGATATCCCAAAAATCTCTAACACTCTTAAGAGAATCCTGCATTGTGAGGATGTTATTACAGATTATGGATCCTATGGGCAGTCCATTTGAGTCCGGGTTTCTATAGAAATGCCCTCTATTAAGATATTTAGCCTCCATAATTTTACACCAATCTGCAAGGCCAACAACAAGGTTCCACCCAATATTATCAATCAAGGCTTTATCTAGATTATTAAATGTTTCGTATTCACAGTCCACCCAAAGATTTAGGCAAGTAGACTATGTCCCAACTGACAAGGGACATTCTCTTTTTTTCCTCAACGCCATTCCAAATGAAAGTCCTTTGTATTTTCTCCAACTTGTTATCCATGGTGCCAAATATTTTGAAGAGGTAAAGGAAGTAGATTGGAACACCTTGTAGGGAGGCAAAAAGAAGATATAGTTTAGCTGCACTACTAAAAAGTTTTCCCTTCCACCCAGCCAAATTTCTCTGAATCCTTTCTAGGATTGTGTTCCAAATATTAAACAAATAATTATTAGTTTAATTTTATATTGAATATATTAATTTTTTTATTTACATATTTATTTACTAAATATTTTCTTTTCTACTTTTCAACAACTGATAGAAACTATGGTTGTTTCACAAAATGAATCATAAATTATTGTTACAAGTAAAATTCTAACAGATGACTCTATAAACTCACATGCTTTTGTCAAAACCAATATAAATAGATGTGCATGTTCTATTTTATAGAATTACACCAAAATAATTGAAGAACTTGAAAACACAACCTTAGTTCTTGATGATGTTGGGAACTAGAAATATTGAAAATGGAGGACATTGTGAAGAAAGTTAAGGATGCATATATAAAGGAAGCTATATTTCCATCTATGATGAAAGAGATATAATGTGATCATTACAAAAATAAAGGTCATAATACAATTCTTATTACTGAATAATATGTTATGTATTTGCACCATTACAATGAAGTGTTATTCCTATAGTTCACTTCTTATTTGTCCTTTAAGACTTCTTATTATTCAAAGTTGTTTCTAATGAAGTGTGTATATCCTTTCTCATATATGTAAGTTGAAAGGACACCAATATATATAGATAGCTCTTATATATGATTTAATTTATAAAATGATTTTGTATTAAATTATAGATATACACTATATTTTTAAGATGATAATTGATGTAAAATATGTGTTCAAATTTTCTTATATGACTTTGATACATTTGCACTAATTTACCACCATAATAATTGTTACCATTTTATATACCATTGTATATTTTGACAATGTTTATCAAACAAATATAAATGATAAAAAATGTTACATAAATTTGAAAATCTATTTATTTACTTCCATTACCAATAGAACTTCCACTAGAAATATTTCTAATTTCTTTTCAAAATACATATTGCATGTTGTGCAACCTCCTACCAATTTGTGTCATCTTGACTAATGTAATAGATACAAACCCACAAATTAAAGAAAAGAAGTTTCTAATGATGAGAATGTTGGAAAGTGAGCATTATATGGTTGAGTATATCTTGTCATTACAGGAAACACATATCTGTATCAAGGTCTCTTGGTATGAATATGTATTTTGGATGATCAACTAAGTGAAAAATGCCCAAGTACAAAGACATTTCCCATTATACAGTTGAAATTTTTTGGTTGGCGAGCACAATATACTCATCAAGATGGAATGCGAGCTTATTTAGATGATATATGGGATGTACTATAGCTTATGTTATGGTCATTGAAGTTTTGGTTATGTCTGGTGTAAGATACAAGTTGGTGAAGTCATGTGAGTACAATAAATAGTGAAAACAAGGCATATGAGTGGACGCAGTGATTGGAGACTTAATATAAGTTATTTTGTTGATATAGTTTTGATTTATGATAGGTCCTTGCCTATCTTGGTGGATGAATGGTCACATGTTTTTTTATCTTATTATCGGCGAAGTATGAATACATGTTTTATAAAGAATTAGTGAGCCGATTGAGAAATAAAGTTGATCGGGTATATATAGGTGAACCTTTTGGGCTGTGATTTGAATGATGGTTAAGATGTATGGATAATGGTAGAATAAGTGGAGATTCTATGATTATTGTTGCGAGCTTCAACTAGAACTAATTCAGCATAGCAAATCTACAATTCATTTTTTCTATTGTATAACTTCTTTTGTATTTTGGACAATATGTCCTTGTAGAGAAGTGAGCTCCACTGTATCACCCCTAATACGGTTTCATCCTTTAACATAGATTTTTACTAAATGTTATATTCATCTCCTAACAGGGCTAGGTATGCTAATAGGGACATTATACTCTTAGTGCATAATTTGTGGGTACCATCCCCGCTAGGGTTTTCCCTTGGCCAGGGTTTCCTCGACAACAAATCATGGTGTTATGAGTTATTTTCTTTGTGTGTATGTTATTATTATTTTAGATATTGCATGGTTAAGTTTTAAATGGTTAAGATTAGTTATAAGTTATACAACACTGATTCACCTCTTGTTAGTGTTGCTTGATCCTAAAAATTAGTATCAGAGCCTATGGCCCATGGAGAGAAAGTCTAACAGATTGAGAGAGATCCTATGGATTGAAGCAGTTTGGAAGAAAATTTTGAAGCAGCACTTGATGACCTAGATAAGACAAATGCTTAAAATCCAAAGTTAAAATTTAAGCTAAAGAAGGTTGAGGACTATATCAAGAAACTCAAAATGCGGATTGACATTTCAAGGAACAAAAGGAAGGAACTTGTTGAGAAGATAAGGGAACCTGAGAATGATTCATCTAATCTAATTAAAAAACTTGAACAGGAAAAGGAAGCACTAAAGCATGAATGTGAAGTCTCTACTTTGAAATGGGTAAATATATTCAGCAGAGAAATATGAAAAGAGAAAACTTGAAGAGGCCTTGAAGAGTGCAAATGTACATACATGAAAAATGCAACTAGAAATCAATAATGTCAAAAACAAGTATCAAGAATTGGAGAAGTCCAATATTATCATTAAGGAAGAGCTTTTGGAGGCAAGGAACTATTAGGAATAAAAGTCTACCAACACAACTAAGGGGGAGGGGTGGGGGGTGAATCAGGTGTGAGACATATTATTAAACATTAAACATTATAAACCAAAAATTTAATCCAAATGATAATACAATAAATGCAACACCATAACACAATTCTTTGCTGTTGAGGAAACCCTGTTAAAGGTAAAACCGCAGTGGGAATTAACATCCACAAATAGTGTACTGAGAGTATAGTATATGTGCTAAATGATTTAGCCATGTTAGGATCTTATTAATGCATTACAGTAGATATTCCTTGTTAAATGAAAAAAAAACTCTTAGGAGTCAAGAGTAATAGTAGGCTCACTAACCAGGCACACTGCCTAAAGAAGGTTAAATCCATCTTCATGACTTACTGTCTGAAATACAAGTGTATAAATGAAATATATAATCCAATGAGTTGTCTGATAGAAACTGTCTTTGCTTTATTAATTCCAATGAAGTCCCTTAATCACATCCTCTTCTCTACATCAAACAGACTTCACACAAACAAGCTCGCAACTTCCACACTCTCATAAAAGAAAACAACTTTCTTCTATACAGATTTACAATAAGCAATTAGGTCGTCCAATTAAGACTTCCCTAATGCACAAATGATTACTTAACCCCTTGCTAAGATACACATGATACCTATAAAAATTAAACATTAATTACAATTCATTAAATATAATCCAAGATCTATAATCCACGTTCGCACTCCATAATACATGCTCCATCTCTGAAGTCGGCCCCAAATAGGTCTCCTCTAGAACACATGCCACAATTGACATCACCAAGAGTCCTAAAACCCAAGAATCATAAAAAAAATTCCTCAACATTTCTTTTTCCATTCCCCGAGCCCGCATATTGTGAATCCATATCGCAAGAAAGTTATCCTCAAAACCCAGAGACTAACTCTGTCAAAGATCATTGTCACAGTCTAGTACCCAGTTTTCACTAAAACATTTGTAACTCACTCAATTTGAAATATTAATCCATGCGACCTTATACACAATATCAAAACACATCCATGTACACATCACCATCTTCTCTCATTCTAAATCAACCGTACAGTACCTGTACACTTCTGTCAATCATCTAAGCAATAGTAATAACCAGTCTGTTCTACCTCCATAGAAACATATGTTGACATCAGTGAAAAAGATGAATTCTAGCAACAACATCAGAAACCAATTCCAATAATCTCCCCCTTTGGAATTTATGGAAACATATGGGAAAATCCATCAACCCAAAAGTACTCACTCTCAATACAATCTCTTCAATATCCTCAACATAGCTCTCCCTAAAATAGTAGGGATTTTCACATAGAATCTCTCCCCCTTTGACAAAAATGGAAAAGGGTTCCATAACTCTTCTTCTCACCATGTTTCCTTTGCAAGGTGTATCTTTTTCAAATCTTCATACCTCCAACAACCAGGTGCAAAATCACCCAAATGTGTTCTGTATTGTTCTTGCGATCACTCTCCTTGAGGAGTAGATCCATACATCAAGGCCAAAAAATGATATAGGTTTGATGCCACTGGACTGATGCTGCTAAAACTCCAAAATCTAGAGGGAGAAGACCAAAAATTTCTAAAACGAAGGAAGAAATAGAAGCTGGCATTCAATCTACATTAGATGATACTTTTGTGTCCACCAAGAGAATGACAAGGAGAACTAGAGGTTCTCCTTGTCCACAATGAGGATTGCATCTTGGAATGTCAGAGGCATTAATGCCTCTG
>MU223860.1:1515906-1533635 GCA_018584345.1 Thuja plicata | reverse complement strand
TTTGATATTAAGTTGATAGCTAGTTCAAATTTTCACATCAAGTTGACTAACCCTGATTTTGCTGATTTTTCATTGCCACTTAAGGGCATAGTTTGGCCCCCCATGATCTTGCACATACCCATATATAAAATAGTGTGTGTGTTTCGTAGGGGTGTGATGTGTGATCTCCCAATCCAAGACAAGGAGATGCCAATTGATTAATCGAAAGGAGACGATCAATGTCAAAAAGGAATCAACTAGTGATGGATAAGGAAGGGATATCTAATTATTATGAAGTGAAACAATAGATTTTAATTGATTAAATCCTTAATTGAAATGAAACATTTACCTTGGAATGTAGCAGATCTGGAAAAGCTTATTTTCTGATGTCTGTGTTAGGTTTTAGGAAATTCTACAACCAGATCTAGAAAAGAAACGCAGAGATGGACAAAACCCATAAATATTTTCCTTTTCTGAGTCAGGTTGACCTTGACCTCTTTGCCAGGGTGCAATTGTGCCCCAAAATGTTGACCTCAACCTGCACTGCTCCAACATAAATTCTGTTCATGAAACCTGAAAGTTGGCTGAAAAGGGTATCTAAATCTGATCTAAAACTTGCTATCTTGTACCTGTACCTACAAGAAAAATGGTTTTGTTTGTTGGGGGAGGGGTTTTCCTTAGTCAAACCCTAATTTAGGAATTAACCTTGGAATCAATAATTGAAATAGAGAATGATAGCAAGTAGTAGAAGTAAATCTAACAATGAAGCTATGATATTCAATAGATATGCAATTGTATTTCGAATGTAAACAAGTATGTTAATATGAAAGGTTGGACTCAATATTTGAAACCATAAACCTCCATGATTGTATGCTTGGAATCCACCTTGAAGGAAGAATGAATGAATCTTGAGGATTCACAAAGGATCTTGAAGGAAGATCACAACACCATGATGGATAGCTCTAGGGTTTGAATGATGAATCTTGAATGTTTGAACCAAATCCCTTCAAAGGCTTGAATGCTTGAATCCTTAATCTTAAATGGAGAAATTGAATGCTTGAGAGGATGACTTGAAAACCTTGATATAACAATTGGAAGCTTGAAAACATGTATAATAATGGATGCTTGAAAGTAGACAATAATGTGTTTGTCTCCAAGTAGATGATTGATTGCTTCTTAGCCAAAATGAAAGGATAAGGCTTCCTTATATACCAATCTAGGGCACAATCTTCTAGAGAGGCATACATAAGAGAATTAAATTCCAATTAGAAATATACCCTTAAAAGTGGACCTATATTAAATATAATTTAAGAGTTGTCACTTTGGAACCTGAAATAGCTGACCCGAAAGCAACAAAATGAACTTTTGAATGTCCCCCGACAGCCGACCAAATTTCCAATGGGAAAGGGGGACCTGGGTTGAGGTTGAGGTTGACCCTGACCTAGGTTAGGGTCAAGGTCAACCCTGACCTAGGTCGACCTTGACCTTGATCCAGGGAGTCAGGACCCCTAGAAAATGTGCCAGGTGGGATAAATAGTACCCAGAGAGGCCCAATCAGGGTCCTAAACATGCATAGTAGATGAACAACTGGAAGAAATGAGAGGAAAACATGATGATGACCTAAAACACCCCCGTAAGGAGGGATAAACATTTTTAACATGGAAGTGCTTCCATTTTAAGATGACACAGTTACAAATGCAACAATTTTGGGCACATTGCAAGGAATTGTAAGTTGCAGGTTAATCAGAATAGGTCACTGCCTAACAGACCACTTGTTACCTATTTTAAGTGAAATAATGATGGAAACATAGAAATTTTTTGCAGGTATAATGGATCTGTGAACAATAGAATAACAACTATAGTTCTAAGGAAAAATGTTGGTGATGTTGGCAAGAGCTTGACAAACTACATGGATGAGTTGAACAACCATTTTGTGAAGGAAGGAAGCAAGGGTAGTAATAAACTATGAAAAGAAAAGAATTAGAGCGAGGCTAACGATCAGGGAGAGTCAATAGATGCTATTGGATCTTTGCCTAATGTTACCATTTCCACTTCCGCATAAATGGCCAAGCATGGCCTTAGGGGGAGCTTTGGAGAATTCAACTAGTCTATTATCCAGCCCCTGATTTATAGAATGAGATGATGCAAAGTTAGTCACAGGTATAAGGATATGTGTAGAAGCTACATCCATGTTCGTGAAGAGTTAAAGTTTACATAGCCAAATCACCTGAAACTTCATGGTTGATTGACCTTAAAACTACTTTTTGGAATGAATTGGGAAATGTGTCAGAAGTACTCTACGATCTATAATTGAGTAAACTTACTCATTTTAATCATCATTCGATAAATTTTGTGAAGAAAAGAGAGCAATATTGGAGCAATTTGTGAAATCCCATTCATCGCATGATTTGCAACCCTGGTTTAGTGAAAAAAGAGGTATTTAGATCTATTTGTGAACTTCATTTTTCAGTTTCAGCTGTTGAAAACATGGATGTACCTCTGATCTTTGATGTAAAGGAGAGGACTAGGTATAAATTTAAGAAACATCTTTTTAAATCTATAGAAGATGACCTGAGGGTGCATTACCAAAAACCCCACATAAATTATTACACTTAGAGGCTATTAGGGCATATATTCACTATAAGTTGGAGACCGTAGGAGACATTGAGATACACAGTGGGATAATAACCATGATCAATGATGATGGAAGTCTAAAACCTACCTTCACAAAGCTTCAAAACCTAAATATTCTTTAGATGAATGAATTCCACGAGTTTGATGAACTTGAATGGATAAAGATTGTGTTGAGCATGATACATGACCAATTCTTTTAGATAAGAAACAAAACAGTAAACATTACCAAGGAATTAATCCACTTGGTGAATGGACTTAACAATTCAGACAAGATTCCTACTATGGAAAATAATACCAAGAAGGATGTTGAAATCATAAATGAATCTAAGTGGAACAAGCATGCTATGACTATCACAGACATTAAGTAGAAGGATGTGAGAATTTTTTCCATGATTATTGGCTACAAAATGTATTATATCATTCAGGTAAACTCTGTATCAACATGTATTATCAGGATGACCTATAAGATGGTTACTAAGAATGAGAACTATGATGTGAGTGAAATTATAAGGCTACAACTCTTAGAGAACCTAAGGAAAATCAAGCATGATAATCAAGCTCCTTTAGGTTTGGATCATTGATATTACACCTCTTCTTCCACATTGTACATAAGTTTCCTGACATGCATCCTCATGCATGGAATGAAGATGAACCAATAGCTGCTCAGATTAGAAGATATTATAGAATGCAAGACAAGCATTGGGTTGATGGAGAACTGTGTTGAATGTTCAAAGTTTTCTAGAGAGAAATGAAGAAAAAAGTGAGGATACCCAAGGAGATAGTGGAGAAGTACAAGGAATCCATCTACTTTATGGTGGAGATAGATTGCACTTTCTTTGAGGCAGTTGAACCTAGAACAAAATGGTGTCCTCCTATGGGATATGAGGTAAGTTATAAGGTCCTTATTATTCAAGTTGAGTATGTTTTGAAATTCTTGATAGATACCATAGAGGAGAGATGGGGAACATATGAGGATAAATCCATTAAGGTTCAAAATGAATTGACTAGAGGAGAAAGAAAGAGGAAAATATAATTTTTTTTTATGAGATTGCAAAAAAAGAAGGAACATATAAAGAAAAGATGGAAGAGATATGGGAAAAGGGTGCAAAGATGTCTTCTGGACTAGCAAGCTCAGAACCTACACCCCTATAGTCAACAAAGATAGTGAACATATCAGGTTCACCTCTGGAAACAATAGCAGTGCATGATCAAACTCCTACGCCTTCTAGAAGAACATTGTAGAGGTCTAGAATAGTGAAGACTGAGAAGAAGGAAGAGGAGACACATGCAAGGATAACAAGGTCCTCTAGATCCAAGATGATGAGATCTAGGCCTGTAACAAAGAAGAAAACCTTGGAGGAATCACCTACAAAGAAGAAAAAGATGGAAGAACAAGAAGAGGAGAATAAGACTGAAAATGCCATTGAACATTTTCCAAAGAATATAGCACAAGAGAAGCTTTCTGAGAGACAACTGTGTAAACTTGATTTAAAATAGTTGATAAAGAGGATAGTGATAGGTACACTCAAAGTGTGCTTGCACAAGCCTAACTAGGACTCCTATTGTTCCTAGCCTTAAAAATCTCCTACCCTCTCTTCTAGGATCTTTCAAGCCTTTTCTCAAATAGCCTAAGACTTCTCCAATACCACTCTATGAGTTGGTCACTTTTGTGCTTCACCTTGGGGTATCTATCAACAAAGTTCACTTCAATCCTTTACTCCTTCTTGGAAGACTCCAAGTGCATTTTCAACTCCACTACTTCACAAGTGTATGAAGGGGGTGTAATCCATGAATGGGAAGATTATTTAACTCCGTATGATTCCTTTTGGTTAGGGAATCAAGGCTTTCCCAAATGATCTCAAGACAATCAATGAATTTGGTCTTCTAGGCCTAATAGGTCAATAAGCCCTAATCAGCTAGTTTTTCTTACTTCTTTCACAACTTTCCCAAATAATCCAAAACACAAAGTGGATATTCTAACACACTTTTCCAAGACATTAAATATTTTTGTGGTCTTAGGGTTCTAGGGTCTCTGTACAGTGGGTTCCTACAATTAAGAGCTAATAGGGCTAATTTGGCTATTTTGGTGTAGTCTGATGATTTCTACTTAGAAATGTATCCTACTAGATTAGTCAATGCCTAATCTTGATAGGAGGTATCTATAGGACCTCTATTCTTGTGAAACCATTCTTGGTTCCATTCTCTCAATCGTTCGCATGCATTCAAAAACCATTAAAACTATGGTAAACACCTAACCGGGTGCATAAGACTCACATAGGGCTTGCCTTTAAAAATAGCTACCTTTCTCTTTTGGACTCCTACACTCATATATACACTATAAAAAGTCTCCCCTACCATATTCATCTAGACCATGATGAAATGCACGGTTGGATTCTATGGGGGAGTCTTTTTGCTCAATTCTTCCCCGTCAACAACAGTAACTATGCAACTTACAAAACAATTTACAAGACTAAACAAATGAACTCACAAAAACTTCAAATCTAAACAAAATATGCTTAAAACTACCTATAATACATGAACGTAACACTAGATCTTACTATTCAATCCATCTACCAACACTCATACACAAAAGTAGTCGACTGTGAGCAAAAACTAGTAAATAAAGCTATCTTTGCAATTCAACATCTCACATTACATCACCACACCTCGGGAAATGGGCCCTTCATGTCTAAATATGATTTTCCCATGATTATAGGAAGTTACACCAACTACCCATCATCATACTTAGAAAGGAATCCAATATTGCAATTTTTTTCATGCAACATTTTGACATCTTTTTGATTTTTGCATCTAACTTAATTCCATGACCTCTAACCTATCACAAATTAGGGCATATTAGGACCAAAACTAAGCCTTGCTAAGCCTTCTAGGCTTTTAGACCCCAAATTCCCAATTTGGCTAACTAAACCACTAAACACACTCAAAACATAAAACCACTAGGTTGGATTGATCCTAGTCAAATCCACCTAGGTACAACCTTGCAAAACCTTCTAAGGCCTAAAATAAAATCTACTAACTTGGATAAGGTCAGTACAAGCCACAACAAAATTTGGACTAGGGATTAGCCTAGGTGCTCCTACACCATTCTCCCCAAATAAAATATTTCAATCCATCCTTGGATTGATCAAGTTGGAATCAATTCCCAAATTATTAAACTCTATCTCTTTGATCCAAGTGGCCTTTGTATCTCCTTGTCCATGCCATTTTATTGGATGTTCATAGTAAGTCTTCTGTCTAGTCTTCTTGTAGGCCCTTGATTCAAGTATCATCTTTGCCTTCTTAGGTGGTGTAGGGGTTAAATTTAGGTCCTCCACTTCTTGTATAACCTCAGTAAGGCTCTAGTATGGATCTGGAGTAGGCCACTTATAAAGGACCAAATCTGCAACATTGAAGACCGGAGACAAACCAATATCCTCAGGGAGCTCAAGCTTGTATGCATTGTTTCCATATTTGGACAGAATAGTACATGGCCCTAATCTCCTCATCTGCAACTTGTTTGGCACTCCCTTCTATAGTATTTCCTTGTTAAAATGGACCATAATAAGATCCCCTACCTGGATTTATAATTCCTTCTTCCTTTCATCCACCTTTTGCTTTATCTTTGCAGTGTTCTCTGTTAAAGTTTTCCTCACTGTTTCATGCACCTCTTTCATGGAGTGTGCAAAGTCTTCTGCATAACCACTTACCTTGGCTCCATCTTTCAACTCCCTGAGTTCAAATATCTCTCTTGGGTGTAGTCCATAGACAATTTCAAAAGGACTCTTTCTAGTAGTTCTGTTTACAATATCATTATATGCATATTCTGCGTGTCCTAAGAGTTGGTCCCAAGCTTTACCATACTCCTTAGTTAGACACCTCAATAGGTTTCCTAGGCTTCTATTAACCACCTCAATTTTACCATCTGTCTGAGGGTGATATGCAGACCCAAAGGACAAATTGGTTCCCAACTTTTGCCACAATGTCTTCCAAAAATGACTCATGAATTTTGTATCTCTATCTGAGACTACGCTTAAGGGTAACTCATGGATTCTCACCACCTCCTTGAATAATACATGTACAATGTGACAAGCATCATGAATTTTCTTGAATGGGACAAAATGTGCCGTCTTATTGAATCTGTCTACTATGACATAGATACTGTCAAATCCTTGTTTTGTCTTTGGCAATCCCACAACAAAATCCATACTCAAGCATTCCCAAGGTCTACTTGGAATGAGGAGTGGTTGATAAAGGCCTACATTGGAGGATGTTCCCTTGGATTTCTAACACACTACACAACACTCCACATACTTTCTGATATCCAAATTCATTCTAGGCCAAAAATAGAACCTCTACACTAAATCTTGGGGCTTATTGACTCCAAAGTGACCACTAAGTGCCCCATTATGATTCTCTTGAATTGTATTTTCCCTAATTTATCCTCTAGGGACACATAACTGACTTCCTTTAAACAATAAATCACTTTGCATTGTTTATTCATAAAATTCACCATGGAAATGATTTTTATGCTATGTACATACTTTGTATAACATTGCAAAGTCTTCATCCTCTGCATATAAGTCCTTGAAACTCTCAATGCTCATACTCTGTAGTTCACTTCTTGTATTGTCAAAAGCCTCCTACTAAGTGCATCTTCCACTTTGCTTTGAAATCCTTTTTGTTGCTCGATGTTGATGGTGTAAGCCTGCAAGTACCTCACCCATTTCATGTGCTTGTGATTGAGCTTGTCTTGGGAGTTCAAAAAGGTAAGTGCTTGGTTGTTTAAATACACAACAAATTCCTTGGGAAGAAAATATTGCCTCCATTTCCTTAGTTCTTGGAATAGAGAATACATCTCTAAGTCATAGGAATAATAATTCCTCTTTTCATTACTGAGCTTCTCATTGTGAAAAGCCACTGGTCTCCCCTCTTGGCTTAAAACTTCCCTAATAGAAACATTGCTAGCATCACACTCAACTGTGAAAAGTTTCTCAAAAATTGGTAATGTTAAGATGGGTTGAGTGACAAACTTCTTCTTCAACAACTCAAATCCTTGGTTAGCTTTCTCATTCCATACAAACTTATTTTTCATCCCACCTTTTATGGTGTCTATCATTGGAGCACAATTAACACTAAATTGATTAATGAATTTCCTATAATATTGAGCTAAGCCATGAAATCTTCTCACCTCTGTTGTAGTTTTGGGGGTATGCCAGTTGATGATGGCTTCTAATTTTCTTGGATCCATCATAAGGTTTCCATGAGACAACACAAAACCAAGATACACTAGCTCCTTCTTTAGGAATTCACACTTATCCAAATTGACCATTAGCTTTTCTTCATGCAGTTTCTTAAACACAATTTGCAGATGCCTTAAGTGTTCTTCTTTAGTCCTAATAAAGATTAAGATATCATCCAAATACACTACAACAAACTTACCATTGTAGTCCTTGATTACTTCGTTCATCAGCCTCGTGAATGTGGATGGGGCATTTGATAGCCCAAATGGCATCACAAGCCATTCATACAAACCTTCTATGGTTTTGAAGGCAGTCTTCCATTCATCTCCCTAATTGACCCTAGTTTGATGATAACCACTCTTTAGGTCAATCTTTGTAAATTTCTTTTCTCCTCCTAAACAATCCATTAGGTCTTCTATCCTATGAATAGGGAACCTATACCTAATAGTGGTTTGGTTAATGGATTTGGAATTAGTTCATAGCCTCCAAGTTACTCCCTTTTTGGGTGCTAGGATAGTGGGTATGACACATGGGCTTATACTTTTTCTAATGAGGCCTTGGTTTAAGAGCTCTTGGATTTGTTTGGCAATTTACTCATTTTGTTGAGGGGTCATCTTATAAGAAACCTTGTTAGGAAGTGTAACTCCTAGGATAAAGTCAATTTGGTGACTAATAGCTCTCTTAGGGGGTAGGCTTGCAGGTTGTCCATCATTGAAAATGTCTTTGTAATCCTTAAGCAACTCTTGTACTTCTTTAGGAATTTTTGTCTTCTTGACTATCTTGTTTGCATCTTCTTCCTTTGGCTTCAAAACCAAAGCATATGCTACTCCCTCTCCTTCTTTTAGAGCTTCTAGGAACTCCTTCTCACTCACCAATAGGACATTAGGGCTTGAGGATTTCACTTCTCCTTCTTCCAAAAGTGACTGGATTTTGAAAGTCATACCATATTTCTTGAAAGAATATGCATTCTTAGCTCCATCATGCATGGCTTGTCTATCAAATTGCCATGGCCTTCCAAGTAAAATGTGACATGCATCCATGGGTAGGATTTCAAACAATACCTTATCTTTATATCTTCCAATTGAGAAGTCCACCCATGCTTGTTCATTCACAAGGACATGTTGTCCTTTGTTCAACCAAGTAACCTTGTATGGGTTACTATGTGGAATTATCTTCATCTCTAGTTTATTAACTGCCTCCTCTGACATAATGTTGTCAGTAGACCCCAAGTCTATGATGACTCTACACACTTTAACCATCATTTTTCACTTTAATATGAATAGTGCTCTTCTCTGGCTTGGCTCCTCTCTCACTGGTTATTTGATAATTATTCTCCTTATCATTAGATTTTATCCTTCCTCTGATTCTAAGGGTACTTCAGGGTGTTTACTTCCTCCACTAGACTCTTCTTGCACAAATTTTACTCTCTTTTCACTTCCTTGAGAAGTAGAGCCTTTATCTGGATGCTTATAGACAGGATGTACCATTTGGTTGAAGTGATAGCATTTGATAGTTGAAAAGTAGGAACCTCTTCCTTGGATATTTCCTCTTCCTCTCCAATTAGTATTAGAGCCTCTTCCACTATTGAAGCTTCCTCTGCTTGAGATTCCCTCTTGCTATTTAGTTAGCTTGGTCTCTCCTTGAGTCTTGGATTATGAACTTCTACCACCATATCCACTCCTTTGGCCTATGCCATATCTTCCTTTACCTCTACCTCTTATATTTCTTGAGTCTTGTTTCTTTCTCAATTTCTTTTCCACCTTTACTACAAGTTGGTGGCATCTTTGGACAGTGGTAGGAGTAAGTAAACTCAATTCATCTTGGATAGTCCATTTTAGACCATTAAGGTATCTATCTACCTTCACACTTTCCTCTTCTTCAATTCTTGATATCATGCATATCCTTTGAAACTCTTTAGTGTAAGAGTTAACATCCAAGTCTTTTTGTCTAAGACTTTGTCTCCTTTTATGTAACTGAATTTCATAGTCTTCAGTTACATAGGCTTCTGTGATTTTGGCTACCATAGCTTTCCAAGTGGCTATTGGTTTCTTTCCTTCTTTCTCCCTCTCATCTTGGATAAATTTCCACCAAGTGAGTGCAGACCCTCTAAGCCTATCCTTTGCCACTTTTACCTTATGAGCTTCAGTTATGCCATCACTTTCAAAGTGATTCTCAAGTCCTTCAATCCAATATAGGACTACCTCTGGTTCCATCTTTACACTAAAGATATGAACTCCTTCCAATGCCTTTCCACTCAAGGATTTTAATGCTTTCAAGAAGTGTTCTTCAGTGAGGATAGGGTCAACTTTAGGGACTTCATCATATAAGGCTATCTCTTTATTCTTTCCTTCAACTTTATCTTTGAATTCCTCAGTCTTCTCTTCCACTTGATCCACTTTGTGTTCCAATTGTGCCAATATCTCTCCAAGAAATCAATTTTCTTCTTACTGCTCATCCAATTTATTTGCAAGCTCTACATTTTTCACCATTGTAGACTCTCCTACTGACTCTTCTAGTTGAAACATTAACCACAAGACAAATCTTATTGGCTATGATACCAAGAAGATAGCTACACTCAACTTGTGCTTGCACAAGCCTAACTAAGACTCTTATTGTTCCTAGCATTCAAAAGATCCTACCCTCTCTTCTAGGATCTTTCAAGCCTTTTCTCAAATAGACTAAGACTTCTTCAACACCACTCTATGAGTTGGTTACTTTTGTGCTTCACCTTGGGGTATCTATCAACAAAGTTCACTTCAATCCTTTACTCCTTGGAAGACTCCAAGTGCATTTTCAACTCTACTACTTAAAAAGTGTATGTAGGGGGTGTAATCTATGAATGTGAAGCTTCTTTAACTCCATATCATCCCATTTGGTTAGGGCATCAAGGCTTTCCCAAATGATCTCAAGACAATCAATGAATTTGGTCTTCTAGGCCTAATAGGTCAATTAGTCATAATCACCTAGTTTTTCTTACTTCTTTCACAACTTTCCCAAATAACCCCCCCCAAAAAGTGGATATTTTGATACCCTTTTCCAAGACATTAAATATTTTTATGGTCTTAGGGTTCTAGGGTCTTCGTACAATGGGTTCCTAGAATTAAGGGCTAATAGGGCTAATTTGGCTATTTTGGTGCAGTCTAATGATTTCTACTTAGAAATGTATCTTAATGGATTATTAAATGCCTAATATTTCTAGGAGGTATCTATAGGACCTCTATTCTTTTGAAATCATGCTTGGTTCCATTCTCCCAATCATTCCACTGCATTCAAACACCATTAAAACTCTGGAAAACACCTAACCGGGTGCATAGGACTCACCTAGGGCTTGCCTTTTAAAAATAGCTACCTTTCTCTTCTAGAATCCTACACTCATATCTACACTATACAAAGGCTCCCTTGCCATATTCACCTAGACAATGATGAAATTCACTATTGGATTCTATGGGGGAGCCATTTTACTCAAATCCGCCCTGTCAACAACAATAATTGTGCAACTTACAAAACAATTTACAAGACTAAACAAATGAACTCAAATAAACTTGAAATATAAACAAAAGATGCTTAAAACTACCTCTACTACATGAATGTAACACTAGATCTTACTATTCAACCCATCTACCAACACTCATACACAAAAGTAGTCAACTTTGAGAAAAAACCAGTAAATAGAGCTATCTTTGCAATTCAAAATCTCACATTACATCACTACACCTCAGGAAATGGGATCCTTCATGTCTAAATATGATTTTCCCATGATTATAGGAATTTACACCAACTACCCATCGTCATACTTCGAAAGGAATCCAATATTGCAAATGTTGTCATGCAACATTTTGACAAGTTTTTGATGTTGCATCTAACTTAATTCCATGACCTCTAACCTATCACAAATGATGTAGAAACATCATAGAGGAAATATTAGGACCAAAAATAAGCCTTTCTAAGCCTTCTAGGATTTTAGACCCCAAATTCCCAATTTGGCTAACTAAACCACTAAACACTCAAAACATAAAACCACTAGGTTAGATTGATCCTAGTCAAATCCACCTAGGTACAACCTTGAAAAACCTTCTAAGGCATAAAATAAACTCTACTGACTTGGCTAAGGTCAGTACAATCCACAACAAAATTTAAACTAGGGATTAGCCTAGGTGCTCCTGCACTAGATAGTAGAGTTGGGCAAGCTGATCCAGTTTCCTAAGTAGTATGAGAGGTATGGTGAGAAAGATAGAACTAAAATAGAAGATATTGTTATAAACCATATATTAGTCTTTAAGAATAATTTGATTGATCTAGAGGGCAGTATTCCTAAATTTTTTTTTGATAAGCTATAAATTAGAAAGAAAATATCCCAAGAAGAAGATGACAAGATCAGGATAAAAGCAATCAAAAATATGTTTCCTATTGTATCTCATGTTGAGAATGATATAATTTTAAAGGCAATTAAACCTTTGTTGAGATCAAAGACAAGGTTGATTAAGATAATAGCTAGAAATTATGAAGAAGTTGAGGAAGAGACAAAAAAAGGCATTGAAAAGCTCCTTTTGTATGAAGTACCTAAGAAATCAAGGCCTCCAAAGGCACTTAAGCCCAAAGAAATAATTATTGGTCAATCATCTAAGTCAGTGCGAGCAGAAATAGACTACCTTAAGGATCAATGAAGGTACTGATCAATTCTATGGTACTGTGCAACAACCTGATTTATTCATGGATGGTGTACCTATTTCATTGGATACATCACATGATGTATTGGACCCCTTCAAAGGGAACCTTGTTTCTGATAGTAAAATTAAAACTGAAAATCAGAAAGACAATGTTCAAGGAAAAGATCCTGATCTGATTATTGAACATGAATTAAAGGAGATTATTGTAGAAGGTAAGAAAGAAGAAACATAATGTAAAGTTGAGAAGGATATAAAATAATCCATTAGTACTAATCAAACTCCTATTAAGGATAAATCACTCATAAAATCATTGTTGGAAAGTGATAAAAATCCTATTCTGACTAATGTGGATGATATGGACAAACATGACCTAATGAAGTTGTCACTGATGGAATTTTCCAAGTCTAAAGAGAGATCATAATAGAATTCTGAGAAGAAGGCTAAGGTATTAGAGATGGAAGTTGACAGAGTGACTAAACTCCTACCCTTTCCTTTTACTTTTCAAGGAAGTGATGATGTAGAGAACTTGAACAAAGTCTTGGATGACTTTGATATCCATTTAACAACCTTGGAGAAGGTTGCAATAAACAAAGTAGAGAAAGTGTATATGAAAAAGAAGCTGACAGAGGTGTGCAATTAAACCACCTTGGATGTAAATGTTTTGGAGATCACTATACATGAGATCAAAGCTTGTATCAATCAAGGAAAGAAGGTATATAGTCATCGTGTTAATCCTTTCAGACATGTATAGAACATTGTGGATATCATACATAAAGATGAAGAGTTGCTAGATAAGATGGTGAAGGAATGTGAGACATCTGGATAGTCTATCACAAATTTTGACAAAGAAGTGTCTATAATTGTGGACAAAAGCAATTTACTTGAGGCAGAGAAAGGAAGAGTGCAGAAAAGATTCTCTAAGTTGAGGAGTTTAATCACTCCTAAACTCTTTATCCTGGACAAGGACTTAGAATATTCGTAATTGGCCATGAAGTCCTATTATGGACTTGCTCCTACAGATTTGAAAAAGAAGAGATTTCTTCCTATGCATTAAGTGGATTGATTCAGGTAACCTAGACATTGAAGAAGATATGTGAGATAGAATTACAGAGCTTTGAGACAAACTTCCAAGGCATCTTAAGCATGGTTTGATTGCATGGTGAGAGTTGTAAAAATTTTCTTTGTATTTAGTTACTTATTTTTTATTACCTTTGTCATTGATGTCAAAGGGGGAGTGATAAGGTGAAAAAATATATGTATAGATATGTATATGCAGTAATAAGGTAGTATGTACTTAGGGGAAGTACAATTTTTGCTTGGCATTGAACACTTAGTCATTTTTCAGTAAGTGTTGCCACCAACGCCAAAAGGGGAGATTGTTGGAAAGTGAGAAGTATATGGTTGAAAATATGTTGTCATTGTTGGCAACACATATCTCTATCAAGGTCGCTTGGTGTGAAGATGTATTTTGGATGATGAGCTAAGTGAAAAATGCATGAGTACATGGACATTTCCTAGTATACAGTTGAATTGTTTTGGTTGGCAAGCACAATATACTCATCAAGATGGCATGCAAGCTTAGGTACATGATATATGAGATGCACTAATTTTTTTTTTATGGTCACTAGAATTTTGGTTATGTCTGGAAAAAGTTACAAGTTTGTGAAGTCACGCGAGTATAGTAAACAGTGAAAATAGGCATATGAGTGGACACGACGATTGGAGATTTAATATAAGTTTTTTTTTTTTTCTGATTTATGATAGGTCCTCACCTATCTTGGTGGATGAATGGTCACATTTTTTTTCTCATTATGGGCAAAGTATGGATACACATTTTGTAAAGAATTAGTGAGCCGACTGAGAAATAAAGTTGATCAGGTATATATAGGTGAACCTTTTTGGGCTACGAGATGAATGATGGTTAAGTATGTATGGATAATAGAAAAATAAGTGGAGATTATATGATTATTGTTGTGAGCTTCAAATAGAACTAATTCACCATAGAAGATGCTACTGCAGTTCACTTTTTCTATTGTATAACTTCTTTTGTATTCTTGATAGTTTGTCCTTGTAGAGTAGTGAGCTCCATTGTATTACCCCTAATAGGGTTTCATCCTTTAACAAGAATTTGTACTAAATTTTATATTCAGATCTTAACAGGGCTAGGTCTCCTACCATGGACATTATACTCTTAGTGCATAATTTGTGGGTACCATGCCCACCGGGGTTTTTCCTTGGCCAGGGTTTCCTTGACAACAAATCATGGTGTTATGGGTTATTTTCTTTGTGTGTATGTTCTTATTATTTCGACTATTGCATGGTTAATATTAGTGAAAAATGCTACAACACTTACTCACCCACCCCCCTCTCAGTGTTTCTTGATCCTAAGAGAGAATCCTTTCTAATATAGATGCATCAAGATTTAATTTTGAGTTTCAAAATACTCTCCAATGCTAACATTTTATATACCACTGTATGCTTTCATTATGTTTGTTGAACAAATATAAATAATAAAATTCTATTTGTAGTATAAATTTCATTTTGATGCTCATAATGCCTCAATACACCTCATGTAACCTTTTGTAAAAATAGTCACGGTCCCCTTGGGATTTGTGACAAAGGACTAACCGCCTCCTTTGGATTCTATAAGTCTAGTGGTTGTATCAGGCATTGATAGGTCAATCTTTTGGTGCAACAAAAATAACATGTGTAACAAGTGGTATCAGAGCTTGGTCACAAGTTTGAATCCCCTTGGGTAATGTTGAGGGGAATATTGTTAGCAAAATGGTCAGCGCTCCCCTCAGGATTCACGACAAGGGTCTAACCACCTCCTACGGATTCTATAAGTCTAGTGGTTATATCGGACATTGATAGGTCCTTCTTTTCATGTAGTGACAAACACACTTGTAACATAACCTTGCATCATTCTTTATATTGTAACACTAAAGTGAATTCCTACTTATGTTTTTTTATGTTCCTTTCAATTTTGGATTTGAAAATTCTATCCAATGCTAATAGTTTATCTACTAGTGTATTCTTTCATGATGTCCATTGAAAAAATATAAATGATACAATAAGTTACATAAATTCAAGAAAGCCAAACTTTTTTATTACTTCCATTTCCAGTAAAGCATTCATTTGAAATATTTTAAATTTTTTTTTCACATGCATATTTTCTAAATGCACCTCATGTAACCTTGCATCATTCATTATATCATTGCACTAAAGTAAATTGATGATAACAGAATGATGATAGATGACATTGATAATGATTATAAAGGGTATGGTTGTCATTGATGAAAAACCATTACATAGGTAAGGAGGTTTTGTGTAAGTAAATTCAGGTTTACCAATTGGTATACAGTTTCACCAATCGGTAATGTCAACTCAAAAAAGGAACCGATGAATAGGAGAACGGGTGAAGGACAGATCAGTAAAAGAAGAGAAGTATTATATTGGTACGTTGGAAGATACAAGGACAACATGTGAACTAATATTTGTGACTGTGCCACTTAAGTCACATCGGTAAAGGACATTAGTGAAGATACTACCAATTGGTTACTTTAGTGAATAGGTAAAAGTTAAAGGTTAAGAAACAGTTTTGAATGATTGAATAAAGTGGTTATAATGGTGGATGATTCAATGAGTCTGGACAAAATGAAAAACATAGTACATTGTTTCAAGGGTTGAATAAGTCAACTTCTTGGTAGTTGTGTACATATATGATTATAAATTCAAGTCACATTTGGACCAATAATATTGATGGAATATTTCACATTGGGGATAACAACTTGAAGTTTGTTATGGTCGACACGATAAGGATTTTGAGTTTCTATGAGTTGGATATAATTTAAAAAGTAATTTCAAAGGGAAACAAAAACCCTACTTAGGTTTTCAATCGAAGGTAAAAGCTATAAGATGATAGCTGCTACTATTGAAAAAGTGTGAAGAAAAGTTGAAGTGTTAGATCTTGAACGACGATTGCAGAGTAAATTTTAGAGAAGATTCAGGAAAGAGCTCAGAGAAAGAAAAAAGAATCAAAGGATTTGATTAGCATTCATAAGTGCATTTCACAGGTCAATTTTATTTTTGTATTCCTAATAGTTTCAACAAGCTAAAATCCCTTAACCGGGTAGTCTCACAAGATTTTTTTTTGTAAATCCCTTAACAAGGTGAACAGTGTAATAGTGGGATTAAATCCTTTAACAAGGTAGTTTGTAATAGAAATTTAGATAATTCTAACAAGGTATCAGTCACTCCTAATAGGGTGATTCACCTAGAAAGTGACATATTATAAGATTCTAATGGAGCACTCTTTTCTACTGCAGTGAGAAGCTTGTGGACGACATCCCCACCGCGGTTTTTCACACTTACCAAGTGTTTCCATGAAAAAAAACTAAGTGTTATGAGTGTGCATGTGTTTTCATTTCATTCACCATACTTTTACTTTACCATTACAATTTTATTCTACATAGTATGGAAGTTTCTTTTGCTTCTATTTAAAGGTATTAGTAGAAGTCTAAAAGTTTTACTAGTCCTGCTTCACCCCCCTCTCAGTACCTATTATTTCCAAAAATTGGTATCAGAGCTCATACTCTCTAGAGGAAAATTTTAATAGCTTGGGGAGTAGATCCAAGGAGATGGAAAGTTATAGGTATTAAAGACAGTTAGAGGAATCCAACCAAATGATTGAGAAGTTAAAGAATAAGCTTAAGACTTCATTGGAAAAAAATAAACAATTGTCTGAACAACTAAGAGACAGTCTAGATGACATTGATGAATTATCTGAAGGAAGTGTTAACTCTAAAGAAGCTAAGGAAACTATAGAAGATCTAATGGAAAAGAACAAGATCCTGACTGATGAAGCATATAAGATAAAAAGAGAACAAGAAAGTAAATCTATAAGGATGTGTGATTTACTTGAAGGCATGAGAGCTGCTGAAGAAGCAAAAAAAACTAATGAAATTGCAAATAAAAATGTTTAAGAAATGATTAGAGAAAAATATATTATACTTCAAAGATTGACACATGAGAACTATGCATTGAATGAACAACTAAGTGATATCGATGATGAAAACTTACAAATGCGTTCTGAAGATGAATCACTGAGACAAGAGAATGAACAACTAAAAGAAGACTTGGAGATTGAGAGAGAGAGAGAGAGAGAGAGAGAGAGAGAGAGAGAGAGAGAGAGAGAGAGAGAAATATG
>MU223860.1:1488774-1503809 GCA_018584345.1 Thuja plicata | reverse complement strand
TATCTTGAAGATAGGTGCAACTCATGAAACACGTTATATACGTCGGCCCTAAACCGTTATACTTCCAGAACTGTAACTGCTAATAACAGAATTGCATAACTTTACTGAAACATCATATCTGGGTCTGCATGTATGAGCATAACATAATAAACATGTCAAAAACATGTAACTATCCATGCAAGCCTTCATGTCATCATTTAGATAAGTTCATATAGAATTACTACTGTGTATTATATGTTGTCATCAATGACAAACATACAAACAATCAACTCTCAGAATCAAATCTCCAACAAGAATGATGTTTGAATTATAGATAGTGGCTGCACTCATCACATGACCGGTGATAAACAAAAGTTTGAAACTTTTGAATACTATAATGGTGGATCAGTAAGAATGGGTAATGACACACCTTGTCCAGTTGAAGGTAAAGGAACCATAATGTTGAATAACCTGATCAAATGTGAAAATGCTTACTGGATAAAAGGACTGAATTATAATATGTTGAGTTTTTCACAGCCGAATAACATAGGTCACTGAGTAGCATTTGAAAATAAGAAGGGAAAGATCTTCAATGAATTAGGAAGGTTGAACCACTCTGGTGAAAAAACAAAAGGTAACCTTTTCTATCTTGATGACATTAACATCACTTGTTTAATGGATAGAAATCAAAACATATGGTTGTGGCATAAATGATTATGTCAAGTGAATTTTGACAACATGATAATGATAAGAAATAAAAGAAAAGTAAGAGGCTTACCGAGCATGTCAAAGCTCGAGCACATCATGGGCAAGAATTGTCAAAAAGGTAAGAGGACAAAGTATAGTTTCAAGAGTAAATCCCATACATCTAATGCCATTCTAGAATTAGTCCATACTAATTTATGTGGACCCATGAGGACAAAGAGTTACTATGGTGATAGGTATTTCATTCTATTTGTAGATGACTATTCTAGAATGATGACAGTTATGTTCTTAAGAGATAAATCAGAAGCATTCAAGATTTTTAAATGATATAAGGCTATGGTAGAAAAACAAAGTGGTAAGGAATTGAAATGCTTAAGATCAGATAGAGGATGGGAATTTATTTCAGATGAATTCACTAACTATTTCATTGAGCATGAAATTAAAAGACCGGTTGCTGGACCAAGAACACCACAACAAAATGGAGTTGTTGAAAGAAGAAACAGATCCATTGTTGATTGTGAAAGAACACTGATGATAGAGAAAAGAATCACTCAAACTTTCTGAAGGGAAGTTGGCAGTATTTCTATCTACACATTGAACATAGTATAATTGAACAAGGACACAAAGAAGACACCATATGAGCTTTGGTTTGGTTACACACCTAATACAAGTTACTTCAAACTTTCTGGTAGTCAATGTTATATTTTGAAAGATGATAGAAATGAAAATCTTGACTCCAAAAGTGAAGAAGGTATCTTTCTAGGGTATTCCACCAAAAGCAAGGCTTATAAATGTCTTAACAAGTCCTCTAACAAGATCATTGAAAGTGAAAGTGTAAGAATAGATGAATTTGCAGAGAAGAATGATAAGGAAATCATAAAAGAACTAGAAGACTACAACAATTTTGTTTACACTGAAGAACCTAACACTCTACCTGAGAAACAATGTATCACTCCTGAGCAACAAAACATTGCACCCGAGCATTAGGCTACAATTACTGAAAATCAAGAAAATCCTCAAAATGATGTTCCGAGCGGTGGAGATCAAAATGAAGGTTAAGATGATGAACATACTGATGGACAAAGAGATGAACCAAAACTTTCCAAGTATGTCAAAAGACATCATCCACATAATCAGATTATAGGAGACAAGAAGGCTGGAATGAGAACAAGAAGTAAGTCACTAAACACTAGATGTTTACTTTGTGATTTTGAGCCTAAATGTGTTAATACTTCTCTTGAAAATAAAGAATGGGTTAGTGCTGTGAATGAAGAAATAGAATAGATTGAGAAAAATAGTACATGGACACTAGTACCTAGACCTGATGACAAGAATGTCATTGGTACCAAATGGATATTCATAAACAAGTTGAATGAGAATGGAGAAGTCACAAGGAATAAAGCAAGATTAGTATGCAAGGGGTATGCACAAGAAGAAGGTATTGAATATGGTGAAACCTTTGCACCCGTTTCTAGGCTAGAAGGAGTAAGAATATTAATTTCTTATGTTGCATTCAAAGGATTCAAAGTATACTGGATGGATGTCAAATTTGCATTCCTAAATGGAATACTAGAAGAAGAGGTATACATTGAACAACCAGAAGGGTTTGTTGATCCAGACAAGAGAAACATGGTATGTAGACTACATAAAGCCTTATATTGATTGAAAAAAGCACCTAGAGCCTAGTATGAAAGACTTCACTCCTATCTCATAAGCATTGAATTTGCAAGAACAAGTGAAAATAACAATATGTACTTAAAAGAAGATACCGATGGTAATATTATGATTGCTGAAATATTTGTTGATGATATTATATTTGGGGGAAATGAAATATTATGTAAATCCTTTGCTAATGAAATGAGAAAAGAGTTTGAAATGTCTATGTTTGGGGAGATAAAATTCTTTCTTGGTCTACAAATTCTTCAACAAGATGCAGACATATATATCACTCAGTCTGAATACATCAAGGAAGTGTTGAAGATATTCAAGATGGAAGATTCCAAACTAGTTGGGACACCTATGGAAACCAAATGTAAGCTGACAAAGGAATAAAAATCAAATGAGGTAAATAAGACCTTGTATAGATCAATGATCAGAAAGCTAATGTATGTTGTTCATACCAGACTAGATATAGCACATGAAGTTGGAATAGTTGCAAGATTCTCTGCTAATCCCAAAGAATCACATATGACTGTTGTCAAGAGAATTATGAGATATCTAAAGAACACCAAGGAATATGGCTTATGGTATGAAAGAGATGGAAAATTTAAGCTTCAAGTCTATACATATGCTGAATGGGCTGGAAACATAGATGACCGAAAGAGCACAACTGGAGGAGCATTCTTCATGGGTGACAGACTTGTCACATGGATCAACAAGAAACAAGGATGCATCTAAATGTCTACTATAGAAGTAGAATATGTAGCTGGTACTGCAAACTTCTCTATTATTGCATGGATCAAACAATTATTGGAAGGTATGAATATGAAGATTCTTGAACCAGTGATTATCTACTGTGATAATACCAGTGCAATTAACATTTCTAAGAATCCAGTCATGCATGCTAAGACTAAGCATATTGCAATCAAGTATCATTACTTAAGAGAACAAGTGCAAGAAAAATAAGTGATACTAGAATATGTTTAATCCAAGGAACAATTAGCTGGCATATTTACCAAGCCATTACCAAAAGATACATTTGAGTACCTGAGACAGAGACTAGGGGTCCAACCCTTGTCTATCGGTTAGTAAGTTGACTAGGAGGCTGCATCAGCCTACACATAATCAGAAGATCATTCATGTTGATGCAATCACAGAGATGGATTGCAAAGATACATCTATACACAAGGTACAAATATGCACCAAACACCAGAGTCAATGTATTGCTGATGGATAGGGAAATTCAAGGAGTATATTATAAAAAGGTGAAAGGATATAATTTTGGCATAATCAAAGTCTATTTTGGCATTGTTGTCAAAGGGAGAGATTATCTCATTATCAGGGAGAGAGATTCGGAGGGAGAGATTATATCATTATCCAAAGAAAAAGAATATCCAGAATATGCAAAGGGATAGATTACATATGAAATATTCATCAAAGGGAGAGAAGTAACATGAGGGAGAGAATACATACTAAGAGAGAGATTGTTGTCAAAATAAAAAGAGATTATTAAGGAGAGGAACAATCAAGGTAGAGCACATATTAGAAATAGAATGAGAAGCTGATACATCTATCTAGTCAAGGGATTGAAGATTGAAGAAGACACTCTGCAATAAAAAAATCTAAGCTATATGGGCTTACCGAGAGCCAGACATTTTTATTGGTTATAGAACAAAAGATATTGGAGAGATTGATGAAATACACTTGATATATTTCATATTGTATTAGTAATAATATAGTGTGATAATGTAGTGTGTTTCCATCAATGCCAATGGGAGAGATTGATGACATGTAACTAATTGAATGTTTGAAGATGTTAATTTGATCACCAAAATGCAGAAAGATAATGAAAGACATTAAATAAGTTAATGGATTATATTGTCATTGATGTCAACTTGATATAATCTGATTGGTTTTATACAAAGTTTCAAAGACTTCAGAGAATCAGAGAGATAAAGATTATGCTTTCTATAATGCATAAAAGATCAAAATTCACTAAGTGACTACAAACACCGATAGGCAGTGCACCCCGACAAACAAAAAAACCTGAAAGTAAAGTCACTGTGTTGCCTAAGCAAGAAACCTGACAAGCATTACTGATGAGAAGAATCACAAGCATTATCGATGAGTAGAACTTCACAGTGATGCCCGATGGACAGAAAACCCTGACGGATAGACAACCCCAACGGACAGATAACCATGATAGAGATGCCCAAGGAGAATTGAAGTGTTGATCGAAGCTATCAAAGAGCTAAAACACCGAAATGAAATGAAGTTCAAATACTTAGCTAGAAAGAGCTAAAGATTTCTGTGGACACCGAGCAACAGAGAAGCACAACATCACCGAGTAGAAATAAGTGGAGCAAAGGTATTGAAAAGGTACATTGATCAGAAAGGTATAATGAGCTTACAATAGATCTGAAAATCAGCAAGTCTATAGTTGTATGTGTGAATAGATCATTTACTATTTCAATTTAACCATTGGATCAGAAAGTCTCTTAACCGAGCAGGACTTAGCAATTCTTTCTATATTGAGATACACCCCAAGGAGTATCAAAAATTTTGATCATGAAGTTAGCATGAGATGTCAGATACCATTTGACAAACTTCATTGGGTTTAGTCAAAGAAGGTAGCATAGAGATTCCTGATATCAAGTTATAAAATATTCTATTTAAATCCTCTAACAAGGTCACACCTAACATTGTGTTTGTAACCTTTAGTAGGGTTGGATCTTCACCGAGCTCACTTTAGAAGAGTGAAAATTTTGGGTTACCGGTCCCAAATGGTTTTTACCTTAACATGGTTTCCATGTTAAAAACCCATGTGTCCATGTGTTTATGAGTCATTACTTTAGTGTTTTTCATTACACATAACTAATAAGGATTGATCGGTATACACTAAGCGATTTACTATTTTTCAGTAAATGAAAGACTGCTAATTGGTAAACAGTAAGAATAAGGTTTAACAGTGAACTCTGAGCAGTAGTTATTTGTTAAGATTGTTTGAAGGCATTCATCTTGTAGGACTGAAGATAACTAGAGGCTTAATATTGTGGTACTAAGTTTTTTGGGTTGATTTATTGGAATATTTTTGAGGCCATTGATTCACCCCCTCTTAGTTATTCTAACAAGGTAGTAGGTATATCTCAAGTACATGATAATTTTATTTTGAATGAGTTTATAGGAGATGTCTTAGGTAGCATTCCAAGTATGGTTACACATATAGAACTAAACAAAGATTCAGTTGATGATGTTATGATTGAGGATATCACTCATAATCCAAAATCTCCTATGGTTGGAGATGAATATGAAGATATTCCACTTCATTCTCCACTTGATGTAAATCATATTAAGATAAATGATGATATAGTTGACACTGAAGAAAACAAGGTTGATGAGTTAGAAAAGAATGAAGAAACAAAATAGGTTATTGAAACCACTGATCAACCACAGGATACATAACAAGGTAAACAATAGCAAGATCAAGAACAAGAGAAAGAAATAAACAAAGAAACAAGTAACACTTGTACAGGTGAGAAGAGTACTATAGATGAGCCTGAAAAACCAAAGGATAATGCCCCTGGTGATTCACAAACTAACACAAAGGATATTGGTGAGGAGAACAAAAGGAAGAAAATGGAAGAAGAGGATCTATAATTTGATATTTTGAAGAAATATTTTAATAGGTTGAAACCCAAGGAACAGTTCTTATTTTCAAGAAAACTAGTAGAAAAGGCTGAGAAGAAGAGAATGAAGCAAAATAAGTACAAAAAAAAAATCCTAAGGAAAATCATTGCTATACTTTCTGATCTAGTACCTGATGTTGATATTTATGAAGAAGCATCCATGATTGATCAACTCAAAATCTTAGTTCATGCAATTACTAGTCTAGATCATGACATGGAAGAGGAGATGATCAACTGAGCAACGAAGAGATTGGAGAAGTAAATCATTAATTGAAGTTGGAAAAATATTCAATAAGATATCTATTTTGACCAACTTCACTGCAAAGATTTTGATGAAGAATAAAAATATAGAAACATAGTTGACTATACTTATCAACCAATTGGACCCATTGAACATTTAAATGATGGAACACACTAGAAAGATGAAAACATTGAAACACAAGGAAATGGAACTGAAAGCCGAGGAGGACAGGATAAGGATGGCCTTTCTAGAACTACAAGGATATCTGACTCCACACATGGATATTATCTAAGCATATCTTAAGAAATCTGAAGTGTTATTAGGTACTCCAGACATGAGTACAATTGATAGTATGGAGGATCTGGCTTTAGGAATAAATGGTCATCATATTTCCCTGACAACACTGAAATAGTCATGGGAGCATTCGCTTGCCACTACAAAAGTACATTTCAAGATTATCTTTGACAGATTATATAGTATGAACTCCCTTGTATATATACATTTTTATAATAGTTTTTGGCATTACTGTAAAAAGTGGGGGAATATATAAGTAAATCAAAGGGGTAATATATAGTAAAACGAAGAGTTATGTACATTTTTTCTATCAATGCACAAGGGGGATATGAAGAAATTATATTTTTCCATTAGTATATTCAAGGAAAAACATGCTAAACACCATCGGTTTATACTACACCGATTGACAGGGCACAACACTACCCGACGCCAAGGTTACCAATACTACCAAGTACAAAGCATCTTGACAAACACTATTCAGTGTTACCCGATGATAGAAAGGAAAAAGGAACCCGACAAGTAACCAACAGTGCAACCCGATGATACAGTCAAGAGTGGAACTTGACCGATGAAGGGAACCTAACAATCAGTTCAAAAAAGGAACACCAATAGACTTTCAGTTCACACCGACGATCAAGAACTGACAGTCAGTTACATCCTGCAAAAATTGGATTTGACTTTCCACATTAGATAAATTACTGAAGTTTTATAATTAGCTTCTTGATTTGTTTTAAATCCATTACATGAGGGAAAATCAATGTAAATATTATTGTTTTTATCAGTTTAACTGATTTAAAACATGCGAACTAAAGGATCAAGGTCAAGTTGTATACCTTGGATCTAGAGTTAACATTGTAATGCGTGATTCTAAAATAGGTCAAATACTTGTATAAATAGATGCTCAATAAATTATGAACATGTTTTTCAATGATTATTGTAGCCATGGAGAGAATCTAAGGATCAAACATGATAATTCATGCAGAAGCACGAACAAAGATCAAATCAGTTGTCAAGAACAGAACAAAGGCTACCGACGAGCAGGAAAAGGTATTAATCAATCACTATAGGTGATATTCATATACTGTAAGCTTTAATGGATATGTAATCAGCAATTATATATTCCATATAGTCAGGTCAAACATACTGTACACATTCTAACAAGTGTGGTACACTTAAAAAATCCTTTCAAGGAAGGTGGACTTAACAGTCCTATTGTAAATCTCTTAACCGAGTGCACACTTCATCAGTGTTGCTAAAGCTCTTAAAAGAGTAGATCCTAGTAGGTCTCCAAATTAATACTCCTAACAGGGTATATCATCAGAAGTGATCAAATTGTAAGCCTTAACCAGCTCCCTTCCATTCTGCAGATAGTGAAGTTTTGTGGGTGCCATCCCCACCGCAGTTTTTACTTCCTAACAAGAGGTTTCTGCAATATCACATCTTGTGTTATGTGTCTATTACTTTCATGAATGTTTCTATGAATGTTGCATACAATTAATTTTATGAATTAATACTACATGCATAATAAAGAACATCAGATATGATCGGTAATAAAGTAAAGATTGATTACTAATGATGAAAGGTGAAAAGTGTTAAAATTTTTAGAGGTACTGATTCACCCTTCCCCTCTCAGTACTACTTCCCATTAATCCCAACAATTGGTTTCAGAGCTAAGTCTCTTCTTAGAAATCTTAAAGGCTTAAGAAAAAATATCATACAATGGAGAAGTACAAACTTGATAAAAATATTGAGAATAAAAAGCTTGAAATTCAGATGTTCTATGAACAGTACAAAGAAGCTAGAATTAGTATGAGATAGTTGCTAAATGAAAGAAAGAACATGGCATCTCGCTAAAATGAGACAAATTATCAAGAGGAAGAGATTCCAGATTTCTTTGAGTCTTCAGGATCAAATACAAGAAAGGCATCATATACATCAGAAGCAAGAATCACAAGCCTAACTGAAATCAGTCTACATCTAGCTGGACAAGTCAAATCTTTGCAATCGGTCAAGAGACACAGATGGTAAGGATGATTGATGTCATGAATAATCCAAGGCAAGATGAACAGGAAAGAAATCTAGCTATTGATGATAGAAGAAAGATCACATAAAAGCTACAAGAAAAGGAGTCTGAGATACAAAGACTTACTGAGCATCACCATGAGGTTACAAATCATATTATTCTTATGAGTCAAGAAGCAAACAAAATGAATGTGGAACTCATTAAAATAATACAGATTATTAGTGAACTAAGAGAAGAGAATTAAAAACTAAAGCATGAGGCTAGAATTCAACAACAACATAATGACATGATTAAGAGAACTGAAGAGAGTACAAAAAGGATGGATGAATTCTTGAATGCACAAAGAAGACCCAACACTAACACTGGACTAGGGTACATGGAGCATGGAGAGTCATCAAATGAAGCTGATCCAAAAGATGCCTACACCAATCGTAGACCAAGGAAGCTAACATGCAATCACTATGGAAATCAAGGCCATACCTCAAATGTTTGCGGGAAAAAAGAAAAATGTATTCCTAAATCCACATTTACATTCATAGGACATTGTTATAATTGTAGCAAGAAAGGACATAAAGAACATGAATGTAAATCAAAGGTGAAAGAACCAAAGAAGAAAACCTATATGAAAAAGTATTGTCACACCTGCAAAATGCATGGGCACACATCTCTTGAATGCAGGAAGAAGAAAATTGAAGCATGGAAACCCAAAAATGAAGAAAATGTATACAAACTGAGAAGAGTCGGTAATTCATATGTTTGGGACTACAATACATGGTTAAACTACATAGTATGTGGTAGATATGGTCACATAGTTAAAAACTACATGAGAACATGGACCAAAAGGTCTAGAGGTTGGGCCAACCCTGGAATGGCATGTTTACACTATCATAAGGTTAAACATCTAAAGAAGGACTGCAAAGACCAAATAAAAGAAACCACCACTTTTGCAAATGGTAACACCATTGAAGACATCAAGAAAATGAGAAAGAAAATGTGGAGGAAAGCTTCAACCATTGAAGAAGATGGACCAAGAAATGCAGTAGGTGACACCTCATACCATGGATCTAGTGACGTCACCACCCCCGCCTAAGGATCAACAAGTAAGTATGGAACTGCACTACACCAAGTCATATTTTCATTAGTTCCATTATACAAATTGATAGATAGTCAAAATCTGCATGAATAAAGATGCATATTATGTTACTTGTTACAATTATGAGAAATCGACCCCGTTGGTAAGCACATATTGAAAATCATCGGTGAACATAAAAGGATGAGCTATCTACACTTACTGAGAATTGTCAGTCAACACATAAAAAGGCTAAGTTGCTAATGTAACTTGACACCCATCGGTAAGGAAGCAAAGTTACAATGTTGTCTTAACACTATGCCGAGATCCGTCAGTGAAAGTAACAATCTTAACAACCATCCTGAGCATCCTTTCAACACCAAGAATGTTACTTGAGAGTCTTCCCAATGAACTTTGTCTTCATGACCTGATGAGTTGTTGAGCATTTATGACAGACTTATGGAAAAAGTCTATAAATACTCAACGGAAGAACATTTTTTACACGTGATTTGAGAAAACAGAGCAGAGCAAAAAGAGAGCAGATAGAAGAGTGACCTCGACTTGATCCAACACACTCCAAACCATTCACTCACCAGTTACACAGATCGAAGTAAGTAGCAAGCACACCAAATAACTCTGTTATTATTTTTGAAAAATCTCTAAATTCGAAACACAATGGCAACCAATTAAAGAATAGTAAAATTGAAGAGTGATAAGAAGAATGTCGTTAAGTTGATAAAGAACAACACTTGTGTGGAACCTATATACAAGATATTCCCAAAGATTGCATCACAACCTGATGATCTTAGCACATTTTCAAAAATTCCACTTACGGTTTTGTTGATAGAAGACGTTAGGTCCTATATTCACTGCAAGATCGCTAAGATTGGTGATCTGGAGATAGATCAAGCTTACAAGAAGATGTGTGATGAACAAGGGAATATAAAGGAAGAATACAAACACCTACAGGTAAAAGGGATAACAAATGACCTATATTTCCTGAGGGTTTTCAAAATTGACTGGATTATGTTGGTACTTAGCAGAGTGCACGACCAAAAGTTATGGTTGGATGAACCTAATCAAATCACAAAGGATGTGTTACATGTTGTAACAGGTTACCCCATAACCAAAAAACCTAAGGCACATAAGCATCCCTCTCAAAGAGAAGATGAAAAAATCACCAATGCTGTGTGGGATAACAGAGGACTTAAGGTGAACACCATCACCAACGAGGAATTGAGGTTCGGTGCATGTGTTATAGGTTAAAAAATATTCCAAGCAAGTAGGCTAAACAAAATAGCATCAACAGTAGTAGGAATAGCTTACAAGATTGTCACAAAGGGAATACAGATGGATCTATGTGAGATCGTGCTGAAGCAACTTGATGAAAATATGACAACAATCAGGTCTACAAAGACAAACACATGTAAGTTCGGTTCACTTATAATGTGTATATTATTTTATTTTCAAGAAAAATTTCCTTTAGTTGGAAAAGTGAAGTGGGGAACTACCAAGCCAGTTACATTCCAAATCAGTGACCTTATCAAGTCACTAGGTGACAAATTTGATTCAGTGATGACTAGATACTTCCTTGAATTCAAGGAAACGATGATGCAAAGAGTGAGGATCCATGAACAGTTGATTGAGAAGCATAGGGATGAAATATTTTTTATGGTAAATTTAGATTTCACTCACATTAAACCAGTTGTACCAAGGATAGCCTGGTTAGCACCTCTTGACTATGAGATAAAGATAGATCAAGCAAAAACTACAATTGATGCATTGTTGAATGAGCCACTTGACAACAAGCAACCAAGATTTGGGACATATGAAGATTCCAAGTCCAAGATAAAAATAGGCCTAGTCATAAAGAAGACTATCAACAAGAAAAACAAGATGGTGAAGAATCTTGAAAAGATGTTGTCGGTTAATGAGGATAAGAAAGAACAAACAGAGGAAACCGAGGAATAGGGTACCATTGGTGAAGAGCAAGATGAGAAAGAATCAGATTCCAAGGCCACTAAGTCTGATGTACCTCCACCTCCTACCAAGAAACCAAGAAACATAGCAGCTCAGAGGACAAGGAGCCAAAAAACAAAGAAAGATTCTACACCCCTCAAGAAAGGTCAAGTAAGGACCTATAAGAGGAAGAAACAAACAAAGAAGCAAACACCTACAAAAAGGAGGAGGAAACTGGTCAGGACCAAGGCTGACATTGAAGGTTCCAAATAGGATGAGACTGAGGTAGATAAGAAAAGCTCAGCCCCTAGAACAATGGATGAAATTGATGATTCAATTGCTACAACCAGTACCATGACCGATAGAAAAATCAGACATTGGGAAAAACTGGAGCTAGAGGACCAACATAAAATACAAGATGCAATAATCAGGACAATGGTCAAATTCAAATATGTACCAATTGAGTTTGTTAACAAAATACCCAAAGAACTGGGTGATAGAATTTCACAACAATGGTCTTATGCTTTGCACATAGAAAATGAAGCAAGGGATAGGGTACTTGTCACACTCATGCCTCCTGAATCCAAAATGGAAGAGAGAAAATAAATAATGAAAAAAGAATTCCAATAAATTTGTGGCAAAGATAAGAGCTTACAAGGTACTACAAGATAAATTTATAGAGGTAGACAACATGATAGATGCTAAATGGAGATAAATCCTAGATCTACCTGCAAAATCAACAAGTATTGAGAATCAATTACTTCTCACCGACACACCTCATGTAGAGGAACATAAAGATAAAGCAAGTCCTAAGCACATTTCTTTGGATAATGTGGATAATACTAAGCCCATTGACTTAGATAAAGTCATGGATGATCTTGAAATTCAAGAAATCACTCATTATGATTCTAATAAAGATCCACATAAAGAAGATGATGTCATTTTCATATCTCTTAAGGATTAAAAAAAGAAACAAGAATTGGAGACACAAGGAAATAAGAACATGGATGTTGCTGATGAGATATGGCCAGACACTTCCATCATTGACATAACAGGACTGGACCCTGCAGATCAAATACAAAAAGATGAAGATGTCACTACTCAACAAGCTCAAACCAACGAGCAAGACACAACTCTAGATGCAACACAGGATAACACATAGAACAATATGCCAGTATTGATGAAGGCCATCAATCTACTAGAAGGAAATGAACAATCTGCAGCAGATACAAGCATACTCGAAGACAAGGGTGATGCTAAAACAAAGGACATAATAGATGAACCCAAAGATACAACTATAGATCAAGCTGCAAATGATGATCAGCAAGTCAAGTCTACTAATCAAAATAACGAAGGAGAAAAACAAGTAGAGGAAGAAAGGAAAAAGGAGAAGAGTGAAGAAGCAAAGATAGATGAACAACAAAAGTAAAATGAAGAAAAATATTCTGAAACACCCAAGGTTGATGAAGAGACAGCTTCACCTAATTGACAGGTGAACCTTAAGCAGAAGGCACAAGAGGTTTCATCTATAAAGCCTTCACCGAGCACCTCAGAGAAAAAAAATGAACTAGCAATGGTAGTTCATACATCTGCCTTTACACAAATCTCAAGGAAGAAGAAGAGCGAGAACAAGAATCCAGTCACTCTGGATGAAATTATTGAGAGTCCAGTATGTGATCCTAGAACATTGGATCCTATTGAGTTGACAAATTATGCAAGAAGTTGTAAAAGGAAGGCCATGCAGGATAAGTGTAGAAAAGCCACAAAGGAAGAAAAGGTACTTGAAGTTGCATGAGGAATCCTTCCGCAAATTGTACTTGATACATATTTTGATCAAACAACCCCCATGCTTGATCAATTAGTGGTTCTCACCGATGCTATCACATCTCAAAACATAGATGCTGAAAAGGCTATGGAAGCTAGACTTGAAAAGAAATATGAATTCAAGTTAGCAGAAAAGATAAGCCAAGAAGTGGCACTACAAAAGGTGAAGCTGTCTGAACTGGTAAGCACAATAGACCCCATAATTTGAGAAGCTATAACCCTAATTCAGAATTTGTGCACATTAGATCAACTCACCAATGAGTATACCGATAAGATAGCACAAATTGATGCTAATCTTCAAGCAAGTGCACAAGGTCTCACAAACAGTGAAGAGGCAATCAAATTGCACAATGAACAACTCAAGCAAGCTCAAAAGCTGAGACAAGATATTCAGATTGTAGAAACAGAGTTCAAAGATGAGGTGAATGAGCTTCAAGATCAACTCTTACCAACTCTCACATTACTACAACAACATATGACAGAGGTAAGAATACTTATTGCCACCCCAGAAATGTCTGTCCTAGACAACATTTATGATATGCATGCCAAGATTGAGCTAGAGCACATGGCATTAGAACTACTCAAAGAAAAATGGGAGAAATTGATTGAAGATATCAAGAACACTCACTCCCACATTCTTGACACTCTGTAAGTTACACATTTTTGTCACATTTTTGACAACTTATAAGTTGTACATTTTTGTCATGATTATAAAAAAAGGGGGAAATGATATGTACAGTCAATCAGGAAAAAGGGGAAACGGAAGGAAGAAATGATATGTACAGTCAGTCATTTGAAAGAGGAAAGAACAAAAAGGGGAATGTATAGTACAAAGGCAAGTATACATGTACATATACTTATACTATACCGATGCATACAGTTAGGGGGATTCATATAATGACAAGGATATATACATGGTGTACATACTAAACACTTTAGTATTATGCACATATCAATTTTTGATACTAATGTCAAAGGGGGAGATTGAAGAAATTATATTTTGCCATTAGTATATGCAAGGAAAAACATGATAAACACCATCGGTTTATACTACACCGATAGACATGGCACAACACTACCTGATTCCAAGGTTACCGATACTGCCAAGTACAAAGCATCTCGACAAACACAATTCAGTGTTACCCGATGAAAAAAAGGACAAAGGAACCCGATGAGTAACCAACAGTGCAACCCGATGATACAGTCAAGAGTGGAACCCAACAGATGAAGGGAACTTGACAGTTAGTTCAAAAAAGGAACACTGATAGACTTTTAGTTCACACCGACGATTAAGAACCGACAGTCAGTTACATCCTACAAAAAGTGGATCTGAATTTCCACGTCAGATAAATCACTAAATTTTTATAATTAGCTTCTTGATTTGTTTTAAATCCATTACGTGAGGGAAAAGCAATGTAAATGTTATTGTTTTTATTAGTTTAACTAATTTAAAACATGCAAAATAAAGGATCAAGGTCAAGTTGTATACCTTGGATCTAGAGTTAACATTGTAATGCGTGATTCTAAAATAGGTCAAATACTTGTATAAATAGATGCTCAATAAATTATGAACATGTTGTTCGATGATGATTGTAG